>JARQOC010000003.1:859914974-860193470 GCA_033576535.1 Allobates femoralis | reverse complement strand
CAGTGAAGAATCTTGTGGGTGATAGCAAGCAATTTGAATTGGATCCTGTAGTGTATGGGCAGCCAGTACAGTGACTGGCACAGAGCTGCGGCATCTGAGTAACGATTGCCAGATGGGTGATCCTGGCCGCTGCATTAAGGATTGACTGGAGAGGGGAATGTTTAGAGAGGGGGAGGCCGATTAGTAGAGAATTGCAATAATCAAGGCTGGAATGGATCAGGGCCACGGTGAGGGTTTTTGTTGTTTCCATGGTGAGAAAGGGCCAGACTCTAGAGATGTTTTTCAGGTGCAAGTGACAAGAGCTGAAGAGAGATTGTGTATTGGAGGTGAAGAAGAGATCGGTGTCAAACATAACACCCAGACAGTGAGCCTGCTGCCTAGGAGTTATTGTGGTGCCGCACACTGAGAGAGTTGTCATATTTAGTGAGGTTAGTGGAGGGCGGGAACAGAAGTAGTTAAGTTTTGGTTGAGTTTCAAATAAAGAGCAGACATGATGTTGGAAACTGCAGCTAGACAGTCATTGGTGTTCTTTAATACCGCAGGGGTAAAGTTAGGGGCTGAAGTGTATAGTTATGTGTCATCAGCATAAAAATGGTACTGAAAGCCAAATCTGCTGACGGAGTGTCCAATCGGGGCCGTGTAGAGAGAAGAGAAGAGGGTCAAGGACTGAGCCATGAGGGCCCCAATAGTGAGAGGAAGTGGAGCCAGTGAACGTTACACTGAAAGAGGGATCAGAAAGATAGGAAGAGAACCAGGAGAAAGCCGTGTCCTTTATGTCGATGGAGTGCAGCATAGACAGTAGGAGATGGTGATCAACAGTGTCGAAAGCTGCAGAGAGGTCAAGAAGAATTAGCAGAGAGTGGTTCCATTACGTTTTGCCGTCAGAAGGTTATTGGTCACTTTGATAAGGGCAGTTTCTGTAGAGTGAAGGTGGCGGAAATCAGACTGTAATGGATCTAGAAGAGAGTGAGTGGAGAGGTAACGAGTGAGGCAGGTGTAGACCAGGCACTCCAAGAGCTTAGATATGAAGGGGAGATTGTAGACTGGTCTGTAGTTGTTAGTGCAGAATGGATCAAGAGAAGTTTTCTTTAATAATGGAGTAATGATGGAATGTTTGAAGGAGGAGGGGAAGATGCCAGAAGAGAGGGAGAGATTGAAGATTTTGGTTAGGTGAGTGGTGATGACTGTAGAGAGAAACTGGAGTAGGTGTGAGGGAATAGGGTCAGTGGTGCATGTTGTGGGACGAGAGCAAGAGAGGAGCCTGGAGATTTTTTCTTTAGTGACTGGGTCAAATATGGAGAGTGAGGTGTAGAAAATGTGGGGAAGAGTGGGACTGGCAGCATTTGCAGGCAGGGAGCTGATTTCCTGGTGAATGTTGTCTATTTTCTCCATAAAGTAAGAAGCCAGATCATCAGCACAGAGGTCAGTGATGGGGGCCTGCACCTTAGGACTGAGGAGAGATTGAAAGGTGTCAGAATATTTTTGGATTGTTGGATTGAGGAGATCAGGTTGGTGAATTAGGTTTGTTTGGCAAGGTGAAGGGCAGAGTTGTAGGTTTTTAGCATGAATTTATAATGGTAAAGTTTTCTGGTGAGCGAGTTTTCCTCCATAGGCGTTCAGAACTCCTAGAGCATCACTGGAGGAATCAAGTTGGCAATGTATGCCAGGGCTGTTTCACTCTGTGTTTTGGAGGTTCTGAGGGTGAACGGCGCTAATTGGTCCAGGGTGCTTCTTAGATTGTCATTGTAGTGATTCACTTCCAGATCGGGACAGGGGAAGGAGGAGATTGGGGACAGTGATGAGTGTAGAGGGTCTGTGAATGTATGAGGGTTAATGGCCTGTAGATTTCTGGATGTGTGATAGGTAGGGGTGTGCTGTGGTGGGTGAGGGTTTGTGAGCATGAGGGAGAGAATGTTATGGTCAGAGAGGGGAAGAGGTGAATTATCTATGGAAGAGGTTGAACAGAGCTGGACAAAGACCAGGTCAAGGGTGTTACCGTCTTTGTGTGTCTCAGAGGTTGAGAGCTGTGAGAGGCCAAGAGAGGTGGTTAGAGATAGGAGCTGAGATGCAGATGAGGAGATGGGGCTGTTTATGGGGATATTAAAGTCTCCCAGAGTGAGGGTTGGTAATTCTAAGGACATGAAGTGCGGCAGCCACGCGGAGAAATGGTCGAGGAACTGGGTGAGTGACCCTGGGGGGCGGTATACCACTGGTACTCTGAGGGGGAGGGGACGGAAGAGCCTAATGGTGTGGATCTCAAAAGAGGGGAATGATAGTGATGGGGCTGGGGTGATGACTTGGAAAGTACATTGTGGGGACAGGAGCAAGCCTGTAGAGAAGAAGTTAATCCTGCGCTGCTGATGGGTAATGTAGACATTTGTCAGCCCAAGGATTAATCCCTTGTCTCCATTCTCATCTATAATTTAACTTGTTAACAATCAATCAACTAACTGAAGACATAAAGAGGCAAAAAGATACCAAGACGAACAAACAAGCTCTCAGCCAACATGCATCATAAAGACTTAGAGCAGTGAGGTGACCTTACAGCATCAGGGAACATGATCACTAAGAGGAATCACCAGTGGCTTAACTAGAATCCGAAGGGCCCCGATGCAAAATTTGAACTTGAGCCCCTCCACTTCCCCCGTGTGCCCATATTGGTCAGATGTATGGGCCCCATGTAGCATTCTAAATCCTATAAAGACTCACGAATTGACCCCTCTCCCCTTTATTATGTGTTAATGTCCCTCATCCTGCTATATATGGTTTTCCTCCTGGAATATGCCCTTATCCTGGTATATATAGTCTTCCATATATAGTATAATGCAGCCTCACAGCCCTCCATATATAGTATAACGCAGCCTCACAGCCCCTCCATATATAGTATAATGCAGCCTCACAGCCCTCCATATACAGTATAATGCTGCCTCACAGCCCTCCATATATAGTTTAATACAGCGTCACAGCCCTCCATATAGTATAATGCAGCCTCACTGCCATCAATATTGTATAATGCAGTGTCCCAGCCCTCCATATAGTATAATGCAGCATCACAGCCCTCCATATAGTATAATGCAGCCTCACAGCCCTCTATAGACTACAATGCAGCCTCACAGCCCTCCATATAGTATAATGCAGCGTCCCAGCCCTCCATATAGTATAATGCAGCCTCACCGTCCTCAATATAGTGTAATAGCCTCACAGCCCTCAATATAGTATAATGCAGCCTCACAGCCCTCTATAGAGTATAATGCAGCCTCACAGCCCTCCATGTAGTATAATGCAGCGTCCCAGCCTTCCATATAGTATAATTGCAGCATCCCAGCCCTCCATATAGTATAATTGCAGCGTCCCAGCCTTCCATATAGTATAATGCAGCGTCACAGCCCTTCATATAATATAATGCAGCCTCACAGCCCTTCATATAATATAGCGCAATAATGTAGCCTCATAGCCCTCCATATAGCATACATCCTCCCCACACACATATACACACACACAGGGACACACACACAAAGGGACACACACAGGGGCACGGACACACACACACAGGGACACGGACACACACAGGGACATGGACACACACACAGGGGCATGGAAACACACACATGGACATCAACACACACACAGGGACACGGACATACAAACAGGGACACACACAGGGACACGGACACATACAGGGACATGGACACACGGGGACATGCACACAGGGACACACACATACAGGGACATGGACACACGGGAACATGCACACAGGGACACACACACACAGGTACGCACACACACACAGGGACACTTAGACACAGGGACCCTACTCACCGGTCCACCCCACCGCCGACGCTCTCAGCCTGGAGGGGCACGACACCGCAGTCATCTCCCTGCCTACAGTGCCGCTGTCCTGGCCAATCATAGGCCACAAGCCAGTAGCTGACGTCATGCACCGACTTGCCTGTTATTGGCCACCTGGCCTGTGATTGGCCAGGACAGTGGCAGGGGCCAGAGAGAAACCGCTGCCGCCGGACTTTACACATCCGGCGGCCGTGAACAGCTGCCTGGGGACATGAATGTGCGTCCTCAAGGATGCACATCCATGTGAAGCGGGTGCAATCAGGGGTTGGTGGGCCCCTGTACCTCCTGGCCTGGTCGCACATGCGACCCCTGCAACCGTGGTTGTTACGCCACTGCTGGCAGCCTGTCACTGGCACACACAGGCGCTGCCCCGGGGCCTCCCCTAACCTGCTGCTCGCACACCCTAGCTAGCGGCAGCCTGGCACTGGCACATACTGGCACTGCCCTGGGGCCCCCTCACCTGCTGGTCACACACCCCAGCTAGCGGCAGCTTGGCACTGGCACACACTGGCACTGCCCCGGGGACCCCTCGCCTGCTGGTCCCACACACTGGTACTTCCCTGGGGCCCCCCTCACCTGCTGGCTACTGCTTTTCCCGCATAAATCTTCAGTGACGACTTCACTTTTGCTTCTCTCTCTCCTCCTGCAAGGCCGGGAATCAGTGCAGACTGCAGAAACATCACACAGCGTCTGAAGAAGGTGGAGGCGGAACCCAGCAACATCCTTACTTGTAGTGTGAAACTGAGAAGCAGCTCGCTCTTGTTGACAGACTGCTGCTTCTTTGCTAGACTGGGCGGGTGCCGGGCCCCCTGAGCCCTCAGGCCCAGTCGCACTTGCGACAGCTGCAGCCTCAGTAGTTACACCACTGGGAATGACATATACCATAGATAGAGGCTGGCAGGGAGGGGAGTAACGATGAGGCGTTAAAAGAGTTAATCACAGCAGAGGAATGTTAGAGAAATAGGGACAATTTATTATTAGGAAATGTTGATACAAGTGAATGTTTCTGATAGATGGTCGTTGTTAGGATCCTTTATCCATCAGGACATCTGTAATAATATTATAATGAGGACGTCCTGCCCCACCCATTTGTCTCATTAGCCATTGGCCACGTCAGGCTGCACCTAGAAGACCCCGGGTCCTTCACTTACACAAAGAGGACGACACCAGAGAAATACTGGTGATGATAGAAGGTTCTGGTATATAGATGTATGAGAGGTCGTGTATTCAGTCTCTGTGTCTCCACAGATGGATCCAGGAGGAGAAATCCCCCAGAGAGATGTCCCCGTCCTCTGTATCCCCAGGACTGTCCAGAGGAGAATCAAAATGTCCCGGAGAGTCATCAGGTAGATGGCGCTGAAGTCTCCACAACATCTGACCATAAAGTGATTGGACCGGAGCTCGATTTACATTTCTCTTTTTAGGGTGAAGATCTGATGGATATTAAGGTTGAGGTTATCGATGAAGACGAAGAAACGATGGATTTATGGGCCGATCCGCAAAGTAAGGAGGGGAGACTGTCATGTCTGTTCTGTGGTCACCTACTACTTCTCCCTGTGACGAAATGGACTTCTTCAATGTAGGACATATGATGATTTCTTATGTAACCCAGACATATCATATTGTATATAGGCTTGTAAACTTGTATTGGCCAAGGAGAATTTCCTACAGTATTTTCATAGATGACTGGTGTAGGTTTAGCATGGTAATGTAATTATCTAACCTGTTTGTCATTGAAGGCCAGAGAACTTAATTATGCTAATCGTCCATTGTCTATTACCCTGTGAATGTTGATTCTATGTACAGGGGCCCCATGATTGTTTAAGTGTCATTGATTGCAGACTCAATGTCTCATACTAACATTCCATTGTATCACTGCTAGGTGCTATATCAATCAGCATTTGGATTGCAATAGTACTAAAATATGTTAAATGAGGATTGGAGTTCAGCCAATGAAAAGACTGTGTTATTGCACCAATCAGGACGTCCCCAATATCCTACAATGAGGGCTGAGGGTATATAAGGAGGACTGTTCACTTTGACCAGCAGATTGGAATTAGATTCTGTCTAGTGGCCTCAGTCTAGGGATTTCGGTCCCGGCTCGAGGTCCACTGGATTGAAGATTGGAGATTGAAGATTGGATACAGGCAGCTAATCTAGGGTCTTCGGATCCGGTTAGCGAGCCATAACCTTAGGCCTAGGCATTTCGGTGCCGACCAAGGGGATCAGAACACGGACTAAAGAACCACAAGGACTTCAGTATCGGATTCGGCTGTGATGACAAAGACTGCTTAAGGACAAGGAAGCAACCCAGGTTGGGACGATACAGTCACCTGGCTACAGACTTTGCTGTGCTATATTCTATACCCTGGTGAGCCAGCGGAAGGGTGAGACTCTGTTGCCTCTTACATTTATGTGTTCTGCTTGGTTATGCGTTATATGCTGTTAACTGTTTGGGGATCCAATAAAGCCTTAATATTGTAATTCCCTCACCCTGTGTTGTCTGAGTAGTGTTCCGCCCACGGTTAAGGAGCTCGGGCGTTCAGTTGGGGATGAGCCCTGGTCCACGTTGTCTTTGTAAAGGCGGCTGGGCCTGCGGACGAGAGCACCCACTGACCCCCGGGTCTCCACAATTGGTGGCAGCAGTGGGATACTACTCAGCCTGGTTTATCCAGGGGAGCTGCAGGGGACTGGTGTTCGTGGACACCGTCCAAGGGCTCAACAAACAGGGATGCATATAAGCATACCCAGCAGGCCATAGTGAGGCATTCAGGTTTTGGACATTGCCATTTCCAACCCCACCAGCTCAGCCATGGGACAAGGGCTGGAGAGGAGATACGGCAGCAGCAGTAAATGGATGCTACAGGATCTGTGCCAGAGGCTAAATATTGAATACAGGAACGCTGACACTCGGTCGGCTTTGATTCAGAAATTGGTCGATTGGGATACCCAGATTGATGGTGAGGATGATGAGGACCCCGCCGACGTGGTACCAGGGATGTAAGTTGTGCACCACATCATGGATCCAGTGAATATCGTGAAATCACCAGGTCCAAAGTAGTCGAAATCAAGGAGTGCTTGGCTGCATTGGGGCCAAAAGCCTCGAGAAGAGAGGGCTTGGGTTTTGGGAAATATTTTAGGAATTCCAGCTCACCAACTGCTACCACCAGCCGCTCGAGTAGGATTAATCCGCTACCCATTAGAAGCCCCACCAGGACAAAGGTATACAGACAGGATACGTGACTTGCCCAATCCACGGCACTGTTATACGTGTGGACGTCTTGGACATATGGACATAGATTGTCGCCAACGCCGGGGCCCCATGCCTGGAGCTCATCGGCCAGCACAGCCAGTCCAGGTCAGTGACGTCCAAGCCCTGGGACAACAAGAAATTGATTCTGTCCACACCCTGGTAAGCCCAGCTATTGTTTCTCCAGACCCTGTACCCTGTTCCCAATTAACCATTTCCCTGGTTGAGGGTCAGTGCTCAGACATCCCTCTGGCAAGTGTGCAGCTGGCCGGGGCGAACAACCAAGGAGAGGGCGAGTTGGAGCGTATGGACAGCATCCCCGCCCCTGTTATTTTGGAGCCTGAGCAGGGAGAGGACAAGTTGGAGTTTATGGACAATGTCCCTATCCCTGTTGCTTTGGGAACTGACCAGGAAGAGGTCGATGTGGAGCTTATAGACTGTGACCCTACACCTGCTATTGTAGAGACTGACCAGGAAGAGGTTGATGTGGGATTTGTGAGCAGCCTTCCCACACCTGTTGTTTCAGGGGCTAACCAGGAGGAGGTTGAAGTGGGGCTCATGGATGACCCCCCCACATCTGTTGTTTTGCAAGCTGACCCAGGACAAGGACTATCCAGCCAGTGTGTCACAGCCATCACCATTATCCAGGAAGCCAAGCAGCACCCTGATGTGGATCTTGCTACCACACCTTCAGAGGATAATCTATGTTCCCAGCCCCCATCATTCTTCTCTGAGCCATCAACAGTGAGTACACCTAGCCAGACTGTGGTCATGGCCTGGGGGGGAATTGATAGCCAGAGGTTTATGGGAGCTCAACTCCTGAATCCCATTTTACTGCTTGTCCACAATATGTCTGCCCATCCTGGGGGAGGTAATTTGGGGGAGGTGTATAGATGGAAGCCTCGATGGCTGACTTCACCATTAAAAAAGACAATGCCGCCAAGAGGAGAAGGATGACCAGAGACTGATCACATCTGACTGCCCTGTCTGGTTACATAAGAAGGGGGAGGTATGTGACGAAATGGACTCCTTCAATGTAGGACATATGATGATTTCTTATGTAACTCAGACATATCATATTGTATATAGGCTTGTAAACTTGTATTGGCCAAGGAGAATTTCCTACAGTATTTTCATAGATGACTGGTGTAAGTTTAGCATGGTAATGTAATTATCTAACCTGTTTGTCATTGAAGGCCAGAGAACTTAATTATGCTAATCGTCCATTGTCTATTACCCTGTGAATGTTGATTCCATGTACAGGGGCCCCAGCCACGATTGTTTAAGTGTCATTGATTGTAGACTCAATGTCTCATACTAACATTCCATTGTATCACTGCTAGGTGCTATATCAATCAGCATTTGGATTGCAATAGTACTAAAATATGTTAAATGAGGATTGGAGTTCAGCCAATGAAAAGACTGTGTTATTGCACCAATCAGGACGTCCCCAATATCCTACAATGAGGGCTGAGGGTATATAAGGAGGACTGTTCACTTTGACCAGCAGATTGGAATTAGATTCTGTCTAGTGGCCTCAGTCTAGGGATTTTGTTCCCGGCTCGAGGTCCACTGGATTGAAGATTGGAGATTGAAGATTGGATACAGGCAGCTAATCTAGGGTCTTCGGATCCGGTTAGCGAGCCATAACCCTAGGCCTAGGCATTTCAGTGCCGACCAAGGGGATCAGAACACGGACTAAAGAACCACAAGGACTTCAGTATCGGATTCGGCTGTGATGACAAAGACTGCTTAAGGACAAGGAAGCAACCCAGGTTAGGACGATACAGTCACCTGGCTACAGACTTTGCTGTGCTATATTCTAAACCCTGGTGAGCCAGCGGAAGGGTGAGACTCTGTTGCCTGTTACATAATGTGTTGTGCTTGGTTATGCGTTATATGCTGTTAACTGTTTGGGGATCCAATAAAGCCTTAATATTGTGATTCCCTCACCCTGTGTTGTCTGAGTAGTGTTCCGCCCACGGTTAAGGAGCTCGGGCGTTCAGTTGGGGATGAGCCCTGGTCCACGTTGTCTTTGTAAAGGCGGCTGGGCCTGCGGACGAGAGCACCCACTGACCCCCGGGTCTCCACACTCCCATCATCTCATCACATGACACAATCTATTCCATCACTGTGTGTTTCCTACAGATGGATCCAGGATGAGAAATCCCCCAGAGAGATGTCCCCGTCCTCTGTATCCCCAGGACTGTCCGGAGGAGAATCACAATGTCCCGGAGAGTCATCAGGTAGATGGCGCTGAGCCCTGGATCTATATGGAGGGTTGGGGCTTTCCTGCCGTCATAGAGGTGATAGATTTTGGGGGTCTCTTATATTGCACTGATTGTTACATCTGATCTATCAGGGGGAAGATCCGACTAATATTAAAGTGGAGGATGAGACAGAAGAAGCGATGAGGAGGGGGATCAGCCGTGTGTGAGTGACGGGAAGGAGGAGATTCCAGGAGATGTCACCACAGGTATGGAAGAAACTTCCACAATGAATCCAGATGTTTCTCTCCTCCACACTGTATAAGTGACACATGGGGCAGGAGTCATACACTGAGTTATGTACAGGGAACAGAGGAATCCTCCACAAGATGTTCTGTGGAGCCGCTCACACACCAGGTACAGCACCTTCCTATATATGTGTTATTCCTTCACATTTACCACTGGTGTCAGCTCTGAAAACAAAGAAATTATTTATTTTAAACCCCCATATGTGAAACATCGTTAACCCCGTAATGATCGCTAATACACATTAAAATGGTGATTGCTCTTCCCGTGATTGCCATTTTGAAATTAAAATGAAGATTAAGTGTATAGCGCCCCCTGGAGGCATTGGTCCCGACCGATTTTTTTTAACCATTCAGGGCAAAACCGTGATGTGAAACCGGCCTAACAGCCGCCTATTACATCTTGTCTATAGCAGGATCTAATAGGCTTCCATACAGACTGAGGCCAATGAGGGACAGAGGGAGCATTCTCCATCAGTCACACTCCTCTCACATGTAGTCAATAGTGACTGTGACATTAATGAGTTACACATCAATGATGGCACATAGCCGCTCCCCTGATGTGACCACTATTCTGGTGGGGCCCAGGTATATGTACATGGTGACTCCGCTGTGTATGGCACGGGCATAGCTCCCCTGATGTGACCACTATTCTGGGGGGGCCCAGGTATATGTACATGGTGACTCCGCTGTGTATGGCACGGGCATAGCTCCTCTTCCATTCCTCCCCCATGCTGTACATGTAGAGCGTGGTGCAGTAATAACACGTCACCTCAGTGTGGTGCTGGAAGGGGTTATTAGGAAGCCTCTATGTTATACTTGTGTTATGTGTGGAGAGATGTATAGAATCACATTGTAGTGTTGTGGCAGCTTTGAATACATTTTTTACATCCAGAACTGTGATTTGTTCAGAGGAAATGGTTTGTGCCTCTTCTTCCTTCCACTTCTGGCTCTGACTCTTCATGTGTATTGTGCTGTGTAAGGCTATGATCACACATGCAGTTATTGCAGCTGTTTTACTGTGGATTGTGCAGAGTATTTTGTGTATAAAATACTCAGCTTTTTTTTTTCATTTGTGTAATTTGCGTTATTTTTGTGGGGATTATTTTGGATCTGCAGCATAATCATTTTTTTATATGTTTTGCCTGAATAAAAACAAAACAAAAACAAGTTAAAGTAATGCGAAAACACATAATAACGTGCATAATTCTCCAGCTAAGGGCTCGGACACAGTCTCCTAGGTACATGCAAGTCTCTGGGACGAGGCTGGAGCAGGGACCCTGAACGGCCTCTCTCTCTCTGGACGGGGAGTGTGGAGCTGCACAAAACCACAATCAGCTGACAGTCCCGTCCAGACAGGGAGAAGCCTTCAGGGTCACTGCTCCAGCCTCTTCCGAGTCTCATCTGAGAGACTCCCATGTAACTAGGAGAGTGTGTTTCCAGCCTAAGGGTGCTTTCACACTGCGATTTTGTGCAATCCGTAGTTGTCCGATGTAAATCAGACAGCTACGGGTCCGATTTGGCCCCCATGCATCCCTATGGGCCACGGATCTGATCGGATTTGCCCTTAGTGGCATCCGATTTTTGTCAGATCCGATTTTGTCAGATTTTTTCCTGCACCCAAAATCGCAGACTGCTGTGATTTTGGAGCATCGGACAGAATCTGACAGGATCGGATCCGACATGATCCGAAGCCCTTAACATGGGGGCCTATGGAGCGCGGGTCCGAGAAAACAGCTGATGGTTTCTCTGACCCGATCTTAGTGTACGGAGCATGCTCAGTACACTAAAACTGCTCTGTACCATCTAATTTCACTTCCGCAATGTATGTATATAGTATACATACTATAAGTGAAATTAAGTGAAAGCAAGTGTTAAAAATAAAAAATCTTTATTCTCACCTTCCAGCAATCCCCCGGCGTCTCCAGATATCTTCTGATCCTTACAGGACTTGGCGTGATGTCACAACCCAGTCACATGACCCCTTACCACGGTAACCGGTCATGTGACTGTGACGCAACCACAGGTCCTAAGGATCAGAAGATAGCTGGAGACACCGGGGAATCGCTGGAAGGTGAGAATAAAGACTTCTTATTTTGTAAGGTCCGGAGGAGAGGGGAGACAGGGAGAGAATGAGGGAGCAGGGAGAGGAGGGGGGAAAGAGGGAGAGACTGAGGGAGCAGGGAGAGGAGGGGGGAAAGAGGTGACAGGAGGGGAGAGGAGGGGGGAAAGAGGGAGAGACTGAGGGAGTAGGGAGAGGAGGGGGGAATGAGGTGACAGGAGACAGAGAGGAGCAAGGAGAGAGGAGGGGGACGAGGTGACAGGAGGGGAAGCTAGGTGACAGGAGGAGCGGGGAGAGGAGGAGAGAGGGAGAGGATCCAAACTGATCCTGCAAAATATCGGAATCGGATGTCTATTTGGCATCCGATTGCAGGCATCAGTTTGGATCCGTTGCCGTCCGAGGGGTCCTACAAAAAAAAGGATCCCCTCGGACAGCAAAAAAAACGCTGTGTGAAAGCAGCCTCTCGTCTTTGGCTCTAAAAAAATCTGCTACAATTAAGCTAGATATGAATACACCCTCATAGATGTGGTATATCAACTTTGGATTATGAAGACATTTACTAAATTGATGTTTTATCCCAACAGAAAATGACAATAACAATTCTGAGAGACGCTTCATGATATTGGCAAATTATAAATTAGAAGATGAAGATATGAAGCAGAACTCTCCAGAAGAAAATCTCATCAGCACTAATGTAAATTCAGGATTCAACAGTACAGAGATAACATATAATCCACCTAATCCTGAGGAACCTTCTCCTGGCCAATCTCACATTGTTACAAGTATAGATCAGAAAAGAGGCAAAAAGCATTTTATAAGAAGTTCAAGACCTCATACACACAGAAGAATTCATAGAGGGAAGAAGCCGTACTCCTGTTCAGAATGTGGGAAAAGCTTCAGATATAAATCACTTCTTGTTATACATGAAAGAAGTCACACAGGAGAGAAGCCTTATTCATGTTCAGAATGTGGGAAAAGCTTCAAAGATAAATCAACTCTTGTTATACATGAAAGAGGTCACACAGGAGAGAGGCCGTATTCATGTTCAGAATGTGGGAAAAGCTTCAGAGGTAAATCAAGTCTTGTTATACATGAAAGAAGTCACACAGGAGAGAAGCCGTATTCATGTTCAGAATGTGGGAAAAGCTTCAGCGAGAAGTCAACTCTTCTTAGACATGAAAGAAGTCACACAGGAGAGAAGCCATATTCATGTTCAGAATGTGGGAAAACGTTCACACGTCAATATTCTTTTGTTACACATCAGAGAATTCACACAGGAGAAAAGCTTTATTCATGTTTAGAATGTGGAAAAAGTTTTACACATCAATCCTCTTTTGTTACACATCAGAAAATGCACACAGGAGAGAAGCCGTATTCATGTTCAGAATGTGGGAAATGTTTTACACTTCAATCCTCTTTTGTTCAACATCAAAGAATTCATACAGGAGAAAAGCCATATTCATGTTCAGAATGTGGGAAAAGCTTCAAAGATAAAACAACTCTTGTTATACATGAAAGAATTCACACAGGAGAAAAGCCATATTCATGTTCAGAATGTGGGAAAAACTTCAGAGATAGATCAACTCTTGTTAGACATGAAAGAAGTCACACAGGAGAGAAGCCATATTCATGTTCAGAATGTGAGAAAACGTTCTTACGTCACTATTCTTTTGTTGCACATCAGAGAATTCACACAGGAGAGAAGCCATATTCATGTTCAGAATGTGGGAAAAGCTTCAGAGAGAAATCCGTTCTTGTTAGACATGAAAGAAATCACAAAGGAGAGAAGCCATATTCATGTTCAGAATGTGGGAAAAGCTTCATAGAGAAATCAGTTCTTGCTAGACATGAAAGAAATCACACAGGAGAGAAGCCATATTCATGTTCAGAATGTGGGAAAGCGTTCACACGTCACTATTCTTTTGTTGCACATCAGAGAATTCACACAGGAGAAAAGCTGTATTCATGTTTAGAATGTGGGAAAAGTTTCACACGTCAATCCTCTATTGTTACACATCAGAAAATTCACACAGGAGAGAAGCCGTATTCATGTTCAGAATGTGGGAAATGCTTTACACGTCAATTCTTATGTGTTCAACATCAAAGAATTCATACAGGAGAAAAGCCATATTCATGTTCAGAATGTGGGAAAGGTTTTGCAGATCAATCCTCTTTTGTTAAACATCAGAGAATTCACACAGGAGAGAAGCCATATTCATGTCCAGAATGTGGAAAATGTTTTACAAATCATTCCGCTTTAGTTAAACATCAGAGCAGTTCACACAGGAGAGAAGCCATATTCATGTTCAGAATGTGGGAAATGTTATGGACACAAGTCATATCTTGTTCGACATCAGAAAACTCACACAGGATAGAAGTCATATTCATGTTTTGAATGTGGAAAATGTTTTATTTTTAAGACCAGACTTGTTGATCATCATCAAAGTCACACAGGGGAGAAACCATTTCTTTTGTTTGTTTTGTTGAAAATACTTTGCAACTAAATCCGAGAATGAGAATGAGAAAATTCAGAGAGAGAAGCCATATTCATGTTCAGAATGTGGGAAACATTCTAACACGGATCAAGTCTTGTTCAACATCAGAGGATTCACAAAGATGAAAAGGTGTAATTATATTGAGAATGTAGAAAATTCTGTTACAGAGATATTTCACCTTATTAAACCTCAGAGAGTTAAGGTGAAAGGCTGTTTTTCATGTTCAGAAGTCAGGAAATGTTTTATTACTAAAGATAAACGTCTAAAGTCATCAGAGTAAGTTACAAAGGAGAGAAGCCGCGCTGATTCTCTATAGGTGTGAAATGTTTTACAGACAAATCACATTTCAATCTCCTGAAAGAATTTATATTAGGAGAAAACTATATCATTCGGTTATTCAGAGACATTAGTCAGTAAGAGGGTTTGTTGGTTTTATTTGAAGGCGAATTTAGCCTGGATCTGATAAACACCAAAATGTATATGTGATTGTGATATCGATCCATCTTTATTTAATAAACAAGAGGGGAAAAAAATAACCTTTCTGCTTTCAAAGTAATGAAGATTCTATGAACCTTGTATTTATTACTGTATGATCTGTGGAGAAATCAATATTTATCCTCAAATATTAAAATGACAATGATGAAACTGAGCAACACAACCATTAATGGGGATTGCGCTATTCCCTATCGGTGACCCTGTGACGAGATCATGGGCATCGATGTATTGCCATGACAGCGCGCGGTTAGCTGCTGACCCCTGTCACTGTCATGATTCACTTCCGGTGAGAGATGGCTGAGCAGCATCGCTGACATAATGTGATGATTCTTAGACTGTGAGCCCTCGTGGTCAGGGACCCTGTCCCTCCTGTACCTGTACGTCCTGATCGCCTAGATTTAGTGTACTTGTTCTTGTCTCCCTCATCCTCATGTAAAACGCCATGGAACCTAATGGCGCTATATAAATAAATAATAATAATTTATGCTGTGGATCATCACGGCTCTGTACTGCAGGACTGATTGCACTGTTGAGGTCCCTTCAGGGGCCAAGTGAAATAAATAAAAAGTGGATTTTTTTTTTTTTTTTAAAACATGAAAAAAAACACTAAAAGTTCAAATTAAGATGAGATAAGATATACTTTATTGATCCAGAGGGAAATTACAATATCACAACAGCAGAACAAAGACATGAATTACAACATAATAGTAGACAATTAACAATGGAGGTTCATACATGCGTGTTCATGGCAGGTCAGTACCATATAGGATTAGAATGTCAATATTCCTCAGATCACTTTGATTTCACATTAAGGTGATTGTTGTACAATCCCATAGCAGACAGCACAAACTATTTCCTGTATTGTTCCTTCTTACACCTTAGTAGGATTAGACGATTGGTGAAGGTGCTCCTCTGTATCATGAACAGTTCATGTAATGGCCACTACGAAATGGCAGAATATTTCTAACATTTTGCTGCACACATTAGATGACCTTAGTTTTCATATGATGTTCAATTTGCTCATCCGCTTCTTATAAACCCTCTCCGTATGGCACCTCCACTCCAGTTTGCTTCTGACCGGCGATAGTGACTAGTAAATATTCCATCTTTCTCCTACTATAGTTCACCACCAGCTGCTTCGTTTTCTTAACGTTTAGTTGTAGATAGCATGGCACCAATCCACAAAATCCTCCACCACGCTTCTACATTTCTTATCACCCTGATCCTCCCTGATACATCCGTCTTCTGATAATTTATGGTGGTGGCAAAAATCAGATTTAAAGTGAAAATCTGCTGTATATAACTTGAATAGGAAGCGCGCTAGCACCGTTCCCTGAGGGGCACCAACACTGCTCAATAATCTGCCAGACACAGCCACTCCCATCTGTACAAATTACGGCCGGTCTGACAGGTGCAGTCAGTTATCCAGTTTCTCATCCCCTCCTGAACCATCATATCTTTCATCTTATTAAGTAGTAACAAGGACTGTAAGGGTCCCTTTACACACTGCCACTTGGCGGCAGCAACTGGCCGGCATTGGAGATTTTTGTGTCTGTTGCCATGAAATTGCTACAAAATGGCGGCGTGTAAATTGGGAAGTTGATCGCGTTACCCGCTGTTGATTCGAATACCTGTTGCTGAGCCGTGCTCAAAACCCCAAGGCAACACAAAGGCACAATTGCCATGGTAGTGGCGTCTAAACGGGGCACAGGCATGGAATTTGCGTCGCCTACTGAATTCCCAGGGGCGTGACACAGCCTCATGGATACCGCGACCCATCAGCGATCATTGGTGGGGGCTACTGGGTGATGATTGGCTGTCCCTTCACAGGCCGCCATCTTGGAAGAGCTGTCACTTCAGCACTAGACACAAGACCCGTCTGGATAATCCAATATGTCAGTGCAATTACGCGGCCACCCAATTGCGCTGCCAAATGTATTGTGCTGTTTCTTCCGATATACTGTGCACATTCTCATGCCACGCACGAGTGAATAAATTACTGTACACAGCGCACATGGCTGCCATACATAACGCCCTGCAATGCGTGATTTTTTGGTGACGCTGAAGTGTTTATTATGCGGCTCACACTGCTTGTACGGCGACTTTGTTGTATTGAATTTTGTTACGCCCCGCAAGCGGCCGTTCTGACTTCATGACGCTTCTTTCACTCTGCCTGCAAGGTGCCAGGCCCTCCCCTGCACATACCAGTAAAGTCATGCCCGCCGCCACCCAGCGCGCTGCAAGGTGGGGTATGGCGGAGCTTTTGGTCCTCATAGACCATTGTGACCGCCACGACTATTGGGGCCACCATCACCACCGCCACCCACGGCTGCGCAATCGCAGCATCCTGATGCGGATCCAGCGGGCCCTGCTCCACAAACTGGGGGTGGAGAGGAGCCAAAAACATCCAAAAGAAAATTGGATCTGAAGCAGAAGTCCCCAGGCCGCATTGTGGACATCCGTGCCAGGATTGCCAGGCTGCGTGGTGAGTATGTTTTTTGGCAAAACACACACCTGCACATGTACATGTACCAAACTACACACAAATGTATAAATAGATATTAGAAGGAGAGCGTAGGGCACGGCGGTACCGCTGCAATCTGTTGCCATATATAGGTCCTAATTTGGACCGGGTGCGTACACTTCGGACTGGTGGTGCAAGCTAAAACAGTTCATTAAAGAGTTCAATCAGTAGAAAAATGAGCGGCACTCGCCAGTATGCGTCTTCACTTTTATTAAAGCCAGGTTACAGGCAGCATGGCAAGGGGACGGAGTGTGGAGTACAGGTGACTCTACACTCCCTCCCCTTGCCATGCTGCCTGTAACCTGGCTTTAAAAAAAGGCAAGACGCATACTGGTGAGTGCCGCTCATTTTTCTACTGATTGAACACACAAATGTATGTTCATTGAGCAACATAACAAAATGTGTATTGAGCCACCATCTGGATGTGTGAACAATGTGCATTGGCTTGTTGATGACACACAAACAGGAAGATGTACAAAATAGTCATGTGCTGCACAAATGGTGACGCCTACACTCAGCCTTAACCTCACTAGATTTGGGCCAAAGCTGTGTCCAGAGTGTAAATGTGACAAGGAAAAATCAGTACCATGTTAAACACACTCATAACACACTGGCCCACAGATGGGGCCCCTGACACACGGTACAATGTAGCCACACCATGATGTAACAACTGAACAAACACTACCTGAACAATAGGTGTACGCAGCCATGGTGCAAACACCAGTGGCTTCATGGCATTCTTAAATAAAACACACAAGCACCTACCATGTGTAGGTGGGGTTGGCCACAAACAAACATATCTTGGCACTATAGTTGCCCTCCTGGCACTAACCATACTGTGTCCTACCCACTCTACATGCATACAACATTACCTTCTACCCTATCTGTCATGCTGGAACTACATAGGCCAACAATCTAAATGTTTTTGCCCAATGTTGTTTTCCTTTCTCCTGAAAGCTCTGTGAATGTGCTTTAAAATACAGATGAGGATGATTCCACCTCAGAAGATGGGCCCCAGGCCCCACCGGCAGCTGGCCCAGCGACACCACCGCCACACGATGCCCCAGCCACACCATCCCCACCTGGGAATCCACCATCCCCAGGGCATGAGGAGGAGGCGGCCTCACCAGCAAGACCTGAGGAGGAGAAGGTGGCCTCACCAGCAGGGCCGGAGGAGGAGGAGCTGCCCTCACCAGCAGGGCCTGAAGATGGTGCTCATTCAAGCCCAGGCCCCCTTGTGCCACCCAGCCCCATCGTGTGGCCACACACCCACAGCCCTGGAGTCACCCCACCACCCACTGTTTCCAGCTCAGTGGCGAGCCCAGGGGTGACCATGTCCCCTCAGCCTGCAATTGAGCCAGGCTTTGTTGCCTATGGTGGTAAGTGTGTATTTTTGTGGCATACACCCTGCACACTGTAATCAGTGTTGTGTTTTTGTACCATCAGTAGTTTCTCAATGTGTTTTTTTATTTATGTTCAACTATTTGTGCAGATGGGGAATGTGCCCGGGGCTGCTGGCTGGAGTTTGAGCCCATCACCATCACCCCCTCATGGTCACGATGAGGTGGAGGCAGAGCGTAAGTACCATCATTTTGTGTGAGTTCACTAACCATTCCCAGCTACTGTTGCTAACTAAAGTGTTGTTTATTCCCAATACAGGTGTCCCTACGATTGAGGATGTGATCCGCGCACACCAGGAGGTGGCGCAAACATTTACCACGGCACACCAACGCGGGCTGCAAGAACTGGCCCGGTTGGGTGCCATGCTTGCTGCCCTCCAGCGAGCACATGGCGGGCTGTCCTAAACCTGATGCGCCCAGCCTGATTAATGGGCAAACATGCCCCTGAAAACAGGTGTCCATGTTGGACTTTCCCTGATCCATGTTGCCCTGTTGGCATTTTGTTGTTTTTTAAGGCCCCGTTGGCCTCTTTTCTTATAGTGTCCCACATTGGGACCGTGGGGAGTGTGTTGTGGCTACTCCTAGACCAAACCAGCATTATATATTTTTTGTCCACTGTGTGGCACACATGTTGTTTGTGATTAAATGATTTGCTGCACATTTCTGCGTGGTCCTTGATGGCAACACACACGTTTGGCTGAGACTCTGCAAATTGGGCTAACTGTGTGAGACATATTTGGATACCTCTTTGATGTTGGAATATATGTTACCAGTCTACATTGTGTAACAGCACACCCGCCATTGGGCAGAATGTGTCTTTAATGTACCCTATATGTTGCACACATTCATACACCCACTCAACACACTTATGTTGTGAACTCAGAAAAAGACTTGGTCCATGGCCAACTCATTTGTTTTTATTAGTAATTAAATTAAAAAAAAAAAAAACTCAACATAATGTGGCAAGCCAAATCGGCCTCCAATGTAGGCTCAATTTGCCCAAAAAAAACAAAACAGGATGTAGCCAGTCCATAAGGGCAAGATAGCGCATTGGCTAGTAGAGTCCACTCTCCTCATCGTCTTGTGGCTCCGACAATGGCTCCTCCCCCACCCTCTCATGGTAGACCCACTCTGCCTGAGAGGGTGCTTGTCTTCTTGAACTTCGTCTTGGGGGAGGTGGAGTATCCGGACGTGGGGGCCTCCTCACCCTGCGTTGGGCGGGCGCAGTGGGCCAAGGGGTGGTCTTCTGGGGGACCTGTATCATGGACCCCCATCGCAGGGACCCATCTATGCCCGCCTCCAGGACACAAAAGATGGCCCGCTCAGCTATGTTCCTCTGCTCTGGCTCCATCCGGGCGAGCATGTCGCCGGTGACGTGGCCGAAACCAGAGGCGGCTGTTCTTTCTTCGTCCAAAAGGACCCTTTTGGCCCAGGTACCCAGCTCTGTATTAGGTGGGTTCGGTGGTCGCCTTCTTCAAATGGCAGAGCTGGGCCCTGGGTCCGGCCCCCCAACGCTGGGTCCGGCCACTGGCTCTCCCGCAGATGTTGTAGGGAGAGCCTCACCAGCTTGTGACTCGTCCTCACTGGAGCCAGGCAGCTGAGGGGCCTGCAAAAGAAATTATAGAAAAAAAAAATCAATACCACAAAGCAGTATGTATCATTAATGTCAAGTGCTAAACACACACACCATCAAGTCAACCACACAACACACAAGGTCCCAATGGCCAGAAAGAAAATACAGGAGCAAGGTTCTAATGGCTACCAAATGCAATACTGACGTATACTCACTTGCGCCAGCAAACAATCTAGGATAATAAAAAAAAAACACACACACACAAAACAAAAGGGTATGTGAGCACAGGAGCTTTAAGCTGCCTTTTACCAGCTGGTAGGCCATGCTGCTGAGCCTTACCTTGACAAAAAATTAATGTATCTTGAGAGTGATTTTAACCTGCAGTCCATGGGGCAAAGGCATGACACATGGCTGTGTCCCATTGATAATTTATGTGCTTTTGGCCAATTTAAAGCCCAAACAACGTGAAATTGTTAATTTAACCACCAAAAGAGAGTATCCCCCTAGGTTGTGTAATGTGAAGGACAGTGAGATCCTCCGTTTTAGGTGTGTCACAAAATGTCTTCAACTGCCCCTGAGAGCACATACCCCATAAAAAAAATAAATAAATAACATAACAATTCAAAGTTACCACCAATGTAGAAGTGTGGTTAGGAAATGCATGCAGCCAATCACACCTGTGGAGCAAACATGGTGGGCCCCCCCAACACAATTACCCACCTCCTACAGCGGGGATGTTTCTTGGGCTGGGCCTACAGAGGACGCGAGCCGGAGCAGGCTGCTCTGCGATCCCCACGAGTTTTCTTGGCCCAGGGTGAAGGTGAGGAGGTCATAATACCACAAATTAGGCTTTGGTACCTCCTCACCTCCAGCCCCGGACTGTTGCTCAGTGTAGAGCTTGTGACCCCTTTGATCTTGTTGTAAATTTGGCCCGCGTCCCATCTCTTGTGGGGCTGGAGGCATTTCGCCAGCTCCACAAGAGGCTTGTAACATAGTAACATGGTTTTTGAGGTTGAAGGAAGACTTTAAGTCCATCTAGTTCAACCCATAGTCTAACGTGTTGATCCAGAGGAAGGCAAAAAAAAACCATGTGGCAACACTAGCTCCACATTGGGGGGAAAAAATTCCTTCCTGACTCCAGATATGGCAATCAGACTAATTCCCTGGATCAACGCCCTATCAAAGAATCTAGTATATATAACTGGTAATATTATAGTTTTCAATAAAGGCATCCAGGCCCTTCTTAAATGTTAGTAGTGACTCCCTCATTACATCATCATGTGGCAGAGAGCTCCATAGTCTCACTGCTCTTACAGTAAAGAATCCACGTCTGTGATTATGATTAAACCTTCTTTCCTCCAAACGTAGAGGATGCCCCCTTGTCCCCATCTCAGGCCTAAGGGTAAAGAGATCATTAGAAAGTTCTCTGTACTGTCCCCTCATATATTTATACATTATTATAAGATCACATCTAAGCCTTTGTTTTTCCGAGCTAAATAACCCCAAGTTTAATAACCTGTCTTGTAATTGCAGACCTCTCAGTCCTCTAATAACCTTGGTCGCTCTTCTCTGGATCCGCTCTAGTTCAGCTATGTCTTTCTTATACACCGGAGACCAGAATTGTACACAGTATTCTAAGTGTAATTTCAACAAGAAGAAAACAGACGGCACTCACCAGGTTAAAGATGAATCAGCGGTGTCCTTTATTTCAGGGACATAGCACAGATACAGGGACCAGTCGAAGGGCAAACGCCCGAAACGGCCCGTCGTCACCCTCGGCACCCCCTCCCTGTATCTGTGCTATGTCCCTGAAATAAAGGACACCGCTGATTCATCTTTAACCTGGTGAGTGCCGTCTGTTTTCTTCTTGTTGAAATTGGACTTTGTTATTTGACTGGCACCCCATGGACAGTGTTCTATGCCCACTGACAGCAGCAGCTTCATGGCCTTTGTGGATTGGTGCCCTAATCTGTCGTTTTAGTATTCTAAGTGTGGTCGCACTAGTGACTTGTATAGAGGTAAAATTATGTTCTCCTCATGAGCATCTATGCCTCTTTTAATGCATCCCATTATTTTATTTGCCTTTGCAGCAGCTGCCTGACACTGGCCACTAAATGCGAGTTTGTCATCTACCCATACACCCAGGTCTTTTTCAGTGACAGTTTTGCCCAGTGTTTTACAATTAAGCACATAATTATACATTTTGTTTCCTCTGCCCAAGTGCATGACCTTACATTTATCCCCATTAAAGCTCATTTGCCATTTATCAGCCCAAGCTTCTAGTTTACATAAATCCTCCTGTAATATAAAATTGTCCTCCTCTGTATTGATTACCCTGCAGAGTTTAGCGTCATCTGCAAATATTGAGATTCTACTCTGTATGCCCCCTACAAGGTCATTATTAAATATATTAAATAGAAGCGGGCCCAACACTGACCCCTGTGGTACCCCACTGTTAACTGTGACCCATTCTGAGTGTGTTCCATTAATGACCACCCTTTGTTTCCTATCGCTAAGCCAGTTTTTAACCCACTTACACATATTTTCCCCTAACCCCATTGCTCTCATTTTATGTATCAACATATTGTGTGGCACCGTATCAAAAGCTTTTGAAAAGTCCATATACACCACATCCACTGCATTTCTTTGGTCCAGTCCAGAACTTACTTGTAGGCCACAGCCCGCGCTGCCGCGTCATGATATTGGGGCTGCGCCGTCCGCCACAGGCACTCGTGCTCCTGATACAGGACAAGGAGTTGGGTCACGAATTCCGAATACCCTGCCATCTGTGAAAAAGGGACAAATATGACCAATCAGGGCCTACACAAGCCCTGCATACAACTGTTAAAGAAGTTGTCTGATCTTTGTATCTGCTCTATATTGGCAGCCATTTTGTTCTTCTGGGAGCCATTTTGTAGCTTATCATTCTATTCCTTTTAATATTTCTTTTGACCTTTATATACCCTTTGTTAATATAATGTATGGCAATGGTTGGAGGATGAGGACATAGGAAGATATGCAGACACAGGTATGGGAGTATAGCCAAACATCTTCTGGACTGTCTCCTTTGTTTTCCCCTGTAAGAATGATGGCCATACAGACGGCATAGAGTCAGCGGACCGTGACCCTGAGCGCATAAAGTGCAGCAAACAGATGTCTAATGACTATAGCAAATGGTTTATGACCGGTGAATAAGAACATTCATTGATTGGGAGTCATATCCCTATGAAGGTGTTGATAGATCTGTATCTGGTCTTAGCACATTACTTGCATTTTGTACATTTTTGTATGACTATGTGTCCACCATCTTGCCACGTATTATCCTGTTATGTAATATCCCATTGTATGAGTGTCCAATGAATTGGTTATATAATCTGACCCTCCAAATAAAGAATCAGACTCTCTCTTGGAAGACCGCCTGCCTGATGTGTCTTTCTCTTTGAGCGTCCCTATACCGGATCAGGTGCCGATCCAACTATTATTATTTTACAAATCAGTCTATTCTGGTTAGCATAAGCATTAAAGCCCGGCTTTCGGCTTTATCATTTGGAGGCCCCCAGCTCATTTCCTCCACCCGAGGTTATTTTTGATTTTAATTTTTTCCTCCTTTTTGTTTATCCTGATCTGAACAAACACGCTGCCATTTTCTTGGGTGAACCACACGAAACCGCGGTAAGTTGAGCCTTTGTCTCACCGTGTGCTCCACCTAGGGGCACTGGCCGCTGGCGTCAGATCACGGGGAACACGAACCTGGAAACTCTCAGGTAGACTGATTTAATTATTCTCATTTACTCTTTCTATTTCTCTTGCTTTCTGTTTCCCTTTTCCTACTTCTCCTAAAAATGTTTACTACTCACAGCTGATACGTTTTAACCTTTCTTCAATCCCTTTTTGTTTTCAGGTACTTCATTCTGTTTCTTTTATTTTTGCTAACTACGGTATATTGTTGTTAATTGCTGTACTGCTGCCTGTTTTCTGATTTTAATTGTCTATTTTTCCTGACGCATGAATAACCAGCGTGTAAGGAGAGGGGGAGAGATCTAGAGTGAGATTGAGAGGAATTTCCAGCGTTGTGACCTATTTTGACCTTCTACGCTGGTTTGTTCACGCTCCTCACCCCTCCCTTTTTCCTGCTTTCTGAAGCAGCTAAACAGCAGCTAGTGTGAATTGAATTGATTTGTTTTTCATGCCGTGTGATAACTGTATTTGTAGCTTTCTTTTGCACTGGCATAGTGGCCTGCTTCAGCCAGATATAAGGTTATTTTCTGTATTACCTGTGTTTACGGGCCCCTTGGGTTGGGAGTCTGTATTTAATCAGGGAGCCGGCAGAAGATGTGTGGAAGTTAGGATTAACTCTCATTATGCTCCACACCCGGAGAGTATTGGTTTAACACTCGAGCAAGTGTTTGCAGGTATTAGACTAAATACTGGTGCCACTGGGGAGTTACTGTGTCCTACTGCTGTCCAAGAGCTAAGACTTGTTGTTGAAACCTTTGCTTGTTACCGCCGATGTGCCACCTAAAGTATCTATTATAATTGCGAATGCTGCGAGTGCCCTTTGTCGTCATGTGGATACGAACGAAGCATTGGCCGCGAAGCGGCCATTGCGAGTCGCTCTAAGGCGACTCGCTATGCCGCGCAGCGGGCATGGCGAGTCGCCTTAGCAGCGCGAAGCATTGGCCGCGAAGCGGCCATTGCGAGTCAGAGACTCGCTCTGCTAGAATCCCGATGCATTGTGCATCGGGCACCCATCTAGTATGCTATAATAGTTTTTTTTTATGTTTCACCTATTGAATCAGTGTGCGTGTGTCAGAAAGTGAATACAAGAGAATTGATTGCTATAACGGCTCTTGGCAGAATTGCCTGGTTGTACTTTACTGAGTATATACATCCACTCGTGTTGCCTGGGAAAACATGTGTGGATCATGTATGCATGTGGGACACCCTTGGTGAAGGAGCCCTCAAGAAGCTATGGTTGCCATGCATGTAAGGATATGTTTGAGTCAAAAGGAACACAAAGGCAAAAGGGCCACGATCATTTAGAAAATAAACCGCAGACACTGCGGTATAACACCACTACAACGTTTGGAAGAGATCACAAACATGCCTACATAACTAATTAACAATGTGTAGTGCATATAGGTAGCATTGTTAAAGACTATTATCAACACACTATATACATTAGCACATGGCGCTCCCTGCTGTCTGACAAAGCGTCTAAGCTGAATGTAGCTTACACATCAGCGTTACCTAAAAACCAGTAGCATGGGGGTGCCAAAGCATGTGAGTACACTTACCGTCGGTCCAACAGAGAAATGATTCGTGGACACCACTAGCTCAATGCATATTCCCGTCTGGACAGGGGCTGGTCGACAAGACAGGAAATTTATACTGACCCACACCAATCAGCACACACCAATTCGGCACCTTACTAGGCAACACCTGTGAACACCCATATGCGGCTGCTGAGTAGGTGTCAACAAAGTGCCGTGATTGGTTTCTGCTCAGTGAAAAAGAGCTCAAGCCGGATGGGTGTCACGCTTGCTGCCCAGACTCAATAAGTAAGTATTTGTGTGCAGACATGGATGTAGCAGCGTGGAGAATTGTTGCGCCTAATTGCCTTTGGTAACGCAATAGGGTACTGTATGTGACGTACATGTGATGTCAGTTTTTTGACCACAATAGAGTAGCACGATGGTGTATTTTTCAAAACATGTTGTGCACCTACTTTGCCACGTTGTAGTAATTAAAGTAATGTTTGTTTACATTTGCCATACAGGATCATGGCTGCAGGATGCTTGAGTGTTTTTTCGCAAAGATGGCCAATGTAGTGAAAATATCATACTGCTTGGGGTCAACACACACTGGGACCAACATGGCTAGGATCAGACATGGATTTGAGGCTTGAGGCAGCACAGAATGTGTATATGTGGAGCTCCCCCTTGCAAACACATGTGGGCCTGCATCACTACAGGATGAGTCATGTATACTATTCTTCGTGTCATCTGTGATTACTCACCCTGAAAGGCTGTGGTACGTTGATACTTACAGACGGTAGAAGTGTCAAAATATGGTAACCTAAATTGTTTGTCTGACATGTATAGGCGTTCTTTGTTTAGACACATGTACATTTTTAACACAGATATGGCCTGATGTGTAACTTTGTTCACCGCTACAAAGTGTAGAAGGATGGACGGGGCTGATCAGTGAGCATTTTTATTTTGTTTTCCGCCCACTTGTGGTGGATGGCCTTGCAATGGTAAAAAGGATGTGTGTTGTGCACACATGACAGATTAAATATGCTTTTCCCTAGTGGCCAGTCGAAGTATTGTGCGGCTTACTTTATATGCAAACATGTCACCATATTGTTCTATGTACTGATGATTTCTGTTTATCATATACAGGTGCTGATACACGAGATGCAGAATCATCGTTATCGACGTGTTATCGTGGCTCTTGCGTTGGTGGAAGAGCAACTGTGGATGGAGGATAGATATGAAAGGTTAATGTGTCGCAGACAACGGCGTGTGTGGAGTCGGGATTGGCTTCGCCGCCGGGACACCCGGAGCCACATGCAGCTGTTGCGTGGGCTGGAGGATAATAATCCGCGTGATTTCCAAAACTACCTCCATATGTCCGAGGACTCTTTCACCCTCCTTTTGGAGCGCGTAGCGCCACTGATAGCCCATCAGGACACTGTCATGCGTCGATCTGTATCAGCTGAGGAGCGTTTGGCGATTACTTTGCGGTTCCCTGGCTACAGGCCGGTCATTGACCGACCTCACATACACGTCACGTGTATCACTGTCCGTGCTGAGCCGCCGATCCCTGAGACGTGTGAGGCTCTATGCTGCCATCCTACATGAAGTTGCCAGAAACACCCGCAGAATGGATGCAAGTAGCCCGAGGCTTTGAAAGATGGTGGAACTTCCCAAACTGCGGCGGCGCTTTGGATGGTAAGCACGTGAGGATTACTAAACCCCCAAACTCGGGCTCTTTGTATTATAATTACAAAGGGTATTTTAGTATGTCCTCATGGCCCTGGTGGATGCAATATGAGTTCCTCTACGTGGATGTTGGAATGAACGGGCGAATTTCAGATGGGGGTGTGTTCGCCCGCTGCGACTTGGCACAAGAACTAAGGACAGGTGGGCTGAACTTGCCCTCAAATGAAGAGACAAGCCATCATCTCAACTTTGCTTTTGTGGCGAATGAAGCGTTCCCACTTCAGCACACCTACTGCGGCCATATCCCCAGAGGACCCTTACTTCTGAGCGACGCATTTTCAATTACCGCTATCCCAGGCCCGCTGTGAGGTTGAAAATGCGTTCGGGATCATGGCAAATACATTCCGGGTTTTTCATACGTCTATCATATGAAACTGGAATCTATTGACGCGGTAGTGCTGGCCTGCTGTGTACTCCATAACTTCCTGCGTCATAGAGATTCGAGCATCATACACGCCGGCAAGTTTTGTAGATTCTGTGGATCCCACAACAGGGGAGGTCCGTCCAGGGGCTTGGCGTGATGACGACCATGGTGTGGCACCACTCCAGTCGCTGAGCCGGGGTGCACTCAGCAGGAGGCCAGGAACAGTAGAAACGCATACTGCTCCTACTTTAATGGCCCTGGGCAGTGGGCTGGCAGAACCAGCATGTTAATGGGGCTGGTGCTGGGAGGAGACCAAATGGTGGCCATGTATACACCGCAGGGTGGCTGCACCATGGTTGTTTATTTGAGTATTTTCTGGTGTGCACATGTTTTAGTTAGTTAGTTTAGGTTTTATTTGTGTTATGTGGGTGGTGCACACTTTATCATTGTTTCAAAGTTTATTATGTATTTGTGTTTCTGTGTTTGATTTCTGTTTACAATGTTACATGATGTTTTAATGTCCATTGTCTACCCTTTCTGTCTTTTTATTTGTACGTTTATGCGCATGTAAAGAATACATATATTTTTTAGGATCCAAATTACTATGTGTGAGCCTAATTACTTGGGGATGGAGGGCAGCGTGATCAAGGTTTGGGTTGTGCCCAGTGCTTTGACACCCATTGGCACCTATGGCTGGGTACGAGACACATGTGTTGGTAGCCATGAGCCATGTTAAGGTATTGGCTCAACAGTGTATGTGACAAATGTGTGTACAAAACCATAGTGGTGTGTTGTGAGTGTCACCTGGACAAAACACATTGATGCAGCTCATGATATTGTGTGGCATGTAGGTTAAGTGCAGCACATGTGTAGACACACACATAGTGTACAGTTGGCATGTCAGCTGCTCAATGCCATTGACATATGTTGGCACATATGCTATCTGCATTGTGGCTCTATTCACACATTTAGATCCAGACGCACAGATACAAAACACTTAGTTATTGTAACGCACTGACTGTGTGACTGTAAACCGCTCCTGTGTGACGCGTCAGCGTCTCCTAAGTGGATATCGGCACACTTCGCTACGCCACAAGTGACTATTCCGTGTGACAATCCAAACACTGTTGCGTCACGTATTCGCCATCCGCCCTTCACATCCTGACCAATTAGAACGCTATTGGGTTGGCCAATGGTTGTAGTTTGGGCGGGAGTGATGGAGTGTGGCACGCCTATGTGTTGACCTGCTGCCTAGGTCCGCCCATATTCCTTTGTGGATGGCGGCATGTGAACAGCAAAGGTATTCAACAGAAAGTTATCCGCAGGATCTGTCGCTCTTCCGGGGCAACACAATGCCTTCAGTTGACAACGCAATGGCGGCGTGTACATGCGGCATCAGCGATCGGTATCCACCGTCAAAAACGTGCGCGTGCGGTGGATACCTATTGCTAGGCACAGTGGCGGCGTGTAAAGGTACCTTTAGGTATTAAAGCACTAAGAAATCAAAGAACATAGCATGCACAGTGGTTCCATCATTGTCCAAAAATTAATTGTACTACGTATGTAACGGAGACATGACAGCATTGTCCACCCCCAATCTATGCCGGTAAGCAAACTGTAGGGGGTCAGCAAAAGTCCCACCCTGGGACTTAAGTGAGCAAGCACTAATCTTTCCAAGGACTTCATAACATGTGATGTTAAGGCTACAGCACGATAGTCATTTAGGAAAGCAGGAAATGTAGTCATAAGGCCCAGTTACACACAGATAATTGTGCAGAGATTGTTCGCAGATCTTGGTTGCAGTGAAATCATGGACACATTGTTACATTTGTACACGGCCACAAAATGGAACAATGTGTCCATGATTTCACTACAACCAGAGATCTGCGAACAACCTCTGCACAATTATCTGTGTGTGTAACTGGGCCTTTAGGTACCTGAAACGACAGGACATCTCCCATAACACTGGTTCTCTTGTGATTGTATATAGAGACAAGTGAACACCTGGAGGTTCGGATTCGGTTCAGTTCGCCAATGCTGGGGGTGTTTGCCGAATTGTTCGACAAACCGTTTGTCGAACCTCGCGAACCCCATTGAAATCAATGGTAGTAACATGAAACACATAGAAAACACCTTCAAAGGTTTCCAAAAGCTGCCAAACTTCTCATATTAGTGCAGACACCAGGAACAGGGACAACAATCCACCTAGAGTACAAATAGTGTCATGGCGTAGCATGGGATCACGAGGCACGGTCTGTCCCAGCCTGCACACTCTTCAAAATCAGTTTAAAATAGAGAGTGCTCATATTCACTTAAATTTCAGAGGTGGGTGAAACTCAGTTTGAATTGACAGCTAGATGAGGTAAAGGGAAAAGTGGCATCAGTTTTCTATTATTAAAAGTAAAAAGGAAGGACACACTAATAGGATATTTAGATTGTGAGCACCAATGGGGACTGTGTTGCAAATGTATGTAAAGTGCTATGGAATTAATAGCGCTATTTAAATGAATAAATATTAGCATATATTATATTAAGTGACAGGTGTAGGCATGTCACTCATAGAGCCCTGCTGAAGTAATGCACCACACAGCAAAGAGACCCTAACAAGACTCCCCACTTTTCCAAAGATTAGTGTCCGACCACAGTGAAGTGGTATCCATCTTCTAGATTTTGAATTGGGCCACAATAGAAGCATGGCTGGAGGCCTGGGCCCAGCATTTCAAGGTTGATTATTAAGGAAGTGGTGCACAAGTGTCAAGAGCAGGTATTGTGCTCAGAGAGCCCTGCTCAAGGAATGCACCACACAGCAGAGAGACTCTAACAAGAGTTCACACTTTTCCAAAAAATTAGGGTCACATCACAGCAAAGTGGTATGTTTCCATTAAAACATTATGTCTTGGGCCACAATAGGAGCAAGGCTGGAGGCCTGGGCCCAGAATTTCAAGGTTGAGTATTTAGGAAGTGGTGCACCAGTGTCAAGAGCAGGTATTGAGCTCAAGGAATGCACTACACAGCAAGGAGACCCAAAGAAGAATCCCCTCTTCCAAAAATGAGGCACAGCCACCGCTAAAATAGCAACAATTTACCCAGAGTTTAAATATTGTAATACTTGTGCAAAAAAGACGTCACACACCGATTTGTAGTTGCTCTGTTTTAATTTTCTTTTCAGGTTACATCAAAATGCGGGGAGAGAGTGATGGTGCAGACGACGGCACCGTTTAGTGGTGAGTTCCGCTTCCACAGGTCTGTTCTCCAGAGAGAACGTTTTGATATAGCCTGAAAAAGAAATTAAAACAGAGCAACTACAAACCGGTGGGTGCCGCCTTTTTTCTTTTTTGCACAAGTATATCCATAATCTCTAATGGTACGCCGCTACAGAAGGTTAGAAACAACCGGGTGTCTCACGTTTCAACGGTTCCTAACGGTACCTGATACCGCCTTTACACGCCGCTACAAGGTGCTCTACAGAAGGTTTTTTCTATCCCTGGAGGCACCGACGGGTGCCACAAGTTACCTTCTGTAGAGCACCTTCCCTCATTTACACGCCGCTACCACAAGGGAATATGGGAGGACCTCGTACGGTGATTGGACAAAGCAATAGCATCATGATTGGCCAGGCAGCGCAGGAAGGCTGCCTAATACATGACGCTATTGCAATTGTGTAGTGTGACTGGTCAGCTCCTTAAATATGCCGCCCTATGCAGGGACAACCAATCGTAACGCATGAGTTTCCACCAATGATCGCTGTGTCACGCCCTAGGGAGTTCACTAAGTGTCGCAAAAACCTTCCTGTTCCTAATTTACACGCCGCTACCATCGGGTTGAAACCAATCTGTTCTTGAGCACTGCTCAAAAACAGGTGTCGACAGTGACCGGTGGCAACAACCTGATTTACATGCCGCTACCTCGCGGTGTTTTGACGGTGCAAGATACAATTGTCTCCGACACCCGGTTGTTTCTAACCTTCTGTAGCAGCGTGTAAAGGTACCATAATGACTGTGCAATACCAGTAGTCGGGTGTCCCCTTTAGGTGTTTCAGGTTTTACCTTGCAGGTCCGTAAATAGGTAAAGGTCATACAATAGTGGCGAGAATTTTTCTTTATTGTGCATATATTAACCCTTTAGTGACGGAGGCAATTTCCACCTTAATGACCAGACCGTTTTTTGTAATTCTGACCAGTGTCCCTCTATGAGGTAATATCTCTGGAACACTCCAACGGATCCTAGCGATTCTGAGATTGTTTTTTCGTAACATATTGGGCTTCATGTTAGTGGTAAATTTAGGTACATAATTTTTGCGTTTATTTGTGAAAATATAAAAAATTGGCAAAAATTTTGAAAATTTCACAATTTTCACATTTTTTATTTTTATTCTGCTAAACCAGTGAGATATGTGACACAAAATAGTTAATAAATAACATTTCTCACATGTCTACTTTACATCAGCACACTTTTGGAAAAAAAAAATTTTGTTAGGAAGTTATAAGGGTTCAAAGTTCATAAGCAATTTTTCATTTTTCTAGCAAAATTTACAAAACCATTTTTTTAATGACCACATCACATTTGAAGTCCCTTTGAGGGCGTACATGATAGAAAACACCCAAAAGTGACACCATTCCAAAAACTGCACCCCACAAGCTACTCAAAACTACATTCAAGAAGATTATTAACTCTTCAGGTGCTTCACAGCAACTGAAGCAAAGTGGAAATAAAGAATGGACATTTTAATTTTCCAACAAAAATGTTCTTTTAGCCTCAATTTTTTCATTTTCACATGGGCAACCTCATATGTGGTCATAAACCACTGTTTGGGCGCACGGCAGAGCTCAGAAGGGAGGGAGCGCAATTTGACTTTTGGAGCTAATTTACCATTCAAAAAGTCAAATGGCGCTCCTTCCCTTTCAAGCCCTGCTGTGCGCCCAAACAGTGGTTTATGACCATATATGAGGTATCGGTGTACTCAGGAGAAATGTTGCTCATGTGAAAATGAAAGAATTGAGGACAAAAGAAAATGTTTGTGGAAAAAAAAGTACTTTTTCATTTTTACGGATCAATTTGTAAAGCACCAGAGGGTTCAAAGTGCTCACTATGCATCTAGATAAGTTCCTTGGGGGGTCTAGTTTCCAAAATGGGGTTACTTGTGGGGGAGCTCCAGTGTTTAGGCACACAGGGGCTCTCCATACGCGACATGGTGTCCGCTAACAATTGGAGCTAATTTTGAATGGAACATATCTAGATGGGTGGTGAGCAATATGAACCCCCAGGTGCTTCACAAATGAATCTGTAAAAATGAGAAAAGAACATTTTTGTGGCAAAGAAAGTACTTTTTCATTTTTACGGATCAATTTGTGAAGTACCTGGGGATTCAAAGTGCTCACTATGCATCTAAATAAATTCCTTGGGGTGTCTAGTTTCCAAAATGGGGTCACTTGCAGGGAAGCTACAATGTTTAGGCACACAGGGGCTCTCCATACACGACATTGTGTCCGCTAACTATTGGAGCTAATTTTCCATTCAAATTGTTAGTGGACACCATGTCGCATATGGAAAGCCCCTGTGTGCCTAAACATTGGAGTTCCCCCACAAGTGACCGCATTTTGGAAACTAGACCCCCCAAGGAACATATTTAGATGCATAGTGAGCACTTTGAACCCCCTGGTGCTTCACAAATTAGTCCGTAAAAAATTTTTGTGAAAAAAAAGGACTTTTGCATTTTTACGGATCAATTTGTGAAGCACCTGGGGTTCCAAAGTGCTCACTATGCATCTAAATAAGTTCCTTGGGGTGTCTAGTTTCCAAAATGGGGTCACTTGTGGGGGAGCTCCAATGTTTAGGCACACAGGGGCTCGCCATACACGACATGGTATCCACTTACAATTCCAATTGTTAGTGGACACCATGTCACATATGGAGAGCCCCTATGTGCCTAAACATTGGGGTTCCCCCCACAAGTGACCCCATTTTGTAAACTAGACGCCCCAAGGAACTTATCTAGATGCATAGTGAACACTTTGAACCCCCAGGTGCTTCCCAAACTGATCCGTAAAAATGAAAAAGTACTTTTATCCACAAAATCTTCTTTTTTTCCTTTTTACGGACTAATTTGTGAAGCACCTGGGGGTTGAAAGTGCTCACTATCTAGATATGTTCCTTGGGGGTCTAGTTTCCAAAATGGGGTCACTTGTGGGGGAGCTCCAATGTTTAGGCACACAGGGGCTCTCCATATGCGACATGGTGTCCGCTAACAATTTGAATGGAAAATTAGCTCCAATAGTTAGCGGACACCATGTCGCATATGGGGAGCCCCTGTGTGCCTAAACATTGGAGCTCCTGCACAAGTGACCCCATTTTGGAAACTAGACGCCTCAAGGATTATATATATATATATATATATATATATATATATATATATATATATATATATATAGGGGCATATATAGTGAGCATTTGGAATCTACAGCTACTTCACAAAATTTGATAAAGTCATATTGAACATTTTCTTTTTTTCACACAATTTCTCACTTTTAGAGCATGTGCACAAGATACGGAGACACCGTGTCCTGGTCGTCTCCTCTGCTGCTTTTTTTTTTTAGTATTTCTTTATTAAATTTAAAAAAAAAAAACAACGTGGGGCTTCGCCATATTTTTGGTCCAGCCAGGTACAGCAGGCAGCTACGGGCTGCCACCAACCCCTTCTGCCTAGTTTTACCTGGCTGGAAACCAAAAATATAGGGAAGCCCTATTTTTTTAAAATTATTTCTTGAAATAATTTTAAAGAAAATGGCCTGGGCTTCGCCACATTTTTGGGCCAGCCAGGTACAACTAGGCAGCTGGGGGAGGCCCAAGCTTTCTGGACCCCCCCCACTGCGAATTGCAGCCCGCAGCCGCCCCAGAAAATGGCGCATTCATAGAAGTGCCACTCTATGGCGCTGTATCCATCTCTTCCAGCTGCCGTGTAGCAGTGGCAGACTGGGTAATAGGGGGTTAATGCCAGCTTTTTGGCAGCTGGCACTAAGCCCGAGATTCATAACGTCTGGCCAATATTAGACCAGACCATTAGGAATCTCTAGTAAATTGTTAAGAAGACACAACACAGAGAAAAATATTTTATTGGAAAAAATCCCCACAAACACATAATTAGACCCCATCTTTATTACTGTGACGTCCTACGTAGTCCAGTGGGAAGGTCCGACGTAGACTACTGGGAGATCCCGCGACGATTCTCATTCAAATGATGATCTGAAGTTAACCCCCTGTGTGGTCACACAGAGGTTAGCTGCAGATCAGGTAACCCCCTGTAACCACACAGGGATGATGATCTGCAGTTAACCACAAGGGGTTAACTGCAGATCATCATCCCTGTGTGGTCACAAGGGGTTAACAGCAGATCAAGTAACCCCTTGTGACCACACAGGGATGATTTGCAGTTAACCACAAAGGGTAAACTGCAGAACATCATCCCTGTGAGGTCACAAGGGGTTACCTAATCTGCAGTTAACCCCTTGTGACCACACAGGGATGATGATGTGCAGTTAGCCACAAATGGTCACACTGGGGGTTAACTGCAGATCACCCCTGTGTGGTCATTCAGGGGCTAACTCTGACTCTGTTCCGGCGCAAGCAGAGCAGTGGCAGGACGGGTAAGTATGAGAGCAGGGAAGGGGAGTTGGGGGGAGGGGAGCAGAGCTGGGGGGAGGTCGAGGGCAGGAGGGAATACCCGAGGGATGATGGGGGGGGCCGGGTCTGATGGCCAGAGGGGTGAGGAACAGGGGGGACGGGGAGGCACCAGGAGCTGGGGAGCGGAGCAGGGAGGAAGGGAGGAGCGGAACACACGGTGACAGGGGGGTGGGGGATTAGAATGACATTGGGTGGCCACTGAGGGGACCCGCAGGAATGGCGGCATCTCTATGTGATCTGACCTGTCAAATCGCATAGAGATGCAGCGGAGGCAGCGGATTTTACCACCGGCCGCCGCCATTTTTAGATGTTCTGGGGGAGGAATGGGGGAGGGGGGATGATCCCCAGTACTGGGGGTCTTGGTGGGCTAGGGTGTTAATACTTTCACTTTGATCCGACATGTGTTTTCATGTCGGATCAAAGTGAAAGCATTTTTACTGGCACTTTCACTTTTTGTAATGTGATGATCGGTGCTAACCGGTCATCACATTACTGGTGCCAGTAAAAAAACACCCGATTCCTAATCTCTAGGGTCTCAGCTGCCCTCGGTAGCTGAAACCCCAGAGATTTTAGCTCCAGTGGCGTCAAACCAGGGCTTATTCTGTGTGACTTATTTTCACATCCTAACAGAATAAGGACCCTGTTTTGACGACGTATATATACAGTGGACCGACACTAAGGTGTTAAATATTGTAATGTGGAGCTTAATGCAGCACATTGAAAAGTACACCAGTGCCTAGTCTCTCCATTCTGATACTGGGGTGGAAAAGTCCTTGGAGATCCATGACTTGTTCATTTTGATAAACGTCAGGCAATATACACTGCATGCGCAGTGTGGCGTCTTGAAGCTAACAGAGCGGCGCGGGTGTACATAGATCACCCGAAGCCGGAAATGACGCGATTCGCGTCATACTGCAGCCCCGGCCGGAATAGGAGAGCGGGGAGGCGCGCATTTAAATGTGAGTTGCAGATCACGCCTATTGAGGCGTGATATTAGGAAGAGGGACAGCCTGCCTGGGTGACTATGCATACAATAGTCACTCATTAACATCACTAATGAGGTAGTTTAATAACGTTTATCTTCATTTCAATATATGCATTTAGGAGCTAAAAGGAGTGTAGGATAAGTGTTACTGTGCTCTAGGGACATCTTTTAATAGCTTAGGAGGTGTTTTGGGGGTGACAGGATCCCTTTAAACCTATTGCCGACATCATTTGGGCGAAGGAAATAACTTTTCGTTGGGGGGCCCTAATAGTAGTGTATTATTCTTATATGGGCAGAAATCGATTATGATTGAGGAAAGGGAGGGTGGTATGAGGATTCTTAAAGACCTTCAGTTACTCAATACTTGATTTTAGATTTATAGGCTTATATATCCCTATTTACCTTACTGATATTTCGGTCCTAGCTGGAGCACAGAAGGCTGAACTTTTAGCCCCGTTGGAAGTTTGATATCGGTTCCATTGAACCATTCCGCTTTGTTCCAGTTTTAACTGGAATTATTTTTTATTTTTTCTCTCTTTTTAGGAATACAGAGTTGCTTTCATTAATAGTGTAATATAGTTATTAGTTAATTGTTGATATTCTGACATGAGTAAACATCACCATAAAAATATCATGACTAAACTAATCCACCATAAACCAAATGAGATTACAGTTTCTTGCAAAAATAAAACAGTATTAATATGACGACCAAATTCATGTCTTTTAATGTCAATGGGTTAAATTCCCCCGAAAGAGATTCATGATTTGGAGGAAGTTTCAAAACAAAATATATGACATAATAGGTTTACAGGTAACAAAATTTGCTAAAGACAAAATCCCAAAATTTGAGAATAAATTATATCCGAATATTTACTATCCTACAAAATAGAGAAGAAAGCTGGTGTTGCTTCAGTATCAAAGATTCAGTCAGTTATGAAAAGATACAGTATATAGAAGACACGGAGGGTAGATTTTTAATTTTAGTTTGCGTGATCAATAATTCCCTGTATACACTAGTGAACATGTACGCACCTAACAAGGGCCAGATAAGTTTCCTAACTAATTAAGATTATTAGGGAATGCCAGAAAGGATCTTTACTAATTTTTGGGGATTTTAATGCCATTCCTAACTTCGATTTAAATTCTTCAAATAGGGGCAGACGTTCGGGCATCACTCTAGACCCATGGTTTAATAGAGAAGAGTTGTACGAGCATTCCGATGCTTAAATTCCTCATCCACAGAGTACACGCATTACTGTAATACTCACAAATAATTTTCGAGAATAGATTTAGTAGTCTCTGACATTCACACTCTTCAAAAAATAAAAAAGGTGATAATCCATCCAAGATCATGGTCTGACCACTCCTTTGTCACATTTGAGATTATAAATCAACTAAAACATGGAGAGCTAATTCATTTCTTTTCTCTCACCCAGGTTACAGGGAGGAGGTCCAGACTGCTCCAGATAATTATTTTAAGAGAATGATACAGAAGATATTACCATTACGACATTATGGTCGGCCCACAAGGCAGTAATAAGAGGAAAGTTGATAGAACTAAATTCGAGACTTAATAAATCAAAAATAAAAAAAACCTGAAGAGATAATAACAAAAATTTAAGAACGAGAAACGTCCCAAACCTGATTTCCATCAGATGAGGTCCACAGTACAATCATAGACCTTAGAATCAAATTAAAAACAATACTCACATCTGAGTATGATAAATGTATTCTTGCAACAAAGTCAAACTTTTATCATGGTATGAATAAGCCGAATAAGTTCTTTGCTAAAAGGCCAAAGATACAAAGGTCCAAAACAAAAATCCAAGGCTACAAATGGATGCCCTTCTGGGATTAGAGGCCCTGACGGCACCATTAGATATGATCCTGAGGGAATAGCTATGGTTTTCCACAATTATTATTCCTCTTTGTACTCATTGCCCTCCCCTCTGCCCCATGACCTCCAAACTAGAGATACAGTACTGAACGATTATCTCAATAGCTGTCAGCTACCTAAACTACCTCGGTCTGCTCTAGAAGACTTAAATGATAAGATCACCACTGAAGAAATTGAAGAAATCGTAAAACAGTTGCCCTCTACTAAAGCCCCAGGCCCAGACGGCCTGCCATAACTCTATTACAAGACATATCTACCCTTACTTTCGCAGCATATGGCCTCCTTGTTTAATAGCTTCATGGCCGGAGGGGAAATTCCCGCCTCTATGCTTCACTCCTATATAACAGTCATCTTGAAAGATGGTAAGGACCCCGTAGACTGCGCAAGTTATAGGCCCATAAGCCTTTTAAATTCGGACTTAAAAATCTTTACAAAAATACTGGCGGAAAGATTGAACAACTGGCTGCCTCACCTAATCCATAAAGACCAGGTCGGCTTCGTCCGGTTTCGTCAGGCAGGCGATAACACTCGCCGCCTGATGGACTTGATAGACGTAGTGAATAAGAGGGGAGATGAGGCCATCCTGTTGAGTCTAGACGCGGAGAAGGCCTTTGACAGGCTGAACTGGGACTTTATGTTCTCAGCACTATACCACTTTGGCTTGTCGGGGCCCTTCATTACTGCACTACGGGGCTTATACTCTACTCCGATGGCGACGGTCCGCTTGCCCCATGCACATTCTCGGCAACTGGAAATACATAATGGGACGCGCCAGGGATGCCCTCTCTCCCCGTTGCTATATGTTCTTAGCATTGAGCCTCTTGCAGCTCACTTGCGCAGGAGTCCCGATATAACTGGAATTCCGATTAGGTCAAAGGAATTTAAGATTTCCTTATTCGCTGACGATGTCATGCTCACATTGACTAATCCTGTAGTAACCCTTCCTAATTTGAGTAAAATTTTGGAGTCCTACTCACATCTCTCTGGATACAAAGTGAATTCGGGTAAAACTGAAGCACTACCACTTAATATACCGGAACCTGGGCTTGGGCATCTACAGAGGTCCCATAGGTACACTTGGAGAACATCTTCCATTAAATATTTGGGGGTACATATTACTCCACAATATAGCGAGATGTATAAGGCAAATTTCCCCCTCTGATCCGAGATACTGAGATACGACTCCAGAAATGGTCCTCACTGCCGGTCTCCTTTCTGGGTAAAATAGCAATCATAAAAATGTCAATTCTCCCCAAGTTCCTATACTTGTTCGAAACAATCTCATCGAAAGTCCCACAGACGGTCCTAAAAAGGGTACAGTCGATTTTTCTGAACTTTGTCTGGCATTCGGGGAGACATCGTATCCCTAGAACGGTGATGTGCGCCCCCAAATCTCAAGGGGGTTTGTCATGCCCGGATATAACTAAATACTATTATGCTGCACACTTACGGCTTATCCCCTCCTGGTCGACTCTCCCCGCATTCAGCAAATGGATGGAAATCGAAAAACTGTGGCTGGCTCCCTACCACCCAGCAGCCCTGATAAGGGGTCCGCCTAACGAGATTGCTTGGAATACACTCCTGGGTCCTATGGCATTTACCAAGGAAATCTGGACCTCTCTGAGAATTAAATTCCAGTTAGCTTCCCATGCATCGTTCCTAACGCCGTTCCTCTATAACCCACACTTGGAGAGCGTTATGGCTTCGGGGGCGGGACCTAGTTGGGCATCAGCAGGCCTCTTTACATACAGGGATCTGGTAGACCCCCTAACTAGGAAATTTAGAACCTTCCCTGAGCTATCCCAGAAGCATAGTCTCCAGAAGACTTTGTCCTACTCGTATCAACAAATATTACACTATTTCAGAACGAAGATGGGTTCCCCAGAATCTCTTGTCTCGACGGATTTTGAGCGGCTATGTGCAAATCATGCCTCAACTAAGGGGCTCATTTCTGATATATACACCCTACTTCACTACCCCGGCTCCCAAACGTCAAGCTTTCACACATATATGATGAAATGGGAGACGTGGTTGGGATACCCACTGACTCAGAGCCAGTGGCAAATGGTCTGGTCGAGAGCTCACAAGACCTCTATCAATACCCTCCACAAGGAGAACCAGATTAAACTCCTGATGAATTGGTATTGTGTTCCCGAAGTTCTCCATAGGATGAATAGGTCCATACCAGATGTATGTTGGAGATGCGGTACCACTGGGGCATCTCTCTTCCACATTTTCTGGGAATGCCCGACCTTGGAGGGCTTCTGGAGGGAGGTGGGGAGACTGTTGAGCGCGGTATTTGAAACTAAAGTGCCGGTCGACCCCCATATGTTTTTGTTAAACCTTACACCTAGGGGATGGGACAGACCCCACACGAAATTGCTGACCCACCTTTTGACAGCTGCCAAGTGCCTCATCCCATTATACTGGAAAAAAACAGCAGCTCCTACAATGCTAGATCTTTATGCCAGAATCCAGGATGTATATGTTATGGAGAAGATGACAGCCTCTCTACATGACAATATGGATAGGTTTGACAGGGTTTGGGCTCCATGGACTTTATTTAGAGGAGACCCATTGGGGTAGCAAGGAGAACACCTTGACCAAAAAAACGGAAGAGAGTGAATGCTCAGGACAGGTCACAACCACGCAATTAAAAGAAAAGGGAATTCGGGTGGACTCCCTGGGTTCGGGACCTACTCCACAGGAGCTTAATAAATTGAAAATTTACCTGCTGGGAAACGATCATTAGACACGCTGAATGTATTACTACTGTTCTGTTTATGTCTATTTCTTTTTGTAAGAGACGAACGGAGATTGTATATCTGCCAGACTTTGGCTTTTGTTATATGTTATGAAAAACAAAAATCTCAATAAAAACAAAGTTGAAACCAAAACAAAAATCCTACAACTTAAAAATAAAGATAATAACACACTTAAAAACCCCAAGGTCATCTCAAAAGAAATTGAAAAGTATTATGATAATTTGTATAATTTCAGAAGTGTTGCCTCAGAAAAGTCACCTACGGATTCCTCTATTAAAAAATTCTTAGATAACATACAACTGCCCAGTCTATCTGAAGATGAATTAGCTAATCTTAACTCCCCATATGCTGAAGATGAATTGAACACCGCGATAAAAGCACTTAAAAATAATAAATCTCCAGGACCTGACGGTCTACAAAATGAATATTTTAAATATTTTTCACCTACTTTGATCCTTACAAAATCAATTAATTACATCTCAACTACTTCATATATACATTCAGAATTACAAAAAGCCATAATCACACTGCTCTATAACAAAAAGGGAGATAAGGATCTAGATGGCAATTACAGGCCCATCTCATTATTAAATACGGACATTAAACTCATAGCCAAAGTATTAAGTGCAAGAATCCAAGCTGTAATACCTAGATTGATCCAGAATGATCAGGTGGGCTTTCTAGCCAATAGAAGCACTGAAGACACGACTAGACGAATAGTAAATATTCTAAACTAGCTGTGAGCCCGATTCTAAAGAATCTGGAGTCTAGAATCTGGAGAGAGAGAGGGAGAGGGAGAGAGAGAGAGAGAGGGAGAGAGAGAGATATATAGATAAATAGATATAGATATAGATAGATGGAGATATAGATATAGATAGATATAGATAGATAGAGATAGATAGATATATAGATAGATAGATATAGATATAGATATGGATATAGATAGATAGATAGATATAGATCTGGATATAGATAGATAGATAGATATAGATCTGGATATAGATAGATAGATATAGAGATAGATAGAGAGATAGAGATAGATAGATAGATAGGTATAGATAGATAGAGAGAGATAGATGGATAGATAGATAGATAGATATAGATAGATATAGATATAGATAGACAGATAGATAGATATAGAGATAGATAGAGAGATAGAGATAGATAGATAGATAGGTATAGATAGATAGATAGAGATAGATAGATATAGAGATAGATAGAGAGATAGAGATAGATAGATAGAGAGATAGAAGATAGATAGATAGATAGATACTATATGGAAAATAGGAGCAGCAAGGATTGCTGGGTATCTTGGGTGCAGAGCGACCTCCACAGTCCTCAATGTGTCTCGATATACGTACAAATGTCGCAGCACTCCTTTAGCGATGCTTATAGATGTTTTTATTCCAGCTTGCAAGGGTACAATGGTCGCCGGCAGCACACAACGACCAATCAGAATAGCGCCTCACTTCCCATAGAGATATAATGGACGACTTTGAGTTTCAAATTGACCGCTGTAAGTGAGGCGCTATGCTGATTGGTCGGCGCCAGCACACAGCGACCAATGAGAATAGCGCCTCACTTTCCATAGAGATATAATGGAGGACTTTGAGTTTCAAATTGACCGCTGTAAGTGAGGCGCTATGCTGATTGGTCGCTTTGTGCTGCGCCGACCGATCAGCATAGCGCCTCACTTCCCATAGAGATACATAGCGGTGTTTAGAGGAATTTATGGCCGGGCCCTTGGTTCTATTTTCGGCCACGGCGCTTGGCGCTTGGCGGTCGTCGCCGGAGCGGGAGACTCGCCCCTGCAACGGCTCGCAATGGCCGCTTCGATAGATAGAGATAGATAGATAGATAGATATAGATACATAGATAGATAGATACATTGATAGATATAGATAGATAGATAGAGATAGCTATAGATATAGATAGATATAGAGATAGATAGAGAGATAGAGATAGATAGATAGATATAGAGATAGATAGGTGAGTCGTTGCAGCCGCAGTAAGTCCGGCACGTAGGTCCATTGCGATTTTCTTGGGCCGGCGACAGCCGAGCGCCATGGCCGAAAATTGAACCAAGGGGCCGGCCATGCATTGTTCGAAACACCGCTATGTATCTCTATGGGAAGTGAGGGGCTATTCTCATTGGTCGCTGTGTGCTGGCGGCGACCAATGAGAATAGCGCCTCACTTTGAGCGGTAAATTTGAAACTCAAAGTCGTCCATTATATCTCTATGGGAAGTGAGGCGCTATTCTGATTGGTCGCTGTGTGGTGCCGGCGACCAATGAGAATAGCGCCTCACTTTCAGCGGTAAATGTGAAACTCAAAGTCGTCCATTATATCTCTATGGGAAGTGAGGCGCTATTCTGATTGGTCGCCGGCAGCACACAGCGACCAATGAGAATAGCGCCTCACTTCCCATAGAGATATAATGGAGGACTTTGAGTTTCAAATTTACCGCTGAAAGTGAGGCGCTATGCTGATTGGTCGCTGTGTGCTGCGCCAACCAATCAGCATAGCGCCTCACTTCCCATAGAGATACATAGCGGTGTTTAGAGGAATTTATGGCCGGGCCCTTGGTTCTATTTTCGGCCACGGCGCTCGGCACTTGTCGGTCGTCGCCGGGGCGGGAGACTTGCCCCTGCAACGGCTCGCAATGGCCGCTTCGATAGATATAGATAGATATAGATAGATAGATATAGATAGATATAGATAGATAGATACATATAGATAGATAGATAGATAGATAGATAGATACTATATGGAAAATAGGAGCAGCAAGGATTGCTGGGTATCTTGGGTGCAGAGCGACCTCCACAGTCCTCAATGTGTCTCGATATACGTACAAATGTTGCAGCACTCCTTTAGCGATGCTTATAGATGTTTTTATTCCAGCTTGCAAGGGTACAATGGTCGCCGGCAGCACACAACGACCAATCAGAATAGCGCCTCACTTCCCATAGAGATATAATGGACCACTTTGAGTTTCAAATTGACCGCTGTAAGTGAGGCGCTATGCTGATTGGTCGGCGCCAGCACACAGCGACCAATGAGAATAGCGCCTCACTTTCCATAGAGATATAATGGAGGACTTTGAGTTTCAAATTGACCGCTGTAAGTGAGGCGCTATGCTGATTGGTCGCTTTGTGCTGCGCCGACCGATCAGCATAGCGCCTCACTTCCCATAGAGATACATAGCGGTGTTTAAGGAATTTATGGCCGGGCCCTTGGTTCTATTTTTGGCCACGGCGCTTGGCGCTTGTCGGTCGTCGCCGGAGCGGGAGACTCGCCCCTGCAACGGCTCGCAATGGCCGCTTTGATAGATAGAGATAGATAGATAGATACATAGATATAGATACATAGATAGATAGATACATTGATAGATAGATAGATAGATAGATAGATAGATAGATAAGATAGATATAGAGATAGATAGAGAGATAGAGATAGATAGATAGATAGATAGATAGATAGATAGATAGATAGATAGATAGATAGATAGATAGATAGATAGATATAGATAGGTCAGTCGTTGCAGCCGCAGTAAGTCCGGCACGTAGGTCCATTGCGATTTTCTTGGGCCGGCGACAGCCGAGCGCCGCGGCCGAAAATTGAACCAAGGGGCCGGCCATGCATTGTTCGAAACACCGCTATGTATCTCTATGGGAAGTGAGGGGCTATTCTCATTGGTCGCTGTGTGCTGGCGGCGACCAATGAGAATAGCGCCTCACTTTGAGCGGTAAATTTGAAACTCAAAGTCGTCCATTATATCTCTATGGGAAGTGAGGCGCTATTCTGATTAGTCGCTGTGTGGTGCCGGCGACCAATGAGAATAGCGCCTCACTTTCAGCGGTAAATGTGAAACTCAAAGTCGTCCATTATATCTCTATGGGAAGTGAGGCGCTATTCTGATTGGTCGCTGTGTGCTGCCGGCGACCAATGAGAATAGCGCCTCACTTTCAGCGGTAAATGTGAAACTCAAAGTCGTCCATTATATCTCTATGGGAAGTGAGGCGCTATTCTGATTGGTCGCCGGCAGCACACAGCGACCAATGAGAATAGCGCCTCACTTCCCATAGAGATATAATGGAGGACTTTGAGTTTCAAATTTACCGCTGAAAGTGAGGCGCTATGCTGATTGGTCGCTTGTGCTGCGCCGACCAATCAGCATAGCGCCTCACTTCCCATAGAGATACATAGCGGTGTTTAGAGGAATTTATGGCCGGGCCCTTGGTTCTATTTTCGGCCACGCGCTCGGCTTGTCGGTCGTCGCCGGGGCGGGAGACTCGCCCCTGCAACGGCTCGCAATGGCCGCTTCGATAGATATAGATGATAGATAGATAGATAGATAGATATAGATACATAGATAGATAGATACATTGATAGATATAGATAGATAGATAGAGATAGATACTATATGGAAAATAGGAGCAGCAAGGATTGCTGGGTATCTTGGGTGCAGAGCGACCTCCACAGTCCTCAATGTGTCTCGATATACGTACAAATGTCGCAGCACTCCTTTAGCGATGCTTATAGATGTTTTTATTCCAGCTTGCAAGGGTATAATGGTCGCCGGCAGCACACAACGACCAATCAGAATAGCGCCTCACTTCCCATAGAGATATAATGGACCACTTTGAGTTTCAAATTGACCGCTGTAAGTGAGGCGCTATGCTGATTGGTCGGCGCCAGCACACAGCGACCAATGAGAATAGCGCCTCACTTTCCATAGAGATATAATGGAGGACTTTGAGTTTCAAATTGACCGCTGTAAGTGAGGCGCTATGCTGATTGGTCGCTTTGTGCTGCGCCGACCGATCAGCATAGCGCCTCACTTCCCATAGAGATACATAGCGGTGTTTAGAGGAATTTATGGCCGGGCCCTTGGTTCTACTTTCGGCCACGGCGCTTGGCGGTCGTCGCCGGAGCGGGAGACTCGCCGCTGCAACGGCTCGCAATGGCCGCTTCGATAGATAGAGATAGATAGATAGATAGATAGATAGATAGATAGATATAGATACATAGATAGATAGATACATTGATAGATATAGATAGATAGAGATAGCTATAGATATAGATAGATATAGAGATAGATAGAGAGATAGAGATAGATAGATAGATAGATATAGAGATAGATAGGCGAGTCGTTGCAGCCGCAGTAAGTCCGGCACGTAGGTCCATTGCGATTTTCTTGGGCCGGCGACAGCCGAGCGCCATGGCCGAAAATTGAACCAAGGGCCGGCCATGCATTGTTCGAAACACCGCTATGTATCTCTATGGGAAGTGAGGGGCTATTCTCATTGGTCGCTGTGTGCTGGCGGCGACCAATGAGAATAGCGCCTCACTTTGAGCGGTAAATTTGAAACTCAAAGTCGTCCATTATATCTCTATGGGAAGTGAGGCGCTATTCTGATTAGTCGCTGTGTGGTGCCGGCGACCAATGAGAATAGCGCCTCACTTTCAGCGGTAAATGTGAAACTCAAAGTCGTCCATTATATCTCTATGGGAAGTGAGGCGCTATTCTGATTGGTCGCTGTGTGCTGCCGGCGACCAATGAGAATAGCGCCTCACTTTCAGCGGTAAATGTGAAACTCAAAGTCGTCCATTATATCTCTATGGGAAGTGAGGCGCTATTCTGATTGGTCGCCGGCAGCACACAGCGACCAATGAGAATAGCGCCTCACTTTCCATAGAGATATAATGGAGGACTTTGAGTTTCAAATTGACCGCTGTAAGTGAGGCGCTATGCTGATTGGTCGCTTTGTGCTGCGCCGACCGATCAGCATAGCGCCTCACTTCCCATAGAGATACATAGCGGTGTTTAGAGGAATTTATGGCCGGGCCCTTGGTTCTACTTTCGGCCACGGCGCTTGGCGGTCGTCGCCGGAGCGGGAGACTCGCCGCTGCAACGGCTCGCAATGGCCGCTTCGATAGATAGAGATAGATAGATAGATAGATAGATATAGATACATAGATAGATAGATACATTGATAGATATAGATAGATAGATAGAGATAGCTATAGATATAGATAGATATAGAGATAGATAGAGAGATAGAGATAGATAGATAGATAGATATAGAGATAGATAGGCGAGTCGTTGCAGCCGCAGTAAGTCCGGCACGTAGGTCCATTGCGATTTTCTTGGGCCGGCGACAGCCGAGCGCCATGGCCGAAAATTGAACCAAGGGGCCGGCCATGCATTGTTCGAAACACCGCTATGTATCTCTATGGGAAGTGAGGGGCTATTCTCATTGGTCGCTGTGTGCTGGCGGCGACCAATGAGAATAGCGCCTCACTTTGAGCGGTAAATTTGAAACTCAAAGTCGTCCATTATATCTCTATGGGAAGTGAGGCGCTATTCTGATTGGTCGCTGTGTGGTGCCGGCGACCAATGAGAATAGCGCCTCACTTTCAGCGGTAAATGTGAAACTCAAAGTCGTCCATTATATCTCTATGGGAAGTGAGGCGCTATTCTGATTGGTCGCTGTGTGCTGCCGGCGACCAATGAGAATAGCGCCTCACTTTCAGCGGTAAATGTGAAACTCAAAGTCGTCCATTATATCTCTATGGGAAGTGAGGCGCTATTCTGATTGGTCGCCGGCAGCACACAGCGACCAATGAGAATAGCGCCTCACTTCCCATAGAGATATAATGGAGGACTTTGAGTTTCAAATTTACCGCTGAAAGTGAGGCGCTATGCTGATTGGTCGCTGTGTGCTGCGCCGACCAATCAGCATAGCGCCTCACTTCCCATAGAGATACATAGCGGTGTTTAGAGGAATTTATGGCCGGGCCCTTGGTTCTATTTTCGGCCACGGCGCTCGGCGCTTGTCGGTCGTCGCCGGGGCGGGAGACTCGCCCCTGCAACGGCTCGCAATGGCCGCTTCGATAGATATAGATAGATATAGATAGATAGATATAGATAGATATAGATAGATAGATACATATAGATAGATAGATACATATAGATAGATAGATACATATAGATAGATAGATAGATAGATAGATAGATACTATATGGAAAATAGGAGCAGCAAGGATTGCTGGGTATCTTGGGTGCAGAGCGACCTCCACAGTCCTCAATGTGTCTCGATATACGTACAAATGTTGCAGCACTCCTTTAGCGATGCTTATAGATGTTTTTATTCCAGCTTGCAAGGGTACAATGGTCGCCGGCAGCACACAACGACCAATCAGAATAGCGCCTCACTTCCCATAGAGATATAATGGACCACTTTGAGTTTCAAATTGACCGCTGTAAGTGAGGCGCTATGCTGATTGGTCGGCGCCAGCACACAGCGACCAATGAGAATAGCGCCTCACTTTCCATAGAGATATAATGGAGGACTTTGAGTTTCAAATTGACCGCTGTAAGTGAGGCGCTATGCTGATTGGTCGCTTTGTGCTGCGCCGACCGATCAGCATAGCGCCTCACTTCCCATAGAGATACATAGCGGTGTTTAGAGGAATTTATGGCCGGGCCCTTGGTTCTATTTTTGGCCACGGCGCTTGGCGCTTGTCGGTCGTCGCCGGAGCGGGAGACTCGCCCCTGCAACGGCTCGCAATGGCCGCTTTGATAGATAGAGATAGATAGATAGATAGATACATAGATATAGATACATAGATAGATAGATACATTGATAGATAGATAGATAGAGATAGATATAGAGATAGATAGAGAGATAGAGATAGATAGATAGATAGATAGATAGATAGATAGATAGATAGATATAGATAGGTGAGTCGTTGCAGCCGCAGTAAGTCCGGCACGTAGGTCCATTGCGATTTTCTTGGGCCGGCGACAGCCGAGCGCCGCGGCCGAAAATTGAACCAAGGGCCGGCCATGCATTGTTCGAAACACCGCTATGTATCTCTATGGGAAGTGAGGGGCTATTCTGATTGGTCGCTGTGTGCTGGCGGCGACCAATGAGAATAGCGCCTCACTTTGAGCGGTAAATTTGAAACTCAAAGTCGTCCATTATATCTCTATGGGAAGTGAGGCGCTATTCTGATTGGTCGCTGTGTGGTGCCGGCGACCAATGAGAATAGCGCCTCACTTTCAGCGGTAAATGTGAAACTCAAAGTCGTCCATTATATGTCTATGGGAAGTGAGGCGCTATTCTGATTGGTCGCTGTGTGCTGACGGCGACCAATGAGAATAGCGCCTCACTTTCAGCGGTAAATTTGAAACTCAAAGGCGTCCATTATATCTCTATGGCAAGTGAGGCGCTATTCTGATTGGTCGCTGTGTGCTGACGGCGACCAATGAGAATAGCGCCTCACTTTCAGCGGTAAATTTGAAACTCAAAGTCGTCCATTATATCTCTATGGGAAGTGAGGCGCTATTCTCATAGGTCGCCGGCAGCACACAGCGACCAATGAGAATAGCGCCTCACTTGCCATAGAGATATAATGGACGACTTTGAGTTTCAAATTTACCGCTGAAAGTGAGGCGCTATTCTGATTGGTCGCCGGCAGCACATAGCGACCAATGAGAATAGCGCCTCACTTCCCATAGAGATATAATGGAGGACTTTGAGTTTCAAATTTCCCGCTTAAGTGAGGCGCTATGCTGATTGGTCGCTGTGTGCTGCGCCGACCAATCAGCATAGCGCCTCACTTCCCATAGAGATACATAGCGGTGTTTCGAGTGAAGTATAGCCGGGCCCTTGGTTGTATTTTCGGCCACGGGTCTTGGCTCTCGTCGGTTGTCGCCGGGGCGGGAGACTCGCTATGGCTCGCGCCCCTGCAATGGCTCGCGTTCGTGAGTCGTGTGCCGCGAACAAAGCCACGAACAAAGCCACGGAAGTAGCGCCGTGTGCGACGGAAGTCGCTACGGCAATTATATAATAGATCCCGTAGAAAAGTCAGAGACCCCAAGGTTGTTCATCACTATTGATGCTGGAAAAGCATTCGATAGAGTGCAATGGAATTTTCTGTTCCATGCGCTTGACAAATTTGGGTTTAGAGGTAACATCGTTAATATTACTAAAGCACTATACTCCAGCCCTTCAGCCAAAATAATGTCTAACAATTTTTTATCAAACAGAATTCACCTCTCTAACGGAACACGTCAGGGGTGCCCCCTATCTCCGTCCTTATTTGACCTCTTTATTGAACCCCTGGCGGAAAAAAATTAGAATGGATTGTAATAATAGAGGTATTTCTACAAATGATAGGCAATATAAGGTGTCCTTATTTGCGGACGATATTTTAGTTTCACTTACGGATCCACTAAATTCGGTCAGACATCTATTATCAACTATACAAGAATTTTTCAGTGTTTTGTTATATAAAAAGAATCTCACAAAAAACACAAGTTCTTTACAAAAACATTGACCCAGAGCTACTTAAGATTTTAAAACGTAAAGTTGAATTTGACTGGTCATCTGATAACTTGTCCTATTTAGGTATAAAATTAACTAAAAATACTACAGATATTATGAATCAAAACATATCTGATATACATGCCATTATTCAAAAAGACATTTTCCATCTATCAAAACTGGAGCTGTCTTCGGTGGGCAGGAGCCATGCATTTAAATTGATAATTTTACCAAAACTTCTCTATACCTTTAGGAGTATTCCCTTACGAATAAAAAAGTCCCTATTACAAAATCTACAAAACCAGCTTGCAATGTTTATCTGGAACAAATTAAAACCACGAGTTGCAAAATCAATACTTGTAAATCATAGCACAAGAGGAGGCCCAACATCACTGCGTATTATCAGGCAACACTAATTAAAACTAGCCAGAAGTGGTGGTGTACTTTGGATAAACCTTCGTGGGTAATGTGGAGCATTGTGACCCCACAGGTACTTCACAGAATGTGATAACAATAGGTTGTCATAATCTACATTGTCTATTTTTCACAAAAATATTTTTAGCACCACATTTATCGCTTTCACAAGAGGTGACACCAAAAAGTGATCCCACAATTTATTACCCAATTTCTTATGAGCGCAGCGATACCCTATATTTGGTCAGAAGCCCCTTTGGACAGATGGGGGGACTGTGCACATGATCCGGAGACAGTGCATCCTGGACGTCTACTCTCCTGCGGGGATGCTGGGGATCTCCGGGGAAGAATGCAGCCGCCAGTGTCCACGATCTGCATTCAGAGCACGGCAGCTTTTCCCGGCATTCACCCACCAAGATCACCTAAGACTCAGCAATGCTATGGTGACACTGAGGACAAGCGGTGGCACAGAAAGCCGTCCTGCAGGTCAGTTACCGCTGAGGAGAAAACAAGCCCAGCGGGCACAGGATGTGTGAAATTGAGTCGGGTTGGCAGGGAAGGGGATATTCGGATACCGGGATGGTGGCTTCAGTGGGGATTATGGCTGGTCGGGTCCCGGTTCTGTGCCCTGGGCACTCAATGGCGGATGGGGGATCATGATGATGGGGGGGATAGTACGTGACGACACTTGTGGTGCCTGGTAATGGGGTTACCAGCCCTGCAGCCAGCCGCTGAGGTGATGGTGACGCAACAATTATAGTACAGCTCCCCACAGGCGGAGCTTTACCTCGGGGCAACGGAGTGGATGAGAGGAGTCGTAGTCCTAGGCTCTGTGGTGCTGTAGGAGCCTTTCCGGCAATGAATAACTGACGCTGGAGACCAAATTAGCTCAAACTGTTCTTTACTGGTACCAGATGATAAGGGTACACGGTACAGTCGGGCTCACCAGGATTTGTAGCCGCAGATTTTGGAGGCTTTTCCAGAGCCTGTCAGAGGTGTCTCTACATTAACTTTCTTGGTCTGTGCTTTGCTTTAGCTCTCTAGTCAACCACACTAAAGAGCCCGATCGCTGGTCCCCAGGTCTGTTACTAAAAGGTACTTCTGACCCTTCTCCGGTCTGGACGGGAGCGGTGAGAAGACAATCCCTCCCGTCACCGGTATTTAGTCCTTTCTTTTGTTAGTGTCTTGGACCCACTTTGGGACAGAGGTGGGATTTAGTCTTGTGGTGCTGTGACTCCTATTCTAGGCCCACAGCCTGCCGGTCTGCGGTTTGGGATAAACCGTTAACAAACCGCCTTGGTCCCAGTTTACCGGTGTTGACCTGGACTCTCCAGCCGGCTCTGACCAGTCCTGGAGTGTCTTTCTTTGTCTAGGTCACGTCTCTCCTTAGAGCTGCCCTCCTGTCATGGCTGCAGGATCCCCTGCATCCATCCGCTCTCTTCTTCTGTCACTGTCTGACTGATGTTTGTAACTGTCACTTCACGTCTCCCGCTCATCTAAGCTCCACCCCCTGGGACCTACTGAATTACCAGTCCCCTTCACTAAGGTGTCTTGTGAGCGTGTTTGTGTGCAGACTCTGGCTTTCCTCCTCATCCACGACTACGGAGACACCACATCTTCTGTTTGGGGTGCAGTACTTCCCTTTGGCGTCCTGCCAGAGGGGCGCCACATTCCCCCTTGGTGAACTACACTCGTCTGCGAGTGTCACAACCAAACCGGGGCTGAGCTTAACTTTTTATTAACATATTAACAGGGTTACGACTAAACATGAACGTAACAAAACAACAACAAGATTCTTTTCTCTTCCCTTGCGTGAGGCACTGGGCTTCAAACGTTACAAACAACACATTTATTCTAATCCATATCAGCCCAACAGGGGCCAGGTACTGAGTCTCTGATTTAAGTTCAATCAGGCTCTGACACCAAAAGTTCACATTCAAGTCCATGTGAGCCTTTTTATGGGTTTTATACATTTAATACGAAACCGGGATCATCTTAATTATTCAACACTTACTGATCCGGATCACGTACCAGCCTCGGGGACCTGCATAGCGTTCGTATGTGATCACGTCACCCCGGTACAAATCCCGGGCCGGGTGGCCTTGCAGAAGGTGAGGCTCGACATTTTTTCTCCCCACGAAGACCTCTACATAGAGGCCTACTTCCCGGGCAAAACTGTATACGGTAACCAGCTTGAAGGCTGTAATTGTCCCTTTCTTCCTTTGGTCCACAGGCAGTGGTGATTGGGTGCGGGTCTCCATTTTGTTAGCCCACCATGCTTCTCGCCGCCTCTGCTGCTCTGCCTCTCTGCCTCATCATCCTGGAACTGTGGCCTCCCAACAGGTTGCCAGTAGTGCAGGGCCGGGGCTGAAGATTGGCTTCCAAATCGCCTCATCTCCATTCCGACCCGGGATGTTGGTTGCTCCAGGCGATCAGCCCACCATAGCTCGCGGGGCCCGGATGCCTCTGTGCCACTGACTGGGTCTTCCTCCAGGTCCTGGCGATTGGCCCACCATAACTCACGGGGCCCGGACACCACTGCGCCGCCGACTGCTCCTTCCTCTCAGTCCTCCTCCCCGGATCTCGCCTGGTGGTTAGATGTTTCTTCTTCGAATTTCTCCATATTCAGGTTGGGCTCCTCAGAGAACTATATCAGGTTTTCCGGTTCGGCAGGCTCCTCGTCCTCGCGGGTCTCATGGCTGAGAAGTGGGTTGCTGGTCTCAGGTGATTCGGTCTCCTCAGCGGTGGTTGCGTCCGATTCTGTGGGGGCGTAGACTTCACCGGCCACCGGGTGCTCGGTCTCTGGTTCTACCGACACCCCCAGTTCCGAGTCTAGCTCATGCCCCTGTTGTTGTCTCGTACGCCGACTCAGCTCCAGACGCATGTTGGTGCTCCACCTCCAGATCGTCCATTCCATGACCTCCATCACCTGGGCCCGCAAATCTTCGAGGGCTGCACTCCAGAGGGCCGCATCGTCACCCTCATCTCCAAGTGCCGGTATACCCGGGGCTCCAGTGTCTGCCCTTAGGTCTTCATCGACTTTGCGGATCAGGTCTCTCAGTATTGTGGCTGCCATTGTATATCGGAGCCGTGCTCGGGTAGCAGGTCTGGTATTGGCCACTGTCTCTCGTTCTGCCCTCCGGCTGCACCCTGTTTACTTTTTATAGTTCCGAGTTGGTGCGGCCCAGTTCTTAACCCGCCTCCTTGGTTGTTTGATGGCAAGGGGGGCGGGGATACAGTTTGGCGCCTCTTGCATGGCCCTTCTTAGATAAGGGGCCGAGGCACGAACCTGGGCCAGCACATTTCAGTCATATCTTTAAGCCCGCGATTTTGGGCACATGCAGTAAAGTTCAGTCAATAAAGTCCAATTTAAGGCGCACAGTACCCGCTTTTACTGGGCACGGGATCCTGTTTGTGATACCAAAATTGAGTTGGGCCAGCAGGGAAGGGGATACTCGGATACCGGGACAGTGGCTTCGGTGGGGATCACAGCTGATCGGGTCCCAGTTCCATGCCCTGGGCACTCAATGGCAGATGGGGGATGATGATGGGGGGATAATACATGACGCCACCTGTGGTACCTGGTAATGGGGTTACCAGCACTGCAGCCGGCCGCTGAGGTGATGGTGACACAGCAGTGATAGTACAGCTCCCCACAGGCGGAGCTTTACGTCAGGGCAGCGGGGAGGATGAGGGGAGTAGTAGTCCTAGGCTCTGTGGTGCTGTAGGAGCCTTTCGGGCGACGAATAACTGATGCCGGAGACCAAATTAGCTCAAACAGTTCTTTACTGGTACCAGATGATAAGGGTACACGGTACAGTCGGGCTCACCAGGATTTGTAGCCGCAGATTTTGGAGGCTTTTCCAGAGTCTGTCAGAGGTGTCTCTACAATAACTTTCTTGGTCTGTGTTTTGCTTTAGTTCTCTTGTCAACCACACTAAAGAGCCTGATCGCTGGTCCCCAGGTCTGTTACTAAAAGGTACTTCTGACCCTTCTCCGGTCCGGACGGGAGCGGTGAGAAGACAATCCCTCCCGTCACCGGTATTTAGTCCTTTCCCTTGTTAGTGTCTTGGACCCACTTTGGGACAGAGGTGGGATTTGGTCCTGTGGTGCTGTGACTCCTATTCTAGGCCCAAAGCCTGCCGGTCTGTGGATTGGGATAAACCGTTAACAAATCGCCTTGGTCACGGTTTACCGGTGTTGACCTGGACTCTCCAGCCGGCTCCAACCAGTCCTGGAGTGTCCCCCTACTTTGTCTGGGTCACCTCTCTCCTTAGAGGAGCCTCCTGTCACAGCTGCAGGGTCCCCTGCGTCCGTCCGCTCTCTTCTTCTGTCACCATCTGACTGCTGTCTGTAACTGTCACCCAGGGGTGCACCGAGCCCCACTGCCGCCTGAGCCGCGGCACTGATTACGGGGGGGGTGCTAGTGAAGCCCCTTCTGCTGTGACCGGGTCGCCACTGCCGCCTGAGCCGCGGCAGTAATTGCCTGCCGTGGCCGTGAGTACCGGGGGGGGGGGGGGTGCTATTGATGCCTCTCTGTGCCTCTACCCCGGCGGTCGCCGCTTACCTCCGGTGCGCGGGGTGAGCGGCCGGCGCCGTGACAGGGGGAGGCTGTTTGCATGAGGCGCCGCCCCCTTCTGCACAGCCGCTCCCCCTGCCGGCTGCCGCCTGAATGATAGGGCTCACACTGTCCAATGGACGGTGCGGCCCTGCTGTCACCTCACGTCTCCTGCTCATCTAAGCTCCACCCCCTGATCACATGACACTGATGAGGTCATCACAGGTCCTTCAGCTCTCACAGTGCAGCAGATCCGTCCTGGTTGTAGGTGGAGGAAGATTCCCTGTCCTCCTCTATACAGGTGATTATACAGAGAACAACTGCATTATGGAATAATAACATCATCATCATCATCAGCACTGCTAGAGGAGACTCATTACATCACTAAGGACCCAAGACATCGCTCGTGGTCGGTGATCTCTTGTAGATGTGATCGGTTCTTAGTTACAGGATCCATCGCTCGTGGTCGGTGATCTCTTGTAGATGTGATCGGTTCTTAGTTACAGGATCCATCGCTCGTGGTCGGTGATCTCTTGTAGATGTGATCCCTTAGTTACAGGATCCATCGCTCGTGGTCGGTGATCTCTTGTAGATGTGATCCCTTAGTTACAGGATCCATCGCTCGTGTGAGGTGATCTCTTGTAGATGTGATCCCTTAGTTACAGGATCCATCGCTCGTGTGAGGTGATCTCTTGTAGATGTGATCGGTCCTTAGTTACAGGATCCATCGCTCGTGGTCGGTGATCTCTTGTAGATGTGATCGGTCCTTAGTTACAGGATCCATCGCTCGTGGTCGGTGATCTCTTGTAGATGTGATCCCTTAGTTACAGGATCCATCGCTCATGGTCGGTGATCTCTTGTAGATGTGATCGGTCCTTAGTTACAGGATCCATCGCTCGTGTTCGGTGACGTCTTGTAGATATGATCCCTTAGTTACAGGATCCATCGCTCGTGGTCGGTGATCTGTTCCTCAGTATTTGTGGTTCTGGATCTCGTTATTTTCTCCTCTATGATTTCCATCTTCTCTTTATCATACAGACGCTGCAGGACGAGATCCCTCCGGCTGATCCAGTTTTCCTTCTCCTGAATGATCCCGAGGATGGACGAGGACGGGAATGAGATCAGCAGTAGATTACTCCACCTCACCCTGGAGATCATCTCCCTGCTGAGCGGAGAGGTGACTCCTCCACATTTCTATCAGCTTTATTGTATCATTGTAGTTACTGGGACCTGTCATCAGGGGGCGACAAGACTCCAGGATCTCATGATGCCGCATCTCCCTAAGTGTCTCTCTCCATACACAGGATTACACCCTAGTGAGGAAGACACCGGGGGACTGTGTGACTCCCATCATCCATCTCCAGGAGTCAGGAGGGCGGAGCCTCATCACAGCCCCTCCCCCGCACTCCCCGATACATGAGAGGAACAAGAAGAAGATCCTAGAGCTCAGCAACAAGATGATTGAGCTGCTGAGCGGAGAGGTGACTGCTGGGACATTATACAGGACAGCACTGGAGGATTCTGGGTGATGAGCGGAGAGGTGACTGCTGGGACATTATACAGGACAGCACTGGAGGATTCTGGGTGATGACTGGAGAGGTGACTGCTGGGACATTATACAGGACAGCACTGGAGGATTCTGGGGGATGAGCAGAGAGGTGACTGCTGGGACATTATACAGAACAGCACTGGAGGATTCTGGATGATGAGCAGAGAGGTGACTGCTGGGACATTATACAGGACAGCACTGGAGGATTCTGGGTGATGAGCGGAGAGGTGACTGCTGGGACATTATACAGGACAGCACTGCAGGATTCTGGGTGATGAGCGGAGAGGTGACTGCTGGGACATTATACAGGACAGCACTGGAGGATTCCGGGTGATGAGCGGAGAGGTGACTGCTGGGACATTATACAGGACAGCACTGGAGGATTCTGGGTGATGACTGGAGAGGTGACTGCTGGGACATTATACAGGACAGCACTGGAGGATTCTGGGTGATGAGCGGAGAGGTGACTGCTGGGACATTATACAGGACAGCACTAGAGGATTCTGGGTGATGACTGGAGAGGTGACTGCTGGGACATTATACAGGACAGCACTGGAGGATTCTGGGTGATAACTGGAGAGGTGACTGCTGGGACATTATACAGGACAGCACTGGAGGATTCTGGGTGATGAGCGGAGAGGTGACTGTTGGGACATTATACAGGACAGCACTGGAGGATTCTGGGTGATGAGCGGAGAGGTGACTGCTGGGACATTATACAGGACAGCACTGGAGGATTCTGGGTAATGTTGGTATCATTGTGTTGTCAGGTTCCTGTAAGGTGTCAGGACGTCTCAGTCTATCTCTCCATGGAGGAGTGGGAGTATCTAGAAGGACACAAGGACCGGTACGAGGAGGTGATGATGGAGGAGCACCGGCCTGTGACATCACAAGGTGAGAAGATTTCTATGTCTGCCCATTACTGTGGGCACAGGCTGGCACTGGCTGCCATGATGACGCCTTACTGCAGGGATGTGCAGGGTGTACACACGTTTGTGCAGTAACCTGTAATGTCGGACGTCCCTAATTCCATCATTTAACAATACATCCTTTAGAGCGGATCACAGTGAGGAGGATCTGGGGATCCACTGTGTGGAATGCAGCAGAGATCCAGGAGGATCAGCAGGGAGCAGGGACCATTAGATTTAGCTGTTAGTAGATCATTAGAGACTTTAGTGAGGGCAGTCTCTCTCTCTGTAGAGTGTAAGGAGCGGAAACCGGATTGTAAGGGTATGTGCACATCAGTCGTTTTGTGGGCTGCTTTTGGACGTTTTCCGTCGGCGTTTTCGTCTCAGTTTTATGTTAATTTATGTTAATCCTATCCTCCGGTTGGATTAACATGCTAGTCAATGGATTTTAGAAAACTCTGTCTTCATTAGAACGGTTTTCTTTTGGTCGTTTTCAGTCAAAACTGAGTTTTATCACCGTTTTCCAAAAATAGAGCAAGTGACTTCTTTCCTCCGTTTTTCCACCGGTTTCAGCTGAACAAGTGCACTAAAAACTCAGTTTTTAAAACCGCTCAGAAAAACAGCCGACAAAACCCAGCAGAAAACGAGCAAAAAACTAGGGACACTGCTGAGCAAAGAAAACTCAGTTTCTGCTAAAAAAACCCAGGTTTTTGGACGGTCTGCAGAGATGCACAAACGTCAGATGTGCACATAGCCTTAAGGGTGAAGAAGAGAATTATCTGAGTTATAGCCGATCACACAGGAGTGGATCAAGTGATCCAGAAGATCAGAGATGAAGGGAGATCAGAGACCGGTCTGTAGTCAGCAGGAAGTTCTGGTTGGGGAAGGTTTATCAGTAGTGATAAGCAAGTACTAAAATGCTCGGGTGCTCGAAGCTCGGGCCGAGCATCCCGAGATACTCGTGTACTCGGCCCGAGTACCGAGCCCAATGTTATCCTATGGGAGACCCGAGTATTTTTATGAAATGACTGCCGGCAGCATGTAGAAACCCTAAAAATGTCACAAAAGTCTCAGAAGAGTGCTGAAATGACATGGCAACACCATGGGGAAGACCCCTGGAGGCATTTCTCACTCAAAAGTCACAGCTGTGAACAATCTTGTCCGAGTTTCACGCCAATTTTACGGAGTCACCAGAAAACCTTCCAAAATTATACCAAAATGAATATTTAGGGTGGAAATGTTAAGGGCACATACCCAATAGTGAGATACAGCTGGTGTATGTTACTTTTTGTGATTACATGAAACATTTTACGTGAAAACATTGTGCGGCACTCCGATGTCCCTGAGAAGAGACGTACATGAAGGCCTCTTGACATAATGTGCCCATTTTGAGGAACTGGGTCTATTGTAGTATTTTCCTTTGCCAGGGCAGTCCAAAATTTGGAGGTTTACCAATGCTCCTGGATAGAGACGTGTATGAGGGCCTGTAAACCTGAAGTGGGTGTATTGTAGTATAGCCCTTTGGCCAGGGCAGCCAAAAATTGGGAGGTTCAACAATGACCCATGCATACAGACATGCAGGAGGGCCTGTAAACCTCAAGTGGGTGTATTGTAGTATAGCCCTTTGGCAGGGCAGCCAAAAATTGGGAGGCTCCACATTGTCCCAGGATAGAGACGTGCAGGAGGGCCTGTAAACCTGAAGTGGGTGTATTTTAGTATAGCCCTTTGGCCAGGGCAGCCAAAAATTGGGAGGTTCAACAATGACCCATGCATACAGACTTGCAGGAGGGCCTGTAAACCTTAAGTGGGTGTATTGTAGTATAGCCCTTTGGCAGGGCAGCCAAAAATTGGGAGGTTCAACAATGACCCATGCATACAGACATGCAGTAGGGCCTGTAAACCTCAAGTGGGTGTATTGTAGTTTAGCCCTTTGGCAGGGCAGCCAAAAATTGGGAGGCTCCACATTGTCCCAGGATAGAGACGTGCAGGAGGGCCTGTAAACCTGAAGTGGGTGTATTGTAGTATAGCCCTTTGGCCAGGGCAGCCAAAAATTGGGAGGTTCAACAATGACCCATACATACAGACATGCAGGAGGGCCTGTAAACCTCAAGTGGGTGTATTGTAGTATAGCTCTTTGGCAGGGCAGCCAAAAATTGGGAGGTTCAACAATGACCCATGCATACAGACATGCAGTAGGGCCTGTAAACCTCAAGTGGGTGTATTGTAGTTTAGCCCTTTGGCAGGGCAGCCAAAAATTGGGAGGCTCCACATTGTCCCAGGATAGAGACGTGCGGGAGGGCCTGTAAACCTCAAGCGGGTGTATTGTAGTATAGCCCTTTGGCCAGGGCAGCCAAAAATTGGGAGGTTCCACATTGTCCCAGGATAGAGACATGCAGTAGGGCCTGTAAACCTCAAGTGGGTGTATTGTAGTATAGCCCTTTGGCAGGGCAGCCAAAAATTGGGAGGTTCAACAATGACCCATGCATACAGACATGCAGTAGGGCCTGTAAACCTCAGGTGGGTCTATTGTAGTATAGCACTTTGGCAGGGCAGCCAAAAATTGGGAGGCTCCACATTGTCCCTGGATAGAGACGTGCATGAGGGCCTCAAAACATTTTTCCCATTGAAAAGGAGCGGGTCTCCTGTCGTTGTAATGCCCATTCTAAAAGAATGGGCGAAAATATTTACCACTGCGGGTATACCTCAAACAACAGCCTAACTATTGTAACGGTCATCATGGTGGCTCATGAGGAGAAGGAGACGCTGTCCAGCGATTAGCCAAAGTCCAGAAGTGTGTACCCATGGGTGAGTGGAGGTACATGGCAAATTCCCATAACAAAATGTAAATTCAGTTGTCATTTGTTGGTGGTGTGGTGAAGTCTGGCCCAATCTAACCCTTGTTCATCTTGATCAGAGTCAGCCTGTCAGCATTTTCAGTTGACAGGCGGGTGCGTTTATCAGTAATGATTCCACCTGCGGCACTGAAAACACGCTCTGACAATACACTAGCGGCAGGGCAGGCCAGGACTTCCAAGGCGTAGAGAGCCAATTCATGCCATGTGTCCAGCTTGGAGACCCAATAATTGAAAGGCACAGAGGAATCTCGCAGTACAGTTGTTCAATCTGCAAGGTACTCCTTCAGAATCTGGCCAAACTTAGCATTTCTTGTGGCACTACCCCGCACCTCAGGGGCTGTGGTACGTGAGGGGCTGAGAAAACTGTCCCACATCATAAAGAGTGTTCCCCTACCTCTGGCGGATTGGACTTGTGTCCCTCTCGGCCGTACACCTTGGTTGTCCACCGATTCCTGACCTATGCCGCTAGCGTTTTGTGAGGGGAATGATTTGCCTACTTCCGTGACTATGGCCTTCTGGAACTGCTGCATTTTGGCTGACCTCTCCGCCTCAGGAATGAGAGACATAAAGTTCTCCTTGTAGCGTGGGTCTAACAGTGTTGCCAACCAGTACTGATTGTCGGCCAAGATGTTCTGAACGCGAGGGTCACGAGCCAGGCAGCTTACCATACAGTCAGCCATGTGCGCCAGACTCTTAACAGCCATCACTTCAGTATCCAGACCAACACGATGACTGAACATGCTGTCCTCCTCCTCCTCCTCCTCATCTCCCCTGTCCTCTGGCCAGCCACGCTGAATCGAGGGTATGACTGGTGTGCATGTCATATCCTCAATTTGGCCAGAGAGTTGCTCCATGTTTTCATCCTCCTCCTCCTCGTCATAGTCCTCCACTGCACGTTGTGATGAGATGAGGCTGGGCTGTGTGTTTTCACCCACACCCACTACTGTTTCTTGCTCCAAGTCATCGCGCTCGGCCTGCAATGCATCCTCTTTGTTTTTCAGCAGAGACCGTTTTAGAAGGCAGAGTAGTGGTATGGTGACGCTAATAATGGCGTCATCGCCGCTCACCATCTTGGTGGAGTCCTCAAAGTTTTGGAGGACGGTACATAGGTCCGACATCCATCTCCACTTCTCAGGTGTTATGTGTGGCGTTTGACCCATTTCCCGACGGCTTAGGTGATGCAGGTAGTCCACAACTGCCCTCTTCTGCTCACATATCCTGACCAACATGTGCAGCGTTGAATTCCAACGCGTGGGGACATCACACACCAGTCTGTGGGCCGGAAGACGCAAACGGCGCTGAAAGCCGGCAAGGCCGGCTGAAGCAGCAGGTGACTTGCGAAAATGTGCAGACAGACGGCGAACTTTTACCAGCAGTTCAGACAGCTCTGGGTATGACTTTACAAACCTCTGAACCACCAGGTTGAGCACATGGGCAACGCATGGAACATGCGTCAGCTGGCCTCGCCTCAAAAATGCCACCAGGTTCCGGCCATTGTCACACACGACCTTTCCTGGCTTTAGGTTCAGAGGTGTGAGCCAGTGATCTGCCTGCTGTTTCAGAGCTGTCCACACCTCTTCTGCATTGTGGGGTTTGTCACCTATGAAGACTAGCTTCAGCACAGCCTGTTGCCGCTTTGCAGAGGCAGTGCTGCAGTGCTTCCAGCTTGGGACTGGTGTGGAGGGTACAGTGGATGAGGATGCGCAGGAGGAGGAGGCTGGGGAGCATGACATTCTGGAGCTGTAGAGTGTCGGTGAAACCCTGACAGAGGTAGGGCCTGCTATCCTTGGTGTGGGAAGGCCGCGTTCCGTCCCTCGCTCAGACTGGGTCCCAGCCTCCACAATATTAATCCAGTGTGCCGTCAAGGAGATGTAGCGGCCTTGCCCACAAGCACTTGTGCACGTGTCTGTGGTTAGGTGGACTTTGGCTGAAACAGTGTTGTTCAGGGCACATGTGATGCTGTTGGACACGTGGTTATGCAATGCGGGGACGGCACATCTGGAGAAATAGTGGCGGCTGGGGACCGAGTAACGTGGGACAGCAGCCGCCATCAGGTCGCGGAATGCTGCCGTCTCCACCGGCCGGAAAGGCAACATTTCTAGCGCTATGAGTTGCGAAATGTGATCATTCAGGACTGTGGCATGTGGGGCGTTGGCAGCGTATTTGCGCCTGCGTTCAAATGTTTGCTGAATGGATAATTGAACGCTGTGCTGGGACAAGGACGTGCTTGATGCTGGTGTTATTTGTGCGTGGGCAACTTCAGGTGCAGGGCCGGAGACTTGTTCGCGGCCAGCATGGACAGGGGATTGGCTCGCACGCACAACACGCGAAGACGTAGCAGTGACATCAGCAAGCACCGCGCCTCGACTCTGTTGTACTTCCCACAAAGTCGGGTGCTTGGCTGACATGTGCCTGATCATGCTGGTGGTGGTTAGGCTGCTAATTTTCGTACCCATGCTGATACTGGCATGGCAGGTGTTGCAAATGGCCTTTTTAGAGTCTTCTGGAGCCAACTTAAAAAACTCCCAGACTCTGGAAGACCGAACATTTGCACAGGCACCTTGAGTCGTGTTGGTGTTCCGGGGAACGGTTGGCTGCCTTCTGCCTGCGGACACGACCCTGCTTCGTACTGCCTGTTGGGATGCTACGCCTCCCTTCCCCTGTGCACTGCTGGCCTCGCTCTGCATATCCTCCTGCCATGTTGGGTCAGCTACTGGATCATCCACCACGTCGTCTTCCTCTTCCGCACCCTGATCCTCCTCCTGACTTCCTGGCAATTGTGTCTCATCATCGTCCACCCCTTGTTGAGACACGTTGCCAACGTTCCGTTCGTGAAAACGTGGCTGCTCAAATATTTGGGCATCTGTACATACCATCTCCTCATCACCCACTTCAAGAGGAGCTGACGACAGGCCAGATTCTGCGAATGGATACGTGAACAGCTCTTCCGAGTGTCCTAGTGTGGGATCAATAATGTCCGTGGACGTGTACTCGTCCTGGTGGTAGGAAGGAGGATCAGGTTGGGAAATGTGCGGTGCAGTATCACGGCTACTGACACTTGACCGTGTGGAAGACAGGGTGTTTGTGGAGGTGCCCATCTGACTTGAAGCATTATCCGCTATCCAAATAACAACCTGTTGACACTGGTCTTGGTTCAAGAGCGGTGTACTGCTGCGGGCCCCAAGAATTTGGGACAGGATGTGCGAGCGAGGAGATGTGCCCCTTTGTTGTTGCGAAATTAGTGCTTGCACACGACCTCGGCCTCTGCCTGCACCACCATCACGTCCACTTCCTTGTTCCTTGCCAACGCCCTTGCGCATTTTGCCTGTATACAGCGACAACTGTCTGGTGACTGTTGAGGTCACAGGAGATTAGGATTTTAGTCCCTAACCTGTATCAAGGTAGTAAGTACACCAGTCTGGTGACTGTAATGGTCACAGGAGATTAGGATTTTAGTCCCTAACCTGTATCAAGGTAGTAATTACAACAGTCTGGTGACTGTAATGGTCACAGGAGATTAGGATTTTAGTCCCTAACCTGTATCAAGGTAGTAAGTACACCAGTCTGGTGACTGTAATGGTCACAGGAGATTAGGATTTTAGTCCCTAACATGTATTAAGGTAGTAAGTACACCAGTCTGGTGACTGTAATGGTCACAGGAGATTAGGATTTTAGTCCCTAACCTGTATTAAGGTAGTAAGTACACCAGTCTGGTGAATGTAATGGTCACAGGAGATTAGGATTTTAGTCCCTAACCTGTATCAAGGTAGTAAGTACACCAGTCTGGTGACTGTAATGGTCACAGGAGAGTAGGATTTTAGTCCCTAACCTGTATCAAGGCAGTAAGTACACCAGTCTGGTGACTGTAATGGTCACAGGAGAGTAGGATTTTAGTCCCTAACCTGTATCAAGGTAGTAAGTACACCAGTCTGGTGAATGTAATGGTCACAGGAGATTAGGATTTTAGTCCCTAACCTGTATCAAGGTAGTAAGTACACCAGTCTGGTGACTGTAATGGTCACAGGAGAGTAGGATTTTAGTCCCTAACCTGTATCAAGGCAGTAAGTACACCAGTCTGGTGACTGTAATGGTCACAGGAGAGTAGGATTTTAGTCCCTAACCTGTATCAAGGTAGTAAGTACACCAGTCTGGTGACTGTAATGGTCACAGGAGAGTAGGATTTTAGTCCCTAACCTGTATTAAGGTAGTAAGTACACCAGTCTGGTGACTGTAATGGTCACAGGAGATTTGGATTTTAGTCCCTAACCTGGATCAAGGTAGTAAGTTCAACAGTCTGGTGACTGTTATGGTCATAGAAAAGCTTGGATTGCGATCTGTATCACCCTGCCTATATCCTTTAGATTAGTCCTGAGAAGGACTGTTGTGGTCAGCAGCAGTTTGCAGCCCTGCTCCGGATCTACCTATGAGGGCCGCAAATCTGTCCCTAAGCAGCAGCAGATACTCTCCCTACAGTCACTGTCTGGATGCCTGTGTGCAGAGCACAGCGCAGCAGGGTCTTATAAAGGCTCGGTCACGCTGTGCAGGCCGGCCAATCACTGCAATGCCACAACTAACAGGGCTGTGGCATTGCAGTGGTCTGCCAGCCAATCCCTGCATGTGGGCTGGCTCTCAAAAGAGCGCCAACATGCAGAGATGACGACCACGAGCACAGCACGAGTATCGCGAGATTACTCGGTGCTCGCCGAGTAGCCCGAGTACAGTGATACTCGTGCGAGTACCGAGTAGTGGCGAGCATGCTCGCTCATCACTATTTATCAGTAATGGGTGTATGTTGTGTGATTGAAGGAGGAGGGAAAGATATCAGATGAGAGAGAGGTTAAATATATTAGTGAGGTGAGTGGTGACAGCCGGGAAGAGGGACTGGAGGATGTGAGGGAATAGGATCACTGGGGCAGGTAGTAGGGTGAGGAGATGTGAGGAGCCGGGAAGAGGGACTGGAGGATGTGAGGGAATAGGGTCACTGGGGCAGGTAGTAGGGTGAGAAGATGTGAGGAGCCGGGAAGAGGGACTGGAGGATGTGAGGGAATAGGGTCACTGGGGCAGGTAGTAGGGTGAGGAGATGTGAGGAGCCGGGTCACTGGGGCAGGTAGTAGGGTGAGGAGATGTGAGGAGCCGGGTCACTTCTTCTGTGATTGGTTCATAGACAGAATGTGAAGTAGATGAAGAGGGAGGAGAATGCAGGAGATTATGAGGTCGGGGGACATTTCCTGTGAATATGGGAATCTTTTCTTTGAAGTAATTGGTCGGATCGTCAGCGCTGAGGTTGGAGGTTACGTGCGACAATCTAGGAGCGAGTAGGGAATGATAAGTGTCAGAGTCATTTGGGATTGTTGTATGGTGAAGTGAGGAGGGCGGTGAAGTCTCCGGTGTGGAGGGTGAAGGGCAGAGTTGGATGATTTAATCATAAACTTATAATGGATGAAATCTTCCTCCAGATTGGATTTCCTCCAGATATTCGGCCCCTGGAGCAGCTCTGGAGAGAACGTGTTTGCAGCGTGTGCCAGGGCTGCTGCCATCTGTGCCGAGCTGTTCTATGTGTAGGAGGTGCAGCTTCATCCAGGGCTGCCGCCATCTGTGCAGAGCTGTTCTATGTGTAGGAGGTGCAGCTTCATCCAGGGCTCTGCAGAGCTTCATTATAATGTTCCAGGGTCAGGACATGACAGGGACGAGATTGGGGACTATGAGGACTGCAAATTCTTCATAGGTTCCTTGGTGTTAATGGCTCGTATATTACTATAAGTGTAATAAGTGGTGCGACAGATCTTTATAGAGAATTAAAGAAAGTTGTGGTCAGACAGTGCAAGAGAGGAGTTAGTGTGATATTCGTACTGAGCAGAGCCGGGAGAAGATCAGGTCCAGATTATTCCCATATTCATGTGTAGGAGAGTTTGTAAATTGTAAACGATCCACAGAGGAGGTGTTGTATGTTGGGAGTGAATAGATCTGTGTGGTTTAAGGTTGTGGAAAGACCATGAGGGCTGTAAATGAGGGAGGGGAGAAGGGGGCTGATATGTTTGGAGAATAGGAGCTGTACATGGGAGAGGGGAGGAGAGAGGGGCTGATATGGATGGAGAATGTGAGCTGTACATGGGGGAAGGGAAGAAAGAGGTACTGATATGGAGGGAGAATGTGAGCTGTACCTGGAGATGGGGACTGTGCATTTCATCCATATCACAGTCTGTGGAAGGGCAGTAGATATGAGTGCCTGCAGCAGCAAGAACTTAAATTACACAAATACATATGATGAAAACATTTTGCAGCATAAAAGATCTAGGAACAAGTTTGTTTGAATGTGTTGCATGACTTACCTGTCTCCTGCCCAACTCCCATGGTTAACTGCCCAGGAACTTTGAAAAATATGGCACTTGGATATAGATGGGGTAGGAGAGAGGAACTGATATGGATAGAGAATGTGAGCTGTACATGGGAGAGAGGGACTGATATGGATAGAGAATGTGAGCTGTACATGGATAGGGGAGGAGAGAGGGACTTATATGGATGAAGAATAAGAGAGAGCTGTACATGGGAGAGAGGACTGAAACAAATGGAGAATATGAGCTATACATGGGGCAGGGAAAGGGAGAGAGGTATTAATACAGATGGAGAATGTGAGCTGTACATGGGGAGGAGAGAGGGACTGATATAGATGGAGAAAGTGAGCTGTACATGGGGGAGTGGAGGAGAGAGGGACTGAAATGGATGGAGAACGTGAGCTGTACATGGGAGAGGGGAAAGAGAGGGACTGATATGGATGGAGAATGTGAGCTGTACATGGGAGAGGGGAGGAGAGAGGGGCTGATATGGATGGAGAATGTGAGATGTACATGGAGGAGAGGAAGAGAGAGGGACTGATATGAATGGAGAATGTGAGCTGTACATGGGAGAGGGGAGAGAGGGGCTGATATGGATGGAAAATGTGATCTTTATATGGGTGAGGGTTATGAGGAGACGAGAGGGACTGATATGGACGGGGATGTTCATGGAGAGGGGAGGAGAGAGGGACTTAGGCTGCTTTCACACTGGCAAATTTGCAAATCTGTGTCAATCCATTTTGAAATGGATGGCCACGGGTTATTCCATGTTATCCTATGAGCACGGATTGGTCCTAAAGAGGCTATCCGTGTGTCTACGTTTTGTCACAGATCCGTTGATGTCCGCAATTTATGTACCCAAAAATGGAAACTGTTCTGTTTCTGGGCTTCCTCGAATATTGCGGACACCAACGGAAAGACACGTATCCGTATCTTTCCGTATGAAATTAAAATGGAGCTCTATGGAGGAGAAAAAAAAGATCTGTGAGACATATCTGTTTTGCTTTACTGAGCATGCTCAGAAGCAGGGTACAACTCCTTCCACTCCTATCTGTGGTGACTGATGATGGATCTGTTAAAAAAAAAAAACATACCTGTTGGCAGGACTTTGCACAGATCTGTGCTTGACTATGACTTTACATGAATTTCATGTAACCACACAGATTAGAAAATAGCAAGTGTGAATGCAGGGGAGGAGACAGGGACTGATGTGGATGAAGAATGTGATCTGTACATTGGGGAGGGTTAGAAGAGAGGGACTTATATGGATGAAGGATGTGAGCTGTACATGGGGGAGGCGAGAGGGACTAATGTGGGTGGAGAATGTGAGCTGTACATGGAGGAGGGGAGGAGAGAGGGACTGATATGGATGGAGAATGTGAGCTGTACATGGGTGAGGGGAGAAGAGAGGGACTAATGTGGGTGGAGAATGTGAGCTGTACATGGAGGAGGGGAAGAGAGAGGGACTGTTATGGATGGAGAATGTGAGCTGTACATGGAGGAGGGGAAGAGAGAGGGACTGATATGGATGGAGAATGTGAGCTGTACATGGAGGAGGGGAAGAGAGAGGGACTGATATGGATAAAGAATGTGAGCTGTACATGGAGGAGGGGAAGAGAGAGGGACTGATATGGATGGAGAATGTGAGCTGTACATGGGGGAGAGGAGGAGAGTGGGTCTGATATAGATGGATAATTGGTGAATGTGAGCTATACAAAGGGTAGGTGAGAGGGACTGATATGGGTGGACAATGTGAGCTGTACATGGGAGAGGAGAGAGGGTGTGATATGGATGGAGAATGTCAGCTGTACATGGAGATGGGGACTGTGCACTTCATCCATATCAGAGTATGTGGAAGGGCAGTAGATATGAGTGACTGCAGCAGCAAGAACTTAAATGACACAAATACATATGGTGAAAGCATTTTGCAGCATAAAAGATCTAGGAACAAGTTTGTTTGAATGTGTTGCATGACTTACCTGTCTCCTGCCCAACTCCCATGGTTAACTGCCGAGGTACTTTGAAACATACGGCACTTCAATATAGATGGGGTTGGAGAGAGGAACTGATATGGATTGAGAATGTGAGCTGTACATGGGGGAGAGGGACTTATGGATGGGGAGGGGAGGAGAGAGGGGCTGAAACAAATGGAGAATATGAGCTATACATGGGGTACGGGAAGAGAGAGAGGTACTGATACAAATGGAGAATGTGAGCTGTACATGGAGAGGAGGGACTCATATGGATGGAGAATGTGAGCTATACATGGGAGAGGGGGACTAATATGGATGGGGGAGGGGAGGAGAGAGGGACTGATATGGATGGAGAATGTGAGCTGTACAGAGGGGAGGAGAGAGGGATTGAGATGGATGGAGAATGTGAGCTGTACATAGGAGAGGGAAGGGGAGAGAGACTGAAATGGATGGAGAATGTGAATTGTAAATAGGGTGGAAGAAGAAAGAGGGACTGATATGGATGCAGAATGTGAGCTGTATATGGGTGAGGGGTATGAGGAGACGAGAGGGATTGATATGGATGGAAAATATGAGATGTTCATGGAGAGAGGAGGAGAGAGGAACTTAGGCTGCTTTCACACTGGCAAATTTGCAAATCTGTGTCCATCCATTTTAAAACGGATGGCCACGGATCCGTTATTTCCTCCCATGTTATCCTATGAGCACGAATTGGTCCTAAAGAGACTATCCGTGTGTCTCCGTTTTGTCAAAGATCCGTTGGTGTCCGCAATTTATATACCCAGAAATGGAAACTGTTCTGTTTCTGGGCTTCCTCGAATATTGCGGACACCAATGTACAGACACATGTATCTGTCCGTATCAAATTAAAATGGAGCTCTATTTAGGAGAAAAAAAAAGATCCGTGAAACATATCCGTTTTGCTTTACTGAGCATGCTCAGAAGCAGGGTGCAGCTCATTCCACTCCTATCTCTGGTGACTGGTGACGGATCTGTTAAAAAAAAATGCCCTGGACATCTGTTGGTAGTGCTTTGCAGATCTGTGCTTGACCATGACTATACATGAATTTCATGTAAGCACACAGATTAGAAAATAGCAAGTGTGAATGCAGGGGAGGAGACAGGGACTGATGTGGATGGACAATGTGAGCTGTACATGGGAGAGAGGAAGAGAGAGGGACTGATATGGATGGAGAATGTAAGCTGTACATGGGAGAGGGGAAGTGAGAGGGACTGATATGCATGGAAAATGTGAGCTGTACATGGGAGAAGGGAAGAGAGAGGGACTGATATGGATGGAGAATGTGAGCTGTACATGGGGAAGAGGAGGAAAGAGGGTCTGATATGGATGGAGTATGTGAGCTGTACATGGGGGAGAGGAGGAGAGAGGGACTGATATGGATGGAGAATGTGAGCTGTACATGGGGGAGAGGGACTGTTATGGATGGGGAGGGGAGGAGAGAGGGACTGAAACAAATGGAGAATATGAGCTATACATGGGGTAGAGGAAGGGAGAGAGGTACTGATACAGATGGAGACTGTGAGCTGTACATGGGGAGGAGAGAGGGACTGAGATGGATGGAGAAGGTGAGCTGTACATAGGAGAGGGAAGGGGTGAGAGACTGAAATGGATGGAGAATGTGAATTATACATAGGGTGGAAGAAGAAAGAGGGACTGATATGGATGCAGAATGTGAGCTGTACATGAGAGGGACTTATATAGATGTAAAATGTGATCTTTACATGGGTGAGGAGTATGAGGAGACGAGGGGGACTGACATGGATGGAAAAGGTGAGATGTTCATAGAGAGAGGAGGAGAGAGGAACTTAGGCTGTTTTCACACTGGCAAATTTGAAAATCTGTGTCTATCCATTTTAAAACAGATGGCCACGGATCCGTTATGTCCTCCCATGTTATCCTATGAGCACGAATTGGTCCTAAAAAGACTATCTGTGTGTCTCCGTTTTGTCAAAGATCCATTGGTGTCCGCAATTTATATACCCAGAAACAGAAATGGAAACTGTTCTGTTTCTGGGCTTCCTCGAATATTGCGGACACCAATGTACAGACACATATATCTGTCCGTATCAAATTAAAGTAGAGCTTTATTTAGGAGAAAAAAAAGATCAGTGAAGCATATCCGTTTTGCTTTACTGAGCATACTCAGAAGCAGGGTGCAGCTCATTCCACTCCTATCTCTGGTGACTGATGACGGATCTGTTAAAAAAAAACATGCCTTGGACATCTGTTGGTAGCACTTTGCAGATCTGTGCTTGACCATGACTATACATGAATTTCATGTAACCACACAGATTAGAAAATAGCAAGTGTGAATGCAGGGGAGGAGACAGGGACTCATGTGGATGGAGAATGTGAGCTGTACATGGGAGAGAGGAAGAGAGAGGGACTAATATGGATGGAGAATGTGAGCTGTACATGGGAGAGGGGAAGAGAGAGGGACTGATATGGATGGAGAATGTGAGCTGTACATAGGAGAGGGAAGAGAGAGGGACTGATATGGATGGAGAATGTAAGCTGTACATGGGAGAGGGGAAGAGAGAGGGACTAATATGGATGGAGAATGTGAGCTGTACATAGGAGAGGGGAAGAGAGAGGGACTGATATGGATGGAGAATGTGAGATTTACATGGGGGAGAAGAGGAAAGAGGGACTGATATGGATGGAGAATATGAGCTGTACATAGGCAAGGGGAGGAGAGAGGGATTTGTCACGCTTCTGGAGGGAGGCACCCTAGAGTGGACCCACTTGGCCGTGGTACCGAACTCCCCTGGGTGAGCTGGTCCTAGTTTCTCCAACCCCTATACAGTGATTGCCCAGGGGGTATTAATACCACAGCTGCCAATACCAGGGGGGCGGCTCGTAGGGTTAGCCTAACCCAGTTATGGCAGAGGGGAACCGGAGGCACCAGAGCCCGGGGTACGGACAGGACAGAGGACTGGATGAATTACCCACGAGAGAGCACAAGGAGGATCTGACTAGCATCCAGAAGCACAAGGCATCTAACACAATAATCAGGCACTTCCCAGCAGTGGAGGCGGCCTGATATACCTGAGGACGGACAGCTATTGGCCAAAAGGAGTGTCAGGCTGAGCCGTGCTGGTCCCTAGATTCACAGGGGAGGAGCGCGGCCGTGCCCAGTGTACCGCTCATTACACCATCCATTGTAGTGTGCTGGTGTGTGAACCTGGTTACCGGCAGACAGGACGGGAACCCAGCGATGGCTCTGAAACACAACACGCCTGGATGTTAACTGGCAGAGCAGCAGAGGATGCAGAACCAGGGAAGGTGAGCTGGAGAGCGGTGCCACGGGACCTAACAGAATTGATATGGATGGAGAATCTGAGCTGTACATGCAGAGGAGGAACTGATATGGATGGAGTATGTGATCTGTATAAAAAGAGATCAGAAGAGAGAGACTGATATGGATGGAGAATGTGAGGTGTACATGGGGAGGGGAGGAGAGAGCGTGTGATATGAATGGAGAATATGAGATGTACCTGGAGATGGGGACTGTGCACTACATCCATATCAGAGTGTGTGGAAGGGCAATAGATATGAGTGACTGCAGCAGCAATAACTTAAATTACACAATACATATGGTGAAAGCATTTTGAAGCTTTAAGGATCTAGGAACAAGTTTGTTTCAATGTGTTACATGACTTACCTGTCTCCTGCCTATCTGCCATGTTTAACTGCCCAGGCACTTTGAAAAATACGTTACTTGGATAAAATCTGCATACTGTTTTCCTCTTAGTTCTGTCGAAATATTTAGCAAGGATCGTGCTTATATCTAGGTCCAATATAACTTGTTGAAATAGGAAAAAGGAGAGAGAGAACAAAAAATAGGGTCTTATCTGGGTAAAACAAGTGAAGATGTAAGAATCGTTCTCACCTGAAGAGTCACAATCACTGAAAGGCTCAAAACAGCTGCTGCAGCCCCTCGTGGAGAGAAGGCAAATGAGACTATTAATAATAATAAATATTTATATAGCGCCATCATATTCCGCAACGCTTTACAATACAGTGTTTTGTTTACGAGCGGTCATAGGTAACAATAAAAAATATACAATACAGTAAGTAAAGAAGAGAATCAATGTAAAAAAAAATAAAAAATCCAATGCACTAAGCAGAGAATCAATGTAAAAGTACAATACTTAAAGCAGAGAAACAGTGTAAAAAATAAAGCAGAGAAACAATGTAAAAAAATACAGTACAGTAATTAGATACAATACAATAAGCATAGAATCAATGTAAAAAGTACAATACAATAATTAAAGCAAACATAAAGGTGACCCTGCTCAAAAGAGCATACAACTGCAACGGGATTGGGGTTACACAAGGTACAGGAGCTCATTACAGTAATGGTCCCGGCATCTTGATGAAGAGGGGGATAGAAATAAAGTTACATAAATGGTCACCAGACATCTGTGTTGAGCATTTGGGTTTGGTGGAGTTTGAAGAAGAGATTATGTCCAGAGAGATGGTACTGTATATAGCCAATTCACTAAGGACTTCTATTAGAGAGCATGATAGGCCGCCTTAAAAAAATGTATTTTTAAGGAGCATCTGAAGCTATGCAAGTTGTGGATAGTCCTGATTTTGGGGTAGAGCATTCCAAAGAATTGGTGCAGCTGGGAGAAGTCTTGGAGCTGGGAGTGGGAGGATCGGAATAGTGCAGATGTTTGTCCAATGTCATTTGTAGAATGTAGAGAACGGGTGGGGTGATAGACAGAGATGAGGGAGGAGATTTAGGGAGGTGCTGCACAGTGAAGAATCTTGTGGGTGATAGCAAGCAATTTGAATAGGATCCTGTAGTGTATGGGCAGCCAGTACAGTGACTGGCACAGAGCTGCGGCATCTGAGTAACGATTGGCCAGATGGGTGATCCTGGCCGCTGCATTAAGGATTGACTGGAGAGGGGAATGTTTAGAGAGGGGGAGGCCGATTAGTAGAGAATTGCAATAATCAAGGCTGGAATGGATCAGGGCCACGGTGAGGGTTTTTGTTGTTTCCATGGTGAGAAAGGGCCAGAGTCTAGAGATGTTTTTCAGGTGCAAGCGACAAGAGCTGAAGAGAGATTGTGTATTGGAGGTGAAGAAGAGATCGGTGTCAAACATAACACCCAGACAGCGAGCCTGCTGCCTAGGAGTTATTGTGGTGCCGCACACTGAGAGAGATGTCAGATTTAGGGAGGTTAGTGGAGGGCGGGAGCAGAAGTAGTTCAGTTTTGGTTGAGTTTCAAATAAAGAGCAGACATGATGTTGGAAACTGCAGCTAGACAGTCATTGGCATTCTTTAATACCGCAGGGTAAGGTCAGGGGCTGAAGTGTATAGTTATGTGTCATCAGCATAAAAATGGTACTGAAAGCCAAATCTGCTGACGGAGTGTCCAATCGGGGCCGTGTAGAGAGAAGAGAAGAGGGACAAGGACTGAGCCATGAGGGCCCCAATAGTGAGAGGAAGTGGAGCCAGTGAACGTTACACTGAAAGAGGGGTCAGAAAGATAGGAAGAGAACCAGGAGAGAGCCGTGTCCTTTATGTCGATGGAGTGCAGCATAGAAGTAGGAGATGGTGATCAACAGTGTCGAAAGCTGCAGAGAGGTCAAGAAGAATTAGCAGAGAGTGGTTCCATTAAGTTTTCCGTCAGAAGGTCATTGGTCACTTTGATGAGGGCAGTTTCTGTAGAGTGAAGGGGGCGGAAACCAGACTGTAATGGATCTAGAAGAGAGTGAGTGGAGGGTAACGGAGGCAGGCAGATGTAGACCAGGCACTCCAAGAGCTTAGATATGAAGGGGAGATTGTAGACTGGTCTGTAGTTGTTAGTGCAGAATGGATCAAGAGACGTTTTCTTTAATAATGGAGTAATGATGGAATGTTTGAAGGAGGAGGGAAAGATGCCAGAAGAGAGGGAGAGATTGAAGATTTTGGTTAGGTGAGTGGTGATGACTGGAGAGAGAAACTGGAGTAGGTGTGAGGGAATAGGGTCAGTGGTGCATGTTGTGGGACGAGAGCAAGGGAGGAGCCTTGAGATTTTTTCTTTTGTGACTGGGTCAAATATGGAGAGTGAGCTGTAGAAAATGTGGGGAAGATGGGACTGGCAGCATTTGCAGGCAGGGAGCTGATTTCCTGGTGAATGTTGTCTATTTTCTCCATAAAGTAAGAAGCCAGATCATCAGCACAGAGGTCAGTGATAGGGGCCTGCACCTTAGGACTGAGGAGAGATTGAAAGGTGTCAGAATATTTTTGGATTGTTGGATTGAGATCAGGGTGGTGAATTAGGTTTGTTTGGCGAGGTGAAGGGCAGAGTTGTAGGTTTTTAGCATGAATTTATAATGGTAAAGTTTTCTGGTGATCGAGTTTTCCTCCATAGGCGTTCAGCACTCCTAGAGCATCACTGGAGGAATCAAGTTTGCAATGTATGCCAGGGCTGTTTCACTCTGTGTTTTGTAGGTTCTGAGGGTGAACGGCGCTACTTGGTCCAGGGTGCTTCTTAGAGTGTCATTGTAGTGATTCACTTCCAGATCGGGACAGGGGAAGGAGGATATTGGGGACAGTGATGAGTGTAAGCGTCTGTGAATGTATGAGGGTTAATGGCCTGTAGATTTCTGGATGTGTGATAGGTAGGGGTGTGCTGTGGTGGGTGAGGGTTTGTGAGCATGAGGGAGAGAATGTTATGGTCAGAGAGGGGAAGAGGTGAATTATCTATGGAAGAGGTTGAACAGAGCTGGACAAAGACCAGGTCAAGGGTGTTACCGTCTTTGTGTGTCTCAGAGGTTGAGAGCTGTGAGAGGCCAAGAGAGGTGGTTAGAGATAGGAGCTGAGATACAGATGAGGAGATGGGGCTGTTTATGGGGATATTAAAGTCTCCCAGAGTGAGGGTTGGTAATTCTAAGGACATGAAGTGCGGCAGCCACGCGGAGAAATGGTCGAGGAACTGGGTGAGTGACCCTGGGGGGCGGTATACCACCGGTACTCTGAGGAGGAGGGGACGGAAGAGCCTAATAGGGGGAGGGGAAGTTAGAGCCTAATGGTGTGGATCTCAAAAGAGGGGAATGATAGTGATGGGGCTTGGGGTGATGACTTGGAAAGTACATTGTGGGGACAGGAGCAAGCCTGTAGAGAAGAAGTTAATCCTGCGCTGCTGATGGGTAATGGAGACATTTGTCAGCACAAGGATTAATCCCTTGTCTCCATTCTCATCTATAATTTAACTTGTTAACAATCAATCAACTAACTGAAGACATAAAGAGGTAAAAAGATACCAAGACGAACAAACAAGCTCTCAGCCAACATGCATCATAAAGACTTAGATCAGTGAGGTGACCTTACAGCATCAGGGAACAAGATCAGTAAGAGGAATGACCAGTGGCTTAACTAGAATCCGAAGGGCCTCAGTGTGAAATTTGGACCTGGGCCCCCCTTCCCCCGTGTGCTCATATTGGTCAGATGTATGGGCCCCATGTAGCATTCTAAATCTTTTAAAGACTTCACGAATTGATCCCTCTCCCCTTCATTATGTGTTAATTTCCCTCATCCTGCTATATATGGTTTCCTCCTGGAATATGCCCTTATCCTGGTATATATGGTCTTCCATATATAGTATAATGCAGCCTCACAGCCCTCCATATATAGTATAATGCAGCCTCACAGCCCCTCCATATATAGTATAATGCAGCCTCACAGCCCTCCATATACAGTATAATGCTGCCTCACAGCCCTCCATATAGTATAATGCAGCCTCACTGCCATCCATATTGTATAATGCAGCGTCCCAGCCCTCCATATAGTATAATTCAGCGTCCCAACCCTCCATATAGTATAATGCAGCCTCACAGCCCTCAATAGACTACAATGCAGCCTCACAGCCCTCCATATAGTATAATGCAGCGTCCCAGCCCTCCATATAGTATAATGCAGCCTCACAGCCCTCAATATAGTGTAATGCAGCCTCACAGCCCTCAATATAGTGTAATGCAGCCTCACAGCCCTCTATAGAGTATAATGCAGCTTCACAGCCCTCCATATAGTATAATGCAGCGTCCCAGCCTTCCATATAGTATAATTGCAGCGTCCCAGCCCTCCATATAGTATAATTGCAGCGTCCCAGCCTTCCATATAGTATAATGCAGCATCACAGCCCTTCATATAATATAATGCAGCCTCACAGCCCTTCATATAGCATAGCGCAATAATGTAGCCTCATAGCCCTCCATATAGCATACATCCTCCCCACACACATACACACAGGGACACATACACACACACACAGGGACACGGACACACACACACAGGGACACGGACACACACATACAGGGACATGGACACACACAGTGATATGGACACACACACAGGGGCATGGAAACACACACATGGACATCAACACACACAGGGACACGGACATACAAACAGGGACACACACAGGGACACAGACACATACAGGGACATGGACACACAGGGACATGCACACAGGGACACACACACACAGGTACGCACACAGACACAGGGTCACTACTCACCGGGCCACCCCATCGGCGACGCTCTCAGCCTGGAGGAGCACGACACCGCAGTCATCTCCCTGCCTACGGTGCCGCTGTCCTGGCCAATCACAGGCCACAAGCCAGTAGCTGACGTCATGCGCCGACTGGCCTGTTATTGGCCACCGGGCCTGTGATTGGCCAGGACAGTGGCAGGGGCCAGAGAGAAACCGCTGCCGCCGGACTTTACACATCCGGCGGCTGTGAACAGCTGCCTGGGGACATGGATGTGCGTCCTCAAGGACGCACATCCATGTGAAGCGGGTGCAATCCCCTGCAACCGTGGTTGTTACGCCACTGCTGGCAGCCTGTCACTGGCACACACAGGCGCTGCCCCAGGGCCTCCCCTCACCTGCTGCTCACACAACCTAGCTAGCGGCAGCCTGGCACTGGCACATACTGGCACTGCCCTGGGACTCCCCTCACCTGCTGGTCACACACCCCAGCTAGGGGCAGCCTGGCAGTGGCACACACTGGCACTGCCCCGGGGACCCCTCACCTGCTGGTCCCACACACTGGTACTTCCCTGGGGCCCCTCTCACCTGCTGGCTACTGCTTTTCCCGCATAAATCTTCAGTGACGACTTCACTTTCGCTTCTCTTTCTCCTCCTGCAAGGCCGGGAATCAGTGCAGACTGCAGAAACATCACACAGCGTCTGAAGAAGGCGGAGGCAGAACCCAGCAACATCCTTACTTGTAGTGTGAAACTGAGAAGCAGCTCGCTCTTGTTGACAGACTGCTGCTTCTTTGCTAGACTGGGCGGGTGCCGGGCCCCTTGAGCCCTCGGGCCCAGTCGCACTTGCGACTGCTGAAACCTCAGTAGTTACACCACTGGGAATGATACCATAGATAGAGGCTGGCAGGGAGGGGAGTAACGGTGAGGCGTTAAAAGGGTTAATCACAGCAGAGGAATGTTCAAGAGAAATAGGGACAATTTTATTATTAGTAAATGCTGATACAAGTGAATGTTTCTGATAGATGATCGTTGTTAGGATCCTTTATCCATCAGGACATCTGTAATAATATTATAATGAGGACGTCCTGCCCCACCCATTTGTCACATAAGCCATTGGTCACATCAGGCTGCACCTAGAAGAACCCGGGTCCTTCACTTACACAAAGAGGACGACAACATAGAAATCCTGGTGATGATAGAAGGTTCTGGTATATAGATGTATGAGAGGTCGTGTATTCAGTCTCTGTGTCTCCACAGATGGATCCAGGAGGAGAAATCCCCCAGAGAGATGTCCCCGTCCTCTGTATCCCCAGGACTGTCCAGAGGAGAATCACAATGTCCCGGAGAGTCATCAGGTAGATGGCGCTGAGCCCTGGATCTATATGGAGGGTTGGGGGCTTTCCTGCCGTCATAGAGGTGATAGATTTTGGGGGTCTCTTATATTGCACTGATTGTTACATCTGATCTATCAGGGGAAGATCCGACTAATATTAAAGTGGAGGATGAGACAGAAGAAGCGATGACGAGGGGGGATCAGCCGTGTGTGAGTGACGGGAAGGAGGAGATTCCAGGAGATGTCACCACAGGTATGGAAGAAACTTCCACAATGAATCCAGATGTTTGTCTCCTCCACACTGTATAAGTGACACATGGGGCAGGAGTCATACACTGAGTTATGTACAGGGAACAGAGGAATCCTCCACAAGGTGTTCTGTGGAGCCGCTCACACACCAGGTACAGCACCTTCCTCTATATGTGTTATTCCTTCACATTTACCACTGGCTTCAGCTCTGAAAACAAAGAAATTATTTATTTTAAACCCCCATATGTGAAACATCGTTAACCCCGTAATGATCGCTAAAACACATTAAAATGGTGATTGCTCTTCCCGTGATTGCCATTTTGAAATTAAAATGAAGATTAAGTGTATAGCGCCCCCTGGAGGCATTGGTCCCGACCGATTTTTTTAACCATTCAGGGCAAAACTGTGATGTGAAACCGGCCTAACAGCCACCTATTACATCTTGTCTATAGCGGGATCTAATAGGCTTCCATACAGACTGAGGCCAATGAGGGACAGAGGGAGCATTCTCCTTCAGTCACACTCCTTTCACATGTAGTCAATAGTGACTGTGACATTAATGAGTTACACATCAATGATGGCACATAGCCGCTCCCCTGATGTGACCACTATTCTGGGGGGGCCCAGGTATATGTACATGGTGACTCCGCTGTGTATGGCACGGGCATAGCTCCCCTGATGTGACCACTATTCTGGGGGAGCCCAGGTATATGTACATGGTGACTCCGCTGTGTATGGCACGGGCATAGCTCCTCTTCCATTCCTCCCCCATGCTGTACATGTAGAGCGTGGTGCAGTAATAACACGTCACCTCAGTGTGGTGCTAGAAGGGGTTATTAGGAAGTCTCTATGTTATACTTGTGTTATGTGTGGAGAGATGTATAGAATCACATTGTAGTGTTGTGGCAGCTTTGAATTCATTTTTACAGCCAGAACTGTGATTTTTGTTCAGAGGAAATGGTTTGTGCCTCGTCTTCCTTCCACTTCTGGCTTTGACCCTTCATGTGTATTGTCCTGTGTAAGGCTATGATCACACATGGAGTTATTGCAGTCATTTTACTGTGGATTTTGCACTCAGTATTTTTTTTTTCGTTTGTGTAATTTGCTTTTTTTTTTCGGGGATTATTTTGGATCTGCAGCATAATCATTTTTTTAACTGTGTTTGCCTGAATAAAAAAAAAACTAAAACAAGTTAAAATAATGCGAAAACACATAAAAAACGTGCATAATTCTCCAGCTATGGGCTCGGACACACTCTCCTAGTTACATGCAAGTCTCTCGGATGAGGCTGGAGCAGGGACAATGAACGGTCTCTCTCTCTCTGGACGGGGAGTGTGGAGCTGCACAAAACCACAATCAGCTGACAGTCCTGTCCAGAGAGGGAGAAGCCTTCAGGGTCACTGCTCCAGCCTCTTCCGAGTCTCGTCTGAGAGACTCGCATTAACTAGGAGAGTGTGTTTCCAGCCTAAGGGTGCTTTCACACTGCGATTTTGTGGAATCCGTAGTTCTCTGATGTAAATCAGACAGCTACGGCTCCGATTTGGCCCCCATGCATCCCTATGGGCCACGGATCTGATCAGATTTGCCCTTAGTGGCATCCGATTTTTGTCAGATCCGATTTTGTCAGATTTTTTCCTGCACCCAAAATCGCAGACTGCTGTGATTTTGGGAGCATTGGACAGAATCTGACAGGATCAGATCCAACATGATCCGAAGCCCTTAACATGGGGGCCTATGGAGAGCGGGTCCAAGAAAACAGCTGATGGTTTCTCGGACCCGATTCTAGTGTACGGAGCATGCTCAGTACACTAAAACTGCTCTGTACCATCTAATTTCACTTCCGCAATGTATGTATATAGTATACATACTATAAGTGAAATTAAGTGAAAGCAGTGTTAAAAATAAAAAAATCTTTATTCTCACCTTCCAGCGATCCCCCGGCGTCTCCAGATATCTTCTGATCCTTACAGGACTTGGCGTGATGTCACAGCCCGGTCACATGACCCCTTACCACGGTAACCGGTCATGTGACTGTGACGCAACCACAGGTCCTAAGGATCAGAAGATAGCTGGAGACACCGGGGAATCGCTGGAAGGTGAGAATAAAGACTTCTTATTTTGTAATGTCCGGAGGAGAGGGGAGAAAGAGGAAGAAACTAAGGGAGCAGGGAGAGGAGGGGGAAAGAGGGAGAGACTGAGGGAGCAGGGAGAGGAGGGGGAAAGAGGGAGAGACAGAGGGAGCAGGGAGAGGAGGGGGGAAAGAGGGAGAGACTGAGGGAGCAGGGAGAGGAGGGGGGAAAAAGGTGACAGGTGGCAGAGAGGAGCAAGGAGAGAGAAGGGGGACGAGGTGACAGGAGGGGGCCCTAGGTGACAGGAGGAGCGGGGAGAGGAGGAGAGAGGGAGAGGATCCAAACTGATCCTGCAAAATATCGGAGTCGGATGTCTATTTGGCATCCGATTGCAGGCATCAGTTTGGATTCGTTGCCGTCTGAAAGGTCCTACAAAAAAAAGGATCCCCTCGGACAGCAAAAAAACGCTGTGTGAAAGCAGCCTCTCATCTTTGGCTCTAAAAAATCTGCTACAATTAAGCTACATGTGAATACACCCTCATAGAGATGGTATATCGACTTTGGATTATGAATACATTTACTAAATTCATGTTTTATCCCAACAGAAAATGACAATAGCAATTCTGAGAGACGCTTCATGTTATTGGCAAATTATAAATTAGAAGATGAAGATATGAAGCAGAACTCTCCAGAAGAAAATCTCATCAGCACTAATGTAAATTCAGGATTCAACAGTACAGAGATAACATATAATCCACCTAATCCTGAGGAACCTTCTCCTGGCCAATCTCACATTGTTACAAGTACAGATCAGAAAGGAGGCAAAAAGCATTTTATAAGAAGTTCAAGTCCTCATACACACAGAAGAATTCATAGAGGGAAGAAGCCGCTCTCCTGTTCAGAATGTGGGAAAAGCTTCAGATATAAATCACTTCTTGTTATACATGAAAGAAGTCACACAGGAGAGAGGCCGTATTCATGTTCAGAATGTGGGAAAAGCTTCAAAGATAAATCAACTCTTGTTATACATGAAAAGAAGTCACACAGGAGAGAAGCCGTATTCATGTTCAGAATGTGGGAAAAGCTTCAGAGGTAAATCAAGTCTTGTTATACATGAAAGAAGTCACACAGGAGAGAAGCCGTATCCATGTTCAGAATGTGGGAAAAGCTTCAGCGAGAAATCAACTCTTCTTAGACATAAAGAAGTCACACAGGAGAGAAGCCATATTCTTGTTCAGAATGTGGGAAAACGTTCACACGTCAATATTCTTTTGTTACACATCAGAGAATTCACACAGGAGAAAAGCTTTATTCATGTTTAGAATGTGGGAAAAGTTTTACACATCAATCCTCTTTTGTTACACATCAGAAAATTCACACAGGAGAGAAGCCATATTCATGTTCAGAATGTGGGAAAGCGTTCACACGTCACTATTCTTTTGTTGCACATCATAGAATTCACACAGGAGAAAAGCTGTATTCATGTTCAGAATGTGGGAAATGTTTTACACTTCAATCCTCTTTTGTTCAACATCAAAGAATTCATACAGGAGAAAAGCCATATTCATGTTCAGAATGTGGGAAAAGCTTCAAAGATAAAACACCTCTTGTTATACATGAAAGAAGTCACACAGGAGAGAAGCCATATTCATGTTCAGAATGTGGGAAAAACTTCAGAGATAGATCAACTCTTGTTAGACATGAAAGAAGTCACACAGGAGAGAAGCCATATTCATGTTCAGAATGTGAGAAAACGTTCTTACGTCACTATTCTTTTGCTACACATCAGAGAATTCACACAGGAGAGAAGCCATATTCATGTTCAGAATGTGGAAAAAGCTTCAGAGAGAAATCAGTTCTTGTTAGACATGAAAGAAATCACACAGGAGAGAAGCCATATTCATGTTCAGAATGTGGGAAAAGCTTCAGAGAGAAATCAGTTCTTGCTAGACATGAAAGAAATCACACAGGAGAGAAGCCATATTCATGTTCAGAATGTGGGAAAGCGTTCACACGTCACTATTCTTTTGTTGCACATCAGAGAATTCACACAGGAGAAAAGCTGTATTCATGTTTAGAATGTGGGAAAAGTTTTACACATCAATCCTCTTTTGTTACACATCAGAAAATTCACACAGGAGAGAAGCCGTATTCATGTTCAGAATGTGGGAAATGCTTTACACGTCAATTCTTATGTGTTCAACATCAAAGAATTCATACAGGAGAAAAGCCATATGCATGTTCAGAATGTGGGAAAGGTTTTGCAGATCAATCCTCTTTTGTTAAACATCAGAGAATTCACACAGGAGAGAAGCCATATTCATGTTCAGAATGTGGGAAACGTTATGGACACAAGTCATATCTTGTTCGACATCAGAAAATTCACACAGGATAGAAGTCATATTCATGTTTTGAATGTGGAAAATACTTTAGTTCCAAGACCAGACTTGTTGATCATCATCAAAGTCACACAAGGGAGGAACCATTTTTTTGTTTGTTTTGTTGGAAATAATTTGCAACTAAATCAGAGAATGAGAATGAGAAAATTCAGAGGAGAGAAGCCATACTCATGTTCAGGATGTGGGAAACATTTTACACACAGATCAAGTCTTGTTCAACATCAGAGGATTCATAAAGATGAAAAGGTGTAATTATATTGAGAATATAGAAAGTTCTGTACAGAGATATTTCACCTTATTAATCATCAGAGAGTTAAGGTGAAAGGCTGTTTTTCATCATCAGAAGTCAGGAAATGTTTTATTACTAAAGATAAACGTCTAAAGTCATCAGAGAAGTTACACAGGAGAGAAGCCGCGCTGATTCTCTATAGGTGTGAAATGTTTTATTACTAAAGATAAACGTCTAAAGTCATCAGAGAAGTTACAAAGGAGAGAAGCCGTGCTGATTCTCTATAGGTGTAAAATGTTTTATTACTAAAGATAAACGTCTAAAGTCATCAGAGAAGTTACAAAGGAGAGAAGCCGCGCTGATGCTCGATAGGTGTGAAATGTTTTACAGACAAATCACATTTCAAATTCCTCAAACAATTCATATTAGAGGAAACTACATCATTAGGTTATTCAGAAACATTAGTCAGTAAGAGGGTTTGTTGGTTTTATTTGAAGGTGAATTTAGCCTGGGTCTGATAAACACCAAAATGTATATGTGATCGTGATATCGATCCATCTTTATTAAATAAACAAGAGGGGAAAAAATAACCTTTCTGCTTTCAAAGTAATAAAGATTCTATGAACCTTGTATTTATTACTGTATGATGTGTGGAGATATCAATATTTATCCTCAAATATTAAAATGACTTTGATGAAGCTGAGCAACACAACCATTAATGGGGATTGCGCTATTCACTATCGGCGACCCTGTGACGAGATCATGGGGCATCGATGTATTGCCGTGACCGCGCGTGGTTAGCTGCTGACCCCTGTCACTGTCATGATTCACTTCCGGTGAGAGATGCCTGAGCAGCATGGCTGACATAATGTGATGATTTATGCTGTGGATCATCACGGCTCTGTACTGCAGGAGTGATTGCACTGTTCAGGTGTCCTCAGGGGCCAAGTGAAATAAATAAAAAGTGCATTTTTTTTTAAACATGAAAAAAAACCACTAAAAGTTCAAACTAAGATGAGATAAGATATACTTGATTGATCCAGAGGGAAATTACAATATCACAACAGCAGAACAAAGACATGAATTACAACATAATAGTGCACAATTAACAATGGAGGTTCATACATGCGTGTTCATGGCAGGTCAGTATCATATAGGATTAGAATGTCAATATTCCTCAGATCACTTTGATTTCACATTAAGGTGATTGTTGTACAATCCCATAGCAGGCAGCACAAACGATTTCCTGTATTGTTCCTTCTTGCACCTTAGTAGGATTAGACGATTGCTGAAGGTGCTCCTCTATATCATGAACAGTTCATGTAATGGCCACTACGGACTGGTAGAACATTTCTAACATTTTGCTGCACACATTAGATGACCTTAGTTTTCATAGGAAGTACAATTTGCTCATCCCCTTCTTATAATCCCTCTCTGTATGGCACCTACACTCCAGTTTGCTATCCAGGTGGACCCCAAATATTTGTAACTCTCCACCTGCTCCACCATCTGACCAGCGATAGTGACTAGTAAATATTCCATCTTTCTCCTACTATAGTTCACCACCAGCTGCATTGTTTTCTTAACGTTTAGTTGTAGATAGCATGGCACCAATTCACAAAATCCTCCACCACGCTTCTATATCCCTTATCACCCTGGCCCTCCTTGATACATCCGTCTTCTGATAATTTATAGTGGTGGCAAAAATCAGATTTAAAGTGAAGATCTGCTGTATATAACCTGAATAGGAAGGGCGCTAGCACCGTTCCCTGAGTAGTGATGGGCGAATCCTAAATTACTCGGAATCGCTTGACTCTAGCGAGTCCGAGCCAGGACTCGCTACTCGTTGCGAGTCTAGCGAGTCCAATGTTAATGAATGGGGAAGCGAGTAATAGCGAGTAGTGTGAGATTTACAAATCGCAGATGTGTCTCGGAAGCTTCAGCCTGAAGCAATCCTAGTTGTGTCATTTATTTGCATTGCTAGTTTACTTTGTAAGTAATCGCTGACTCGCACAGATAAGATCCTGTCTTCTCTGTGTTCTGGCTGCCCCAGCTCCAGGGTCCTAGAGCCTGCCTGCTGCCTGATGTAGCAGAGCTGAGATTGTTCTCAGTCTGCTCATTCCCTGTGTACAGACATGAATGTCTGTGCACAGAGATGATGTAGCAGAGCTGAGATTGTTCTCAGTCTGCTCATTCCCTGTGTACAGACATTCATGTCTGTGCACAGAGATGATGTAGAAGAGCTGAGATTGTTCTCAGTCTGCTCATTCCCTGTGTACAGACATGAATGTCTGTGCACAGAGATGATGTAGCAGAGCTGAGATTGTTCTCAGTCTGCTTATTCCCTGTACATAGACATCTATATTTATGCACAGGGGATGTAGCAGAGAGGACATCGCGTTTTGGACTGCGTCGGACGGAAGAGGATTTTTTTAATTAAAGATGGAGTCCCTAATGGCTTTTTTTTTAATTTCTAATAAAAAATTTTCCTTGTGTTGTGTTTTTTTTAAAACAATTTAATAGAAATTCATGGCGGTCATGTCTAATATTGGCGTGACCGCCATAAATTTCGGGCTTAGGGCCAGCTGATAATACAAAGCTGGCCCTAACCTCTTTATTACCCAGCGTGCCATCGCTACCAGGGCCGCTGGAAGAGCGGGGTTCAGTGCCGGAGGATGGCGCTTCAATGAACGCGCCATCTTCTGGGGCGGCTGCGGGCTGCAATTTGCAGCGGGGGGTGCCCAGAAAGCTTGGGCATCCCTGCGCTGCGGATTCCAGCCCCCAGCTGCTTAGCTGTACCTGGCTAGACATAGAAATTGCGCTGAGCCCCACGCATTTTTTTTTAATTATTTCATGAAATTCTGAGATTCTGACTCTGAGACTCTGACTCTGAGACTCTGACTCTGAAATTCATGAAATAATTTAAAAAAAATGCGTGGGGCTCCGCGCAATTTCTATGTCTAGCCAGGTACAGCTAAGCAGCTGGGGGCTGGAATCCGCAGCGCAGGGATGCCCAAGCTTTCTGGGCACCCCCCGCTGCAAATTGCAGCCCGCAGCCGCCCCAGAAGATGGCGCGTTCATTGAAGCGCCATCCTCTGGCGCTGAACCCCGCTCTTCCAGCGGCCCTGGTAGCGGTGGCACGCTGGGTAATAAAGAGGTTAGGGCCAGCTTTGTATTATCAGCTGGCCCTAAGCCCGAAATTTATGGCGGTCACGCCAATATTAGACATGACCACCATGAATTTCTATTAAATTGTTTTAAAAAAAACACAACACAGAGAAAATTTTTTATTTGAAATTAAAAAAAAGCCATTAGGGACTCCATCTTTAATTAAAAAAATCCTCTTCCGTCCGACGCAGTCCAAAACGCGATGTCCTCTCTGCTACATCCCCTGTGCATAAATATAGATGTCTATGCACAGGGAATAAGCAGACTGAGAACAATCTCAGCTCTGCTACATCATCTCTGTGCACAGACATTCATGTCTGTACACAGGGAATGAGCAGACTGAGAACAATCTCAGCACTGCTACATCATCTCTGTGCACAGACATTCATGTCTGTACACAGGGAATGAGCAGACTGAGAACAATCTCAGCACTGCTACATCAGGCAGCAGGCGGGCTCTAGGACCCTGGAGCTGCACAGAGAAGACAGCTGGACTCGGCTCGCAAAGAAACAGCAGTTATCTGCGAGTTTCCCTGCTATCACTGGCACAGTAGCCAGTGATTACTCGCGAGTCTAATGCAAACAATGGCAATCCTAGTTTTGTCAGTGTTTCTGACAAAACTAGGATTGATATTGATTTGCATTGGACTTGCGAGTAATCACTGGGAAACTCGCAGAGTACCGAGTCCTGCGAGTCCCTTACTACTCGCCGAGTAACGAGTCCTAGCGAGTAGATTCGCCCATCCCTATCCCTGAGGGGCACCAACACTGCTCAATAATCTGCCAGACACAGCCGCTCCCATCTGTACTAATTACGGCCGGTCTGACAGGCAGTCAGTTATCCAGTTTCTCATCCCCTTCTGAACTTTCATCTTATTAAGTAGTAACAAGGACTGTAAGGTATTGAAAGCACTAGAGAAGCCAAAGAGCATAGCATGCACAGTGGTTCCATCATTGTCCAAAAATTAATGTACTGTATGTAACGGAGACATGACAGCATTGTCCTCCCCCAAGCTATACCAGTAAGCAAACTGCAGGGGGTCAGCAAAAGTCCTCACCCTGGGACTTAAGTGAGCAAGCACTAATCTTTCCAAGGACTTCATAACGCGTGATGTTAAGGCTACAGGACGATAGTCATTTAGGAAAGTAGGAAATGTAGTCATAAGGCCCAGTTACACACACAGATAATTGTGCAGAGATTGTTCGCAGATCTCGGGTTGCAGTGAAATCATGGACACATTGTTCCATTTTGTGGCCGTGTACAAATGGAACAATGTGTCCATGATTTCACTGCAACCAGAGATCTGCGAACAATCGCTGCACAATTATCTGTGTGTGTAACTGGGCCTTTAGGTACCTGAAAGAGACAGGACATCTCCCATAACACTGGTACTCCTTGTGATTGTATATAGAGACAAGTGAACACCTGGAGGTCCTGATTCTGTTCAGTTCGCCAAATGGTGGGGGTGTTTGCCGAATTGTTCGAAAACCGTTTGTCGAACCTCCCGAACCCCATTGAAATCAATGGTAGGTAACATGAAACACATAGAAAACACATTCAAAGGTGCCAAACTTCTCATATTAGTGCCAGACACCAGGAACAGGGACAACAATCCACCTAGAGTACAAATAGTGTCATGGCGTAGCATGGGTCACGAGGCACGGTCTGTCACAGCCTGCACACTCTTCAAAATCAGTTTAAAATAGGAGGTGGCTCATATTCACTTACATTTCAGAGGTGGGTGAAACTCAGTTTGAATTGACAGCTAGAGGAGGTAAAGGGGAAAAGTGGCATCAATTTTCTATATTAAGTAAAAGGAAGAGGAGTAAAAGAAGGACACACTGATAGGATGTTTAGATTGTGAGCACCAATGGGTACTGTGTTGCAAATGTATGTAAAGTGCTATGGAATTAATAGCGCTTTATAAATGAATACATATTAGCATATATTATATTAAGTGACAGGTGTAGGCATGTCACTCATAGAGCCCTGCTGAAGTAATGCACCGCACAGCAAAGAGACCCTAACAAGACTCCCCACTTTTCCAAAGATTAGTGTCCGACCACAGTAAAGTGGTATTCATCTTCTAGATTTTGAATTGGGCCACAATAGAAGCATGGCTGGAGGCCTGGGCCCAGCATTTCAAGGTTGATTATTAAGGAAGTGGTGCACAAGTGTCAAGAGCAGGTATTGTGCTCAGAGAGCCCTGCTCAAGGAATGCACCACACAGCAGAGAGACTCTAACAAGACTCCCCACTTTTCCAAAAAAGTAGGGTCACATCACAGCAAAGTGGTATGTTTCCATTAAAACATTATGTATTGGGCCACAATAGAAGCAAGGCTGGAGGCCTGGGCCCAGCATTTCAAGGTTGAGTATTTAGGAAGTGGTGCACCAGTGTAATGAGCAGGTATTGAGCTCAAGGAATGCACCACACAGCAATTTTCTTTTCAGGTTACATCAAAATGCGGGAAGAGGGTGATGGGGCAGACGACGGCACCGTTTCGCGTTCAGTTCCGCTTCCACGGGTCTGTACGTTTTGATGTAACCTGAAAAGGAAATTAAAACCGAGCAACTACAAACCGGTGGGTGCCGTCTTTTTCCTTTTTTGCATAAGTTTATCCACAATCTCTAATGACCGTGCAACACCGGTAGTCGAGTGTCCCCTTTAGGTGTTTTAGGATAGACCGTGCAGGTCCGTAAATAGGTAAAAGTCATACAATAGTGCCGAGCATTTTTCTTTATTGTGCATATGTTAAATATTGTAATGTGGAGCTCAATGCAGCACATTGAAAAGTACACCAGTGCCTAGTCTCTCCATTCTGACACTGGGGTGGAAAAGTCCTTGGAGATCCATGACTTGTTCATCTTGATAAACGTCAGGCGATATACACTGTCAGTGGACAGATGCGTGCGCTTATCCTTCAGGACACCACCAGCAGCGCTGAAGACATGTTCTGAAAGAACGCTGGCTGCCGAGCGTGACAAAATCTACCTGCGATGTGAGGTAATCAGATCCTGGAGCTCCTGTGCCCTCAGATAAGCAACAGAGAGATTTGCCTTTTTAAAGGCTAAATTTCTCTCACACAGCAACTGGACCAGTTAGATGAACTTTCCAGGATTATTTTGAGCCACTTTGGAGCCAGATTGGAGGTGATTTCACTTCAGCGCACCGTTTGAAGGTCTGAGCCCTCAGGGGAAAATCTAAGGTGCCATTTTGGATTGGTGTCTCCCTCATCCCCTTACCACAGTTGCTCTTTATTAGCTATAAAAAAGCGACTACTGGGTCCTTACAACTCACCGCTGTTACTGGGGGACCTCCCACATCTATGCTGGTGAGCCTACTTCATATATTTGTGGTTTAATGCCTATAATCAGGAGAAATAAGCTCTATTTTGCCACCCCCACCATACTAATCCTTATAATTGAGCAGGCTCTTTCCTAACTTCTTTCAACTAAATCAGCTCTGCCCTGACATCATACCCATAAGAGAAAATTTCCATCTTTTGCCTTTATTGCTGGTAATTGGTATACCAGGGTGAAGGGACTATTTTGCTGGTACAAGCTGTGAAAGGGTGCTGGTTGGTGGAGGGATCTATATCAGCGCAAGTAGTTCCTGTGAAGCTCTGACATTACTCTGGGACAGATCAGCTGAGGAGTGAAGAGATCCATAACGGGGAGATCTTCAATCAATTGAGATCAGCGGGTCTCCACCGGACCCATTTCGCAGACTCCAGAATCCAGTTTCCAGCTTTTTAATAGACTGTTATTAATTGCATATCCCTAGGCTTAATGAGCAGTGTTTAACTAGGCTGTCATATTGGTGATAGAGGGGAGGTATTGGGATATTTACTACAGGGGAAATGTGTGAGTCCTTAGTAGTATGTAGTGCTATATGCTTTATATTAAGTCATATTAACATGTACTGCGCTACAGCCTATATATAAGGGCCGCTATAGAAAGTATTGTAGCACTGTGCGGATTGTATTTAGAGTGCTCTTTCAGACTCTCTTTCTTGTGTCCAGGGTGTAGCTTCTTAAGGGTATCGGCCTAATGTTAACCCCATATTTATACATAACCGGTTGTCCTGTGATGTGCATCTGGACAGTGTAATTTTATAGAAAACTCTACACATAGTTTATGTGTATTTACTACTTTGCCAATATATATATACTATTACTCTAGTATCTTAGGGACTCACTTAAACTAGAGATCTCACTTCCTTTTTCTATATGTATAGAGTTTGTATGAGCATCCACTTTATGTTGTCATATTAACATGTACTGCGCTACAACCTATATATAAGGGGCGCTATAGAAAGAACTGTAGTACTGTGAGGATTGTATTTAGAGTTCTTAAATTCTTCATATAGCTCTACATTGTAGGTAGTTATTTTCACTTGTGGTCTCTCTGGATACTTACAACAGACTTTACTTTTCTTTTAATGTTTAGGGATTGAATGTCCTGGACACTACTATCGTCACACAAAGCTCTATACGGCATTATTTTCTACTGAACCGAATCCTCAAATTTATATACTGTTTACTGTCACTTTTTTACACATGAAACAAAACGTTAAATAAGCCTCCTAACTCACTTATAGTTGCAAAATATAAAGGGGGGGAACAAGAGGCGCAATAGTGCCCTATCACTAGTGACACTAGTGAAAAAGGTGGTGCTATGTGGCCGCTCACCTGATCCAGTTGTGGTCCCCACAACTGGTTTGAAGGCGTTTTAGGAAACAAAATTCCAAGCTGCTGCAGGACCTCCACCGACCACTGGATAGTGGTGTGTTCCAGAAGAATATGATGGGAGTATGGTGTGTCACGGTCCGCGCTGCTCAGGGTTCAGAAATAACTCACCAAAGAGCCGGGCAACTTATCATCTTCTTTATTCCACCTTATCCAACGCGTTTCAGCGCCAAAACCCGGCGCCTTCCTCAGGGATATTCAAGTTGCCCGGCTCTTTGGTGAGTTATTTCTGAACCCTGAGCAGCGCGGACCGTGACACACCATACTCCCATCATATTCTTCTGGAACTCACTTATAGTGTCAAGCATGCCAGTTTTGTAAATTCTGCCGTAGCCAGTAATGGAAATGGAAAAAAATACCACATCTGCTCAATCTCATGTTGATCCTTTCCATGACAAGGAACTGACAGACAAAGTAGAGGACACAGAGGTCCGGAGACTTTCTTCGGAGGAATCAATGTCCTATGAGTGTTCTCAAAAAACAAGTAAACGTAAGGAGATTGAATCCATTTCGAAGTCAAACCATAATAGTAACTTGATTAACGATTCCGTTTTAGATTTTGATTCCTCGCATACTCAAAGCCCGCTTGGACAGAGGTTTAGGGGGACCCCCCAGTGGATACTCCTTTGCTAAATTCCAGTGAGGGCCAACCATTGAACAAGTAGTTCTTTCTGAATCTCTGTAGGGACGTCAAGGAATCACTGAGAGTTGACCTTAATGAGCAGTTCGATGACTTGCGCATGTCGTTGGCCTCCATTGCGTCCAAGGCTGAAAGTAATGAAAAAGCAGTAGCTAATTTGATGGAGGAGAATAAGGGAATTAAACATGAATATGACATGATGAGGAAAGAACTAAAGACTTTAAGAGGTAGGTTAATTGATAGAGAAGATAGAGACAGACGTAGCAATCTTAAATTTAGAGGAATTGATGAAAGGTCAGGACCCCAGAACTCATTGTTTACATGATAATTTTTCTTAAGAAGACACTCCCCTCCTTACCGGATATTGAATTCTTGATAGAGAGGGCTCATAGAATCCCAATGCCGACCTATCTCCCAGAAGGGATTCCGAGAGATATTATTGTAAAGTTTACATTTTACCAGACTAGAGATTTCATAGTGAATTACCTCAAAGGGAACAAAACTTTACCATCGCCATATGACAAAATAAAAGTTTTTTCTGATATCTCAAAAGAGACAATCCTGAGAAGGGCCCTTAAACCTATTACTGACATAATTCGGGGGCGCTCTAATAGTAGTGTCATATTCTTGTATGGGCAGAAATCGATTATGATTGAGGAAAGGGAGGGTGGTATGAGGATTCTTAAATACCTTCAGTTACTCAATACTTGATTTTAGATTTATAGGCTTATATATCCCTATTTACCTTACTGATATTTCGGTCCTACCTGGAGCACAGAACGCCGAACTTTTAGCCCCGTTGGAAGTTTGATATCGGTTCCATTGAACCATTCCGCTTTGTTCCAGTTTTAACTGGAATTATTTTTTTTTTTTCTTGTCTCTTTTTAGGAATACAGAGTTGCTTTCATTAATAGTGTAATATAGTTATTAGTTAATTGTTGATATTCTGACATGAGTAAACATCACCATAAAAATATCATGACTAAACTAATCCACCATAAACCAAATGAGATTACAGCTTCTTGCAAAAATAAAACAGTATTAATATGACGACCAAATTCATGTCTTTTAATGTCAATGGGTTAAATTCATCCCGAAAGAGATTCATGATTTGGAGGGAAGTTTCAAAACAAAATATAAACATAATAGGTTTACAGGAAACAAAATTTGCTAAAGACAAAATCCCAAAATTTGAGAATAAATTATATCCGAATATTCTACTATCCTACAAAATAGAGAAGAAAGCTGGTGTTGCATTCAGTATCAAAGATTCAGTCAGTTATGAAAAGATACAATGTATAGAAGACACGGAGGGTAGATTTTTAATTTTAGTTTGCGTAATCAATAATTCCCTGTATACACTAGTGAACATCTACGCACCTAACAAGGGCCAGATAAGTTTCCTAAACTAATTAAGATTATTAGGGAATGCCAGAAAGGATCTTTACTAATTTTTGGGGATTTTAATGCCATTCCTAACTTCGATTTAAATTCTTTAAATAGGGGCAGACATTCGGGCATCACTCTAGACCCATGGTTTAATAGAGAAGAGTTGTACGACGCATTCCGATGCTTAAATTCCTCATCCATAGAGTACACGCATTACTGTAATACTCACAAATCATTTTCGAGAATAGATTTAGTAGTCTCTGACATTCATACTCTTCAAAAAATTAAAAAGGTGATAATCCATCCAAGATCATGGTCTGACCACTCCTTTGTCACATTTGAGATTATAAATCAACTAAAACATGGAGAGCCAATTCATTCCTTTTCTCTCACCCAGGTTACAGGGAGGAGGTCCAGACTGCTCCAGATAATTATTTTAGAGAGAACAATACCGAAGATATTACTATTACGACATTATGGTCGGCCCACAAGGCAGTAATAAGAGGAAAGTTGATAGAACTAAATTCGAGACTTAATAAATCGAAAATAAAAAAACTGAAGAGATGATAACAAAAATGAAAGAAGTAGAAACGTCCCAAACCTGATTTCCATCAGATGAGGTCCACAGCAAAATCATAGACCTTAGAATCAAATTAAATCACTACTCACATCTGAGTATGATAAATGTATTCTTGCAACAAAGTCAAACTTTTATCATGGTATGAATAAGCCGAATAAGTTCTTTGCTAAAAGGATGAAGATACAAAGGTCCAAAACAAAAATCCTACAACTAAAAAATAAAGATAATAACATACTTACAAACCCCAAGGTATCTCAAAAGAAATTGAAAAGTATTATGATAATTTATATAACTTAAGAAGTGTTGCCTCAGAAAAGTCACCTACGGATTCCTCTATTAAAAAATTCTTAGATAACATACAACTGCCCAGTCTATCTGAAGACGAATTAGCTAATCTTAACTCCCCATAACTGAAGATGAATTGAACACCGCGATAAAAGCACTTAAAAATAATAAATCTCCAGGACCTGACGGTCTACAAAATGAATATTTTAAATATTTTCACCTACTTTGATCCCCTATCTTACAAAATCATTAATTACATCTCAACTACTTCATATATACATTCAGAATTACAAAAAGCCATATCACAGTGCTCTATAACAAAAGGGAGATAAGGATCTAGATGGCAATTACAGGCCCATCTCATTATTAAATACGGAATTAAACTCATAGCCAAAGTATTAACTGCAAGAATCCAAGCTGTAATACCTAGATTGATCCAGAATGATCAGTTGGGCTTTATAGCCAATAGAAGCACTGAAGACACGACTAGACGAATAATAAATATTCTAAATCCCGTAGAAAAGTCAGGACCCCAAGGTTGTTCATCACTATTGATGCTGGAAAAGCATTCGATAGAGTGCAATGGAATTTTCTGTTCCATGCACTTGACAAATTTGGGTTTAGAGGTAACATCGTTAATATTACTAAAGCACTATACTCCACCCTTCAGCCAAAATAATGTCTAACAATTTTTTATCAAACAGAATTCACCTCTCTAACAGAACACGTCAGGGTGCCCCCTATCTCCGTCCTTATTTGACCTCTTTATTGAACCCCTGGCAGAAAAAATTAGAATGGATTGTAATAATAGAGGTATTTCTACAAATGATAGGCAATATAAGGTGTCCTTATTTGCGGACGATATTTTAGTTTCACTTACGGATCCACTAAATTCGGTCAGACATCTATTATCAACTATACAAGAATTTTTCAGTGTTTCGTTATATAAAATGAACCTCACAAAAAACACAAGTTCTTTACAAAAACATCGACCCAGAGCTACTTAAGATTTTAAAACGTAAAGTTGAATTTGACTGGTCATCTGATAACTTGTCCTATTTAGGTATAAAATTAACTAAAAATACTACAGATATTATGAATCAAAACATATCTGATATACATGCCATTATTCAAAAAAGACATTTTCCATCTATCAAAACTGGAGCTGTCTTCGGTGGGCAGGAGCCATGCATTTAAATTGATAATTTTACCAAAACTTCTCTATACCTTTAGGACTATTCCCTTACCAATAAAAAAGTCTCTATTACAAAAACTACAAAACCAGCTTGCAATGTTTATCTGGAACAAATTAAAACCAGAGTTGCAAGATCAATACTTGTAAATCATAGGACAAGAGGAGGCCCAACATCACTGCGTATTATCAGGCAACACTAATTAAAACTAGCCAGAAGTGGTGGTGTACTTTGGATAAACCTTCTTGGGTAATGTGGAGCATTGTGACCCCACAGGTACTTCACAGAAAGTGATAACAATAGGTTGTCATAATCTACATTGTCTATTTTTCACAAAAATATTTTTAGCACCACATTTATTACTTTCACAAGAGGTGACACCAAAAAGTGATCCCACAATTTATTACCCAATTTCTTATGAGCGCAGCGATACCCTATATTTGGTCAGAAGCCCCTTTGGACAGATGGGGGGACTGTGCACATGATCCGGAGACAGTGCATCCTGGACATCTACTCTCCTGCGGGGATGCCGGGGATCTCCGGGGAGAATGCAGCAGCCAGTGTCCACGATCTGCGTTCAGAGCACGGCAGCTTTTCCCGGCATTCACCCACCAAGATCACCTAAGACTCAGCAATGCTAAGGTGACACTGAGGACAAGCGGTGGCACAGAAAGCCGCCCTGCAGGTCAGTTACCGCTGAGGAGAGAACAAGCCCAGTGGGCACAGGATGTGTCAAATTGAATCGGGTTGGAAGGGAAGGGGATATTCGGATACCGGGATGGTGGCTTCAGTGGGGATTATGGCTGGTCGGGTCCCGGTTCTGTGCCCTGGGCAAATGGCGGATCATGATGATGGGGGGGATAGTACGTGACGACACCTGTGGTGCCTGGTAATGGGGTTACCAGCCCTGCAGCCAGCCGCTGAGGTGATGGTGACGCAGCAGTTATAGTACAGCTCCCCACAGGCGGAGCTTTACCTCGGGGCAACGGGGTGGATGAGAGGAGTCGTAGTTCTAGGCTCTGTGGTGCTGTAGGAGCCTTTCCAGCAATGAATAACTGATGCTGGAGACCAAATTAGCTCAAACTGTTCTTTACTGGTACCAGATGATAAGGGTACACGGTACAGTCGAGCTTACCAGGATTTGTAGCCGCAGATTTTGGAGGCTTTTCCAGAGCCTGTCAGAGGTGTCTCTACAATAACTTTCTTGGTCTGTGCTTTGCTTTAGCTCTCTAGTCAACCACACTAAAGAGCCCGATCGCTGGTCCCCAGGTCTGTTACTAAAAGGTACTTCTGACCCTTCTCCGGTCTGGACGGGAGCGGTGAGAAGACAATCCCTCCCGTCACCGGTATTTAGTCCTTTCTTTTGTTAGTGTCTTGGACCCACTTTGGGACAGAGGTGGGATTTAGTCTTGTGGTGCTGTGACTCCTATTCTAGGCCCACAGCCTGCCGGTCTGCGGTTTGGGATAAACCGTTAACAAACTGCCATGGTCCCAGTTTACCGGTGTTGACCTGGACTCTCCAGCCAGCTCTAACCAGTCCTGGAGTGTCTTTCTTCTTTGTCTAGGTCACGTCTCTCCTTAGAGCTGCCCTCCTGTCATGGCTGCAGGATCCCCTGCATCCGTCCGCTCTCTTCTTCTGTCACTGTCTGACTGCTGTTTGTAACTGTCACTTCACGTCTCCCGCTCATCTAAGCTCCACCCCCTGGGACCTACTGAATTACCAGTCCCCTTCACTAAGGTGTCTTGTGAGCGTGTTTGTGTGCAGACTCTGGCTTTCCGCCTCATCCACGACTACGAAGACACCACATCTTCTGTTTGGGGTGCAGTACTTCCCTTTGGCATCCTGCCAGAGGGGCGCGACATTCCCCCTTGGTGAACTACACTCGTCTGCGAGTGTCACAACCAAACCGGGGCTGAGCTTAACTTTTTATTAACATATTAACCGGGTTACGACTAAACATGAACGTAACAAAACAACAACAAGATTCTTTTCTCTTCCCTTGCGTGAGGCACTGGGCTTCAAACGTTGCAAACAACACATTTATTCTAATCCACATCAGCCCAACAGGGGCCAGGTACTGAGTCTCTGATTTAAGTTCAATCAGGCTCTGTCACCAAAAGTTCACATTCAAGTCCATGTGAGCCTTTTTATGGGTTTTATACATTTAATACGAAACCGGGATCATCTTAATTATTCAACACTTATTGATCCGGATCACGTACCAGCCTCGGGGACCTGCATAGCGTTCGTATGTGATCACGTCACCCCGGTACAAATCTGGGGTCGTGTGGCCTTGCAGAAGGTGAGGCTCGATATTTTTCCTCCCCACAAGACCTCTATATAGAGGCCTACTTCCCGGGCAAAACTGTATACGGTAACCAGGTTGAAGGCTGTAATTGTCCCTTTCTTCCTTTGGTCCACAGGCAGTGGTGGTTGGGTGCGGGCAAAGGCGCGGGCCTGGCGGGTCTCCATTTTGTTAGCCCACCATGCTTCTCGCCGCCTCTGCTGCTCTGCCTCTCTGCCTCATCATAATGGAACTGTGGCCTCCCAACAGGTTGCCAGTAGTGCAGGGCCGGGGCTGAAGATTGGCTTCCAAATCACCTCATCTCCATTTCGACCCGGGATGTTGGTTGCTCCAGGCGATCAGCCCACCATAGCTCGCGGGGCCCGAACGCCTCTGCGCCACTGACTGGGTCTTCCTCCAGGTCCTGGCGATTGGCCCACCATAACTCACGGGGCCCGGACACCACTGCGCCGCTGACTGCTCCTTCCTCTCAGTCCTCCTCCCCGGATCTCCCTGGTGGTTAGATGTTTCTTCTTCGAATTTCTCCATATTCAGGTTGGGCTCCTCAGAGAACTATATCAGGTTTTCCGGTTTGGCAGGCTCCTCGTCCTCGCGGGTCTCATGGCTGAGTAGTGGGTTGCTGGTCTCAGGTAATTCGGTCTCCTCAGCGGTGGTTGCGTCCGACTCTGTGGGGGCATAGACTTCACTGGCCACCGGGTGCTCGGTCTCTGGTTCTACCGACACCCCCGGTTCCGAGTCTAGCTCATGCCCCTGTTGTTGTCTCGTACGCCGACTCAGCTCCAGCCGCATGTTGGTGCTCCACCTCCAGATCGTCCATTCCATGACCTCCATCACCTGGGCCCGCAAATCTTCGAGGGCTGCACTCCAGAGGGCCGCATCGTCACCCTCATCTCCAAGTGCCGGTATACCCGGGGCTCCAGTGTCTGCCCTTAGGTCTTCCTCAACTTCACGGATCAGGTCTCTCAGTATTGTGGCTGCCATGGTATCTGGGCCGTGCTCGGGTAGCAGGTCTGGTAGTGGCCACTGTCTCTCGTTCTGCCCTCCGGCCGCACCCTGTTTACTTTTTATAGTTCCGAGTTGGTGCGGCCCAGTTCTTAACCCGCCCCCTTGGTTGTTTGATGGCAAGGGGGGCGGGGAGACAGTTTGGCGCCTCTTGCATGGCCCTTCTTAGATGAGGGGCCGAGGCACGTCCCTGGGCCAGCACATTTCAGTCATATCTCTAGGCCCGCTATTTTGGGCACATGCAGTAAAGTTCAGTCAATAAAGTCCAATTTAAGGCGCACAGTACCCGGTTTTACTGGGCACGGGATCATGTTTGTGATACCAAAATTGAGTTGGGCCAGCAGGGAAGGGGATACTCGGATACCGGGACAGTGGCTTCGGTGGGGATCACAGCTGATCGGGTCCCAGTTCCATGCCCTGGGCACTCAATGGCAGATGGGGGATAATGATGGGGGGATAATATGTAACGCCACCTGTGGTACCTGGTAATGGGGTTACCAGCACTGCAGCCGGCCGCTGAGGTGATGGTGACACAGCAGTGATAGTACAGCTCCTCACAGGCGGAGCTTTACCTCAGGGCAGTGGGATGGATGAGAGGAGTCGTAGTCCTAGGCTCTGTGGTGCTGTAGGAGCCTTTCGGGCGATGAATAACTGATGCCGGAGACCAAATTAGCTCAAACAGTTCTTTACTGGTACCAGATGATAAGGGTAACACGGTACAGTCGGGCTCACCAGGATTTGTAGCCGCAGATTTTGGAGGCTTTTCCAGAGTCTGTCAGAGGTGTCTCTACAATAACTTTCTTGGTCTGTGTTTTGCTTTAGTTCTCTTGTCAACCACACTAAAGAGCCCGATCGCTGGTCCCCAGGTCTGTTACTAAAAGGTACTTCTGACCCTTCTCCGGTCCGGACGGTGAGAATACAATCCCTCCCGTCACCGGTATTTAGTCCTTTCCCTTGTTAGTGTCTTGGACCCACTTTGGGACAGAGGTGGGATTTGGTCCTGTGGTGCTGTGACTCCTATTCTAGGCCCAAAGCCTGCCGGTCTGTGGATTGGGATAAACCGTTAACAAATCGCCTCGGTCCCTGTTTACCGGTGTTGACCTGGACTCTCCAGCCGGCTCCAACCAGTCCTGGAGTGTCCCCCTACTTTGTCTGGGTCACCTCTCTCCTTAGAGGAGCCTCCTGTCACAGCTGCAGGGTCCCCTGCATCCGTCCCCTCTTTTCTTCTGTCACCATCTTACTGCTGTCTGTAACTGTCACCTCACGTCTCCTGCTGACCTAAGCTCCACCCCCTGATCACATGACACTGATGAGGTCATCACAGGTCCTTCAGCTCTCACAGTGCAGCAGATCCTTCCTGGTTGTAGGTGGAGGAAGATTCCCTGTCCTCCTCTATACAGGTGATTATAGAGAGAACAACTGCATTATGGAATAATAACATCATCATCACATCGTCATCATCATCATCATCACATCATCATCAGCACTGCTAGAGGAGCCTCATTACATCACTAAGGACCTGAGACATCGCTCGTGTGAGGTGATCTCTGTAGATGTGGTCCTTAGTTACAGGATCCTCGCTCGTATGAGGTGATCTCTTGTGATGTGATCGCTCTTATTACGTATCCATCACCGTGGTCGTGATCTCTTGAGATGTGATCCCTTAGTTACAGATCCATCGCTCGTGGTGGTGATCTATGTAGATGATCCCTTAGTTACAGATCCATCGCTCATGGTCGGTGATCTCTGTAGATGTGATCCCTTAGTTACAGGATCCATCGCTTGTGGTCGGTGATCTCTTGTAGATGTGATCCCTTAGTTACAGGATCCATCGCTCGTGGTCGGTGATCTCTTGTAGATATGATCCCTTAGTTACAGGATCCATCGCTCGTGGTCGGTGATCTCTTGTAGATGTGATCCCTTAGTTACAGGATCCATCGCTCGTGTTCGGTGACGTCTTGTAGATATGATCCCTTAGTTACAGGATCCATCATCGTGGTCGGTGATCTGTTCCTCAGTATTTGTGGTTCTGGATCTCGTTATTTTCTCCTCTGTGATTTCCATCTTCTCTTTATCATACAGACGCTGCAGGACGAGATCCCTCCGGCTGATCCAGTTTTCCTCCCTCTTCTCCTGAATGATCCCGAGGATGGACGAGGACGGGAATGAGATCAGCAGTAGATTACTCCACCTCACCCTGGAGATCTTCTCCCTGCTGAGCGGAGAGGTGACTCCTCCACATTTCTATCAGCTTTATTGTATCATTGTAGTTACTGGGACCTGTCATCAGGGGGCGACAAGACTCCAGGATCTCATGATGCCGCATCTCCCTAAGTGTCTCTCTCCATACACAGGATTACACCATAGTGAGGAAGACACCGGGAGACTGTGTGACTCCCATCATCCATCTCCAGGAGTCAGGAGGTGACTGGCGGAGCCTCATCACAGCCCCTCCCCAACACTCCCGATACATGAGAGGAACAAGAAGAAGATCCTAGAGCTCAGCAACAGATGATTGAGCTGCTGAGCGAGAGGTGACTGCTGGGACATTATACAGGACAGCACTGGAGGATTCTGGGTAATGAGCGGAGAGGTGACTGCTGGGACATTATACAGGACAGCACTGGAGGAGTCTGTATGATGAGCGGAGAGGTGACTGCTGGGACATTATACAGGACAGCACTGGAGGATTCTGGGTGATGAGCGCAGAGGTGATTGCTGGGACATTATACAGGACAGCACTGGAGGATTCTGGGTGATGAGCGTAGAGGTGACTGCTGGGACATTATACAGGACAGCAGTGGAGGATTCTGGGTGATGACTGGAGAGGTGACTGCTGGGACATTATACAGGACAGCACTGGAGGATTCTGGGTGATGAGCGGAGAGGTGACTGCTGGGACATTATACAGGACAGCACTGGAGGATTCTGGGTGATGTTGGTATCATTGTGTGTCAGGTTCCTATAAGGTGTCAGGACGTCGCTATCTATCTCTCCATGGAGGAGTGGGAGTATCTAGAAGGACACAAGGATCGGTACGAGGAGGTGATGATGGAGGAGCGCCGGCCTGTGACATCACAAGGTGAGAAGATTTCTATGTCTGCCCATTACTGTGGGCACAGGCTGGCATTGGCTGCCATGATGAAGCCTTACTGCCTGGGATGTGCAGGGTGTACACACGATTGTGCAGTAACCTGTAATGTTGGACGTCCCTAATTCCATCATTTAACAATACATCTTTTAGAGCGGAGCACAGTGAGCAGGATCTGGGGATCCACAGTGTGGAATGCAGCAGAGATCCAGGAGGATCAGCAGGGAGCAGGGACCATTAAATTTAGCTGTTAGTAAATCATTAAGGTACTGTCACATGCGGCAATATTGTTTGCAACTTCACTGGCAATTTACTGGTTGCTGTGAAATCATGGACACATCAGGGGCGGACTGGCCCAGGTGGCTGGTGGTATAGCCCTCATCTAGGGCCGCCCCCCCCCCCACAGAAATGGGCTGGGCCGCGGCACTTTGCGGCTGACAGCTATGTGAGTGACGTGAGCTATGTGAGCTTCTCAAAACTTCCCCCACCCCACCCCCTGCTCCTCAAAATCTCCGATAGCACCCATCCCAACTCACCCCCCCAAAGCTTCTCTCCTATGGCTGGCATGATAAATCTGCCTCCCAGCATTAGAAGCACCAGCCCGCCCTGGGACACATTGTTCTATTTTGTTGCCGTGTACAAATGGAACAATATGTCCATGATTTCACTGCAACCAGCAAATTGCCGGTGAAATTGCAAGCAATATTCCCGCGTGTGACGGTACCTTTAGACACTTTAGTGAGGGCAGTCTCTCTCTGTAGAGTGTAAGGAGTAGAAACCGGATTGTAAAGAGTGAAGAAGAGAAGTATCTGAGTTATAGCCGATCACACAGGAGTGGATCAAGTGATCCAGAAGATTAGAGATGAAGGGAAATCAGAGACCGGTGTGTAGTCAGCAGGAAGTTCTGGTCGGGGAAGGTTTATCAGTAATGGGTGTATGCTGCGTGATTGAAGGAGGAGGGAAAGATACCAGATGAGAGAGAGGTTAAATATGTTAGTGAGGTGAGTGGTGACAGCCGGGAAGAGGGACTGGAGGATATGAGGGAATAGGGTCACTGGGGCAGGTAGTAGGGTGAGGAGATGTGAGGAGCCGGGTCACTGGGGCAGGTAGTAGGGTGAGGAGATGTGAGGAGCCGGGAAGAGGGACTGGAGGATGTGAGGGAATAGGGTCACTGGGGCAGGTAGTAGGGTGAGGAGATGTGAGGAGCCGGGTCACTGGGGCAGGTAGTAGGGTGAGGAGATGTGAGGAGCCGGAAGAGGGACTGGAGGATGTGAGGGAATAGGGTCACTGGGGCAGGTAGTAGGGTGAGAAGATGTGAGGAGCCGGGTCACTGGGGCAGGTAGTAGGGTGAGAAGATGTGAGGAGCCGGGTCACTGGGGCAGGTAGTAGGGTGAGAAGATGTGAGGAGCCGGGTCACTTCTTCTGTGATTGGTTCATAGACAGAATGTGAAGTAGATGAAGAGGGAGGAGAATGCAGGAGATTATGAGGCTGGGGGACATTTCCTGTGAATATGGGAATCTTTTCTATGAAGTAATTGGTCGGATCGTCAGCGCTGAGGTTTGAGGTTACAGGCGACAATCTAGGAGCGAGGAGGGAATGATAAATGTCAGAGTCATTTAGGATTGTTGTATGGTGAAGTGAGGAGGGCGGTGAAGTCTCCTGTGTGGAGGGTGAAGGGCAGAGTTGTGTTTTCAGCATAAACTTATAATGGATGAAATCTTCCTCCAGATTGGATTTTCTCCCAGATATTCGGCCCCTGGAGCAGCGCTGGAGAGAACGTGTTTGCAGCGTGTGCCAGGGCTGCCGCTATCTGTGCCGAGCTGTTCTATGTGTAGGAGGTGCAGCTTCATCCAGGGCTCTGCAGAGCTTCATTATAATGTTCCAGAGTCAGGACATGACAGGGAGGAGATTGAGGCCAATGATGACTGCAGATTCTTCATAGGTTTCTGGGTATTAATGGCTCATATGTTCCTATAAGTGTGGTAAGTGGGTCGTCCTGAGTAGGGCAACAGGTCTTTATACAGAATGAAAGAAAGTTGTGGTCAGACAGTGGAAGAAAGGAGTTAGTGAGATATTCATACTGAGCAGAGCCGGGAGAAGATCAGGTCCAGATTATTCCCATCTTCATGTGTAGGAGAGTTTGTAAATAGTAAACGATCCAGAGAGGAGGTGTTGTATGTTTGGAGTGAATAGATCTGTGTGGTTTAAGGTTGTGGAAAAACAATGAGGGAGGGGAGAATGGGGCTGAAATGGTTGGAGAATATGAGCTGTACATGGAGGAGGGGAGGAGAGAGGGACTGATATGGATGGTGGATGTGAGCTGTACATGGGAGAGGAGAGAAGAGCGGGACTGATATGGATGGAGAATGTGAGCTGTACATAGGAGAGGAGAGAGGGACTGATATGGATAGAGAATGTGAGCTGTACATGGGAATGGAGAGGAGAGAGGAACTGATATGATTGGAGAATGTGAGCTGTACATGGAGGAGGGGGAGAGAGAGGGACTTATATGGATGGAGAATGTGAGCTGTACATGGAGGAGGGGAAGAGAGAGGGACTGATATGGATGGAGAATGTGAGCTGTACATGGAGGAGGGGAAGAGAGAGGGACTGATATGGATGGAGAATGTAAGTTTACATGGAGGAGGGGAAGAGAGAGGGACTAATATGGATGGAGAATGTGAGCTGTACATGGAGGAGGGGAAGAGAGAGGGACTGATATGGATGGAGAATGTGAGCTGTACATGGGGAGAGGAGGAAAGAGGGTCTGATATGGATGCAGTATGTGAGCTGTACATGGGAGAGGAGAGGAGAGGAGAGAGGGACTGATATGGATAGAGAATGTGAGCTGTACATGGGAATGGAGAGGAGAGAGGAACTGATATGATTGGAGAATGTGAGCTGTACATGGAGGAGGGGGAGAGAGAGGGACTTATATGGATGGAGAATGTGAGCTGTACATGGAGGAGGGGAAGAGAGAGGGACTGATATGGATGGAGAATGTAAGTTTACATGGAGGAGGGGAAGAGAGAGGGACTGATATGGATGGAGAATGTGAGCTGTACATGGAGGAGCGGAAGAGAGAGGGACTGATATGGATGGAGAATGTGAGCTGTACATGGGGGAGGAGAAGAGCAAGGGACTGATATGGATGGAGAATGTGAGCTGTACATGTGGGAGAGGAGGAGAGAGGGTCTGATATAGATGGATAATTGGTGAATGTGAGCTGTACAAAGGGTAGGAGAGAGGTACTGATATGGGTGGACAATGTGAGCTGTACATAGGAGAGGAGAGAGGGACTGATATGGGTGGACAATGTGAGCTGTACATGGGAGAGGAGAGAGAGTGTGATATGGATGGAGAATGTGAGCTGTACCTGGAGATGGGGACTGTGCACTTCATCCATATCAGAGTGTGTGGAAGGGCAGTAGATATGAGTGACTGCAGCAGCAAGAACTTAAATTACACAAATACATATGGTGAAAGCATTTTGCATCATAAAAGATCTAGGAACAAGTTTGTTTGAATGTGTTGCATGACTTGCCTATCTCCTGCTTAACTGCCATGTTTAACTGCCCAGGTACTTTGAAACAACGGCACTTCAATATAGATGGGGTTGGAGAGAGGAACTGATATGGATTGAGAATGTGAGCTGTACATGGGGGAGAGGGACTTATGGATGGGGGAGGGGAGGAGAGAGGGGCTGAAACAAATGGAGAATATGACTATACTGGGTACGGAGAGAGTACTGATACAGAGGGAGAATGTGAGTGTACATGGGAGAGGGGACTCATAGGATGGGATGTGAGCTGTACAGAGGGGAGGAGAGGGGATGAGATGGATGGAGATGTGAGCTGTACAGGGAGAGGAGAGAGGGTTTGAGATGGATGGAGATGTGAGCTGTACATAGGAGAGGAAGGAGAGAGACTGAAATGGATGGAGAATGTGATGTACTAGGGTGAAGAGAAAAGGCACTGATATGGATGCAGAATGTGAGCGTACATGGAGGATATGGATGGGGGAGGGGAGGAGAGAGGGACTGAAACAAATGGAGAATATGAGCTATACATGGGGTAGGGGAAGGGAGAGAGGGTACTGATACAGATGGAGAATGTGAGCTGTACATGGGGAGGAGAGAGGGACTGATATGGATGGAAAATGTGAGCTGTACAGAGGGGAGGAGAGAGGGATTGAGATGGATGGAGAATGTGAGCTGTACATAGGAGAGAAGGGGAGAGAGACTGAAATGGATGGAGAATGTGAATTGTACATAGGGTGGAAGAAGAAAGAGGGACTGATATGGATGCAGAATGTGAGCTGTATATGGGTGAGGGGTATGAGGAGACGAGAGGGATTGATATGGATGGAAAATGTGAGATGTTCATGGAGAGAGGAGGAGAGAGGAACTTAGGCTGCTTTCACACTGGCAAATTTGCAAATCTGTGTCCATCCATTTTAAAACGGATGGCCACGGTTCCATTCCCATGTTATCCTATGAGCACGAATTGGTCCTAAAGGACTATCCGTGTGTCTCCGTTTTGTCAAAGATCCGTTGGTGTCTGCAATTTATATACCCAGAAAGGGAAAACTGTTCTGTTTCTGGGCTTCCTCGAATATTGCGGACACCAATGTACAGACACATGTATCTGTCCGTATCAAATTAAAATGGAGCTCTATTTAGGAGAAAAAAAAAGATCTGTGAAACATATCCGTTTTGCTTTACTGAGCATGCTCAGAAGCAGGGTCAGCTCATTCCACTCCTATCTCTGGTGACTGGTGACGGATCTGTTAAAAAAAAAATGCCCTGGACATCTGTGGTAGCGCTTTGCAGATCTGTGCTTGACCATGACTATACATGAATTTCATGTAAGCACACAGATTAGAAAATAGCAAGTGTGAATGCAGGGGAGGAGACAGGGACTGATGTGGATGGACAATGTGAGCTGTACATGGGAGAGAGGAAGAGAGAGGGACTGATATGGATGGAGAAAGTAAGCTGTATGGAGAGGAAGGAGGACTGTATGCATGGAGAATGAGTGATGGAGAGGGGAAGAGAGAGGGACTGATATGATGGAGAATGTGAGCTGTACATGGGGGAGAGGAGGAAAGAGGGTCTGATATGGATGGAGTATGTGAGCTGTACATGGGGGAGATGAGGAGAGAGGGACTGATATGGATGGAGAATGTGAGCTGTACATAGGCAAGGGGAGGAGAGAGGGATTTGTCACGCTTCTGGAAGGAGGCGCCCTAGAGTGGACCCACTTGGCCGTAGTACCAAACTCCCCTTTATGAGCTGGTCGCAGTTTGTCCAATCCCTATACAGTGATTGTCAGGGGCAAACCCAGGGGGTATAATACCACAGCTGCCGATACCAGGGGGCGGCTCTTAGGGTTAGCCTAACCCAGTTATGGCAGAGGGGACCGGAGGCACCAGAGCCGGGGTACAGACAGGACAGAGGACTGGATGAATTACCCACGATAGAGAGAGAGCACAAGGAGGATCTGACTAGCATCCAGAAGCACAAGGCATCTAACACAATAATCAGGCACCTCCCAGCAGTGGAGGCGGCCTGATATACCGGAGGACGGACAGCTATGGCCAAAGGGAGTGTCAGGCTGAGCCGTGCTGGTCCCTAGATTCACAGGGGAGGAGCGTGGCCATGCCCAGTGCACCGCTCATTACACCGTCCATTGTAGTGTGCTGGTGTGTGAACCTGGTGACCGGCAGACAGGAAGGGAACCCGGCGATGGCTCTGAGATACAACACGCCTGGATGCCGGATGCCCGACTGGCAGAGCAGCAGAGGATGCAGAGCCAGGGAAGGTTAGCTGGAGAGCGGTGCCAGGGGACCTAACAGGATTGATATGGATGGAGAATGTGAGCTGTACATACAGAGGAGGGACTGATATGGATGGAGAATGTGAGCTGTAAAATAGAGAAGGGAGGAGAGGGACTGATATGGATGGAAAATGTGATCTATACATGTGGAGAGAGGGAGGAGAGGGACTGATATGGATGGAGAATGTGATCTGTATAAAAGATCAAGACTGTATGTGGGATGTGAGTGTATGGGGGGAGGAGACAGAGTCTGATATGGAGGAGAATGTGAACTGTACATGGCAGGAAGAGAGAGGTTGATAGGTGGAGATGTGAGTGTACATGAGAGAGAAGAAAGGTTGATATATGGAGAGTGTTATACCTGGAGATGGGGACTGTGCACTACATCCATATCAGAGTGTGTGGAAGAGCAATAGATATGAGTGACTGCAGCAGCAAGAACTTAAATTACACAAATACATATGGTGAAAGCATTTTGCAGCATAAAGGATCTAGGAACAAGTTTGTTTTAATGCGTTGCATGACTTACCTGTCTCCTGCCTAACTGCCATGTTTAACTGCCCAGGAACTTTGAAAAATATGGTACTTGGATAAAATCTGCATGTGTCCTTCCTCTTAGCTCTGTCGAAATATTTAGCAATGATTGTGCTTATATTAGGTCCAATATAACTTGTTGAAATAGGAAAATGGAGAGAGAAAGAGCACAAAATAGGGTCTTATCTGGGTAAAACAAGTGAAGATGTAAGAATCGTTCTCACCTGAAGAGGTTGTGAGAGTCACAATCACTGAAAGGCTCAAAACAGCTGCTGCAGCCCCTCGTGGAGAAAAGGCAATGAGAATATTAATAATAATAAATATTTATATACCACCATCATATTTAATACAGTGGTTTGTTTACAATACATTGGTTTGTTTACGAGCTGTCATAGGTAACAATAACAAATATACAATACAGTAAGTAAAGAAGAGAATCAATGTAAAAAAAATAAAAAAAATCCAATGCACTAAGCAGAGAATCAATGTAAAAGTACCATACTTAAAGCAGAGAAACAGTGTAAAAAATAAAGCAGAGAAACAATATAAAAAATACAGTACAGTAATTAGATACAATACAATAAGCATAGAATCAATGTAAAAAGTACAATACAATAATTAACCCCTTCCCGACCCAGGACGCAGCATATGCGTCCTGAAAACAAGTTCGTTCCCGACCCTGGACGCATATGCTGCGTCATCGCCGGTTTCCCGTCCTGCGGCTCTATTAACCGGGGTCAGTGAAGGGTTAATAGAGCCACAGGACCGTGAGGACCTGTAGATGACCTCACGGGGGGTGGTTTTGCCCCCCCGTTGCTAGGAGCCCTCCGATTGGGCAGTTAAAAGTCAGATGCCTAATAGAAATGATTGAAATATTTCACCAATGGTGGGATAAAATGATGGTGATGTGAAATCATTTACATTCTAGGGTATGGCCGATGCTGAAAGCACAGCATGGGGGATGGACCTAGTCCCCCCCCAGATCTGATTGGGGCTAGCGTCCTTGTGATGCTAGCCCTCCAATCAGATGTGGAGGGGGTTATTTACAATAGCTGACCACGCTCTTCAGCTTTATCCCATCCGTGGAAGCTGAAGAGCGTGGACCCCCTGCCGCCGCTGCTGCCACTGACTGTGCCCGGAGTGTGCCTGAGCCACCGCCGCCACCCCGCACCGCCGCCGGTACCGGTAACCTCTGCGCTCCCCTCTGTTCCTCTCCCCGATCTCCTCTTCCGCCCCCCTCCTCCACGATCTCCCCCCCTTGATCTCCTCCCTTCCCCCCCCCCCTCCGATCTCCTCTCTCCCCCCCCCCCTCCGGTCTCCTCTCTCACCCCACCCCCCGATCTCCTCTCTACCCCCATCTCCTCTTCCCCCCTCCGATCTCCGCTCTCCTCTCCCGCCCCATCTCCCCGTCCATTGTGACGTCTGTCCTCTGCTGCTCCCTCCAGTCTTCATCCACCGGCTGGTGTCCTGCTTCTGCCAGCCGGTGCTGATTGCAGGCAGCAGCAGAGCCATCCCCTGCACTAGTTAACACCCCTCAGTAATCACACACCCCCTCTGTGATCTGCCCCCCCCCCGCTACTGCTAGCTCCTGCCCCAGTGATCACCCCCCTGCCCCAGTGATCACCCTCCTGCTTCCCGTGCGCCCGAGCGTCCCCTGTGCCCCCTCCGCCTGACCGCCACCGACTCCTCTGCCTAAGCGCGACCCCTGCGCCCGACCGACCCCTGCGCCCGACCGACCCCTGCGCCCGACCGACCCCTGCGCCCGACCGCCGCCTGACCGACCCCTGCACCCGACCGTCCCCTGCGCCCGACCGTCCCCTGCGCCTGACCGTCCCCTGCGCCTGACCGTCCCCTCTGCCTGACCGTCCCCTGCGCCTGACCGTCCTCTCTGCCTGACCGTCCTCTCTGCCTGACCGTCCCCTCTGCCTGACCGTCCCCTGCGCCTGACCGTCCCCTCTGCCTGACCGTCCCCTGCGCCTGACCGTCCCCTGCGCCTGACCGTCCCCTGCGCCTGACCGTCCCCTCCGCCTGACCGTCCCCTCCGCCTGACCGTCCCCTGCGCCCCCTCCGCCTGACCGTCCCGTGTGCCCCCTCCGCCTGACCGTCCCCTCCGCCTGACCGTCCCCTGCGCCCCCTCCACCTGACCGTCCCCTCCGCTTGACCGCCATCTGCGCCCCCTCCGCCTGAGTGTCCCCTGTGCCTCCTCTGCCTGACCGTCCCCTGCGCCTGACCGTCCCCTGCGCCTGACCGTCCCCTGCGCCTGACCGTCCCCTCTGCCTGACAGTCCCCTGCGCCTGACCGTCCCCTGCGCCTGACCGTCCTCTCTGCCTGACCGTCCCCTCTGCCTGACCGTCCCCTCTGCCTGACCGTCCCCTCTGCCTGACCGTCTCCTCTGCCTGACCGTCCCCTCTGCCTGACCGTCCCCTGCGCCTAACCGTCCCCTGCGCCTGACCGTCCCCTCTGCCTGACCGTCCCCTCTGCCTGACCGTCCCCTGCGCCTGACCGTCCCCTGCGCCTGACCGTCCCCTCTGCCTGACCGTCCCCTCTGCCTGACCGTCCCCTGCGCCTGACCGTCCCCTGCGCCTGACCGTCCTCTCTGCCTGACCGTCCCCTCTGCCTGACCGTCCCCTGCGCCTGACCGTCCCCTGCGCCTGACCGTCCCCTCTGCCTGACCGTCCCCTGCGCCTGACCGTCCCCTGCGCCTGACCGTCCCCTCTGCCTGACCGTCCCCTGCGCCTGACCGTCCCCTGCGTCTGACCGTCCCCTGCGCCTGACCGTCCCCTCTGCCTGACCGTCCCCTCTGCCTGACCGTCCCCTGCGCCTGACCGTCCCCTGCGCCTGACCGTCCCCTGCGCCTGACCGTCCCCTCCGCCTGACCGTCCCCTCCGCCTGACCGTCCCCTGCGCCCCCTCCGCCTGACCGTCCCCTCCGCCTGACCGTCCCCTGCGCCCCCTCCGCCTGACCGTCCCCTCCGCTTGACCGCCATCTGCGCCCCCTCCGCCTGAGTGTCCCCTGTGCCTCCTCTACCTGGGCATCCCCTGCGCCCGAGCGTCCTCTCCGCCTGACCGACTGCCACCTGTTCCCCCTCCACCTGACCGACCACTCCACCTGACGGCCACCTGTGCCCCCTCCGCCTGACCGTCCCCTCTGCCTGACCATCCCCTGTGCCCCCTCTGTCTGACAGATTCTTCCGTCTGAGTGCCCCTTGTGCCTGAGCGCCCCCTTGCCTGACCGTCCCCTGCGCCCCCTCCGCCTGACCGTCCCCTGCGCCTGACCGCCACCTGCGTCTCCTCCGCCAGTAGACAGTTACACCAATCACTTTCACATACACACGTACACGCACACTGTAATAAAGTTTAGGTTTTTTTTACACACGCACACAGCACACACAAAATGTCCCGCCCGTCCCGCTTGTCCCAGTCGTCACGGCCAGAAAGGGTGTACTCAGCTGAGGAGGCATATGCTATTGTTGCCTCCGAAGCTGATAGTGAGGGAGAGGACCCCACGTTCCTCTATTCCTCCCATTCTTCCTCCTCCAGTGACACCGACTCGCCACCAAGAAGGCGTCGGAGGACAAGACATCGTCCGGAGACTGGGGGAGAAGAGCCGGAGGCCGTGGAAGAGGAGCCGGAACCGGAGGCCATGGAGGAAGACCCACAGCCAACTGTGAGTAATCCTCAACCTGGTGCTAGTCACTCCCAACCTAGCACCAGGGCCCCCGTTTGGACCCCCGTCCCTGAAAACTACACTCCACGGATTCCTGAATTCCTTCCCCAATCAGGAATCCAATTTGAGACGGCAAACCTCAGGGAAATAGACTTTTTCAAAGTCTATTTCTCTGAGGCCATTGTGAGTCTCATGGTGGAGCAGACTAATGTGTACGCCCAACAATTTGTGGCCGCCAACCCAAATTCCATATTTTCTACTTGGAGTCCCATTGACTCAGTAGAAATGTTGAAATATTGGGGACTGGTACTTCACATGGGGATTGTGAAGAAACCAGAAATCCGCCAATACTGGAGTAAAGATATTTTCTATCACACTCCAGTGTTCGGCATGGTGATGACCCGAAAACGATTTGAGGTCATTCACAAGTTTTTACATTTCAGGAACAACGCGGACAGCCTTCCCCGAGATGACCCGAATTTTGATAGGCTATTCAAAATTCGCCCGGTCATCAAACACTTCAGCAACAAGTTTGCTGAAGTGTACGTTCCCCAAAGGGAAATTTGTGTGGATGAATCCCTCATCCACTTCAAAGGGAGGCTGCAGTTCCGGCAATACCTGCCCAGCAAGAGGGCAAGGTACGGAATCAAACTCTACAAGCTGTGTGAGAGTACCTCAGGGTACACTCACAGCTTTAGAGTGTATGAGGGAAAGGATTCCAGGATCCAGCCCCCAGAGTGTCCACCTGCTCTGGGGGTGAGTGGGAAAATAGTGTGGGATCTGATCCACCCACTACTTGATAAAGGTTACCATCTATACGTTGATAACTTTTATACAAGTATCCCACTATTTCAGTCCCTTTCTGCCAGAACTACCGCCGCTTGCGATACTGTGCGCAGAAACCAGAGGGGTCTCCCTGTGACGCTAGTTGGGCAGCTGCTTCCAAAGGGTGAAAGCAGAGCCCAATGTAGCAGCAACATGGTTGTGGTCAAGTTCAAGGACAAAAGGGATGTCCTTTTCTTGACCACAATCCATGGTCCCACCACCACGGCCACCACCACTAGGGGTACCCCAGCACAGGTCTACAAACCGGACTGTGCCCTGGGGTACAACAAGCACATGGGGGGAGTTGATCTTTCTGATCAAGTCCTCCAGCCCTACAGGGCCATGCGGAAGACGAAGGTGTGGTATAAAAAGCTGGCCGTGCACATCATACAGATGGCAATGTATAACGCATACGTGCTATCACGATGTGCAGGCCAGACCACCAACACCTTCCTCCAGTTCCAGGAAAAGGTGATCAAGGCCCTGATGTTTGGAGGTGAAGAAGAAGCGGGCCCCAGCACCCCTGGAACTCGAGTTTCCCGTGTGGTACCAGGGCAACATTTTCCAGCTGAGGGGACAAGAAAAAAGTGCCGGGTCTGCTATAAAAGGGGGATTAGAAAGGAAACTCGTTTCCAATGTGAAACGTGTCCTGACAAACCAGGACTGTGTTTGAATGAATGCTTTAAAATTCATCACACGTCCCCAGACTGACATACTGACCTTTCCTACACAACTCACCCACACCAGCATGACATACACAACATCACTCACACACACACACACACGCACAACACCCGAACATTGGACCTTGCACTGATAAGTGCCCCTTAGTCTTTACCATGGCTTTGGGGTCTCATTCCAGTGTGCTACAACAAATCCCTTCCTGCAGAACGGCCAGGTTACAAGTTGACCTGTCCTTCTCGAAGGCTCGGTACAGATATGTGTAATTACGCTCTATATCTGGATGGGGTCACTTGTGGGGAAGCTCCAATGTTTAGGCACACAGGGGCTCTCCATACGCAACCTGGTGTTTGCTAACAATTGAAATTGTTAGCGGACACCAGGTCGTGTATGGAGAGCCCCTGTGTGCCTAAACATTGGAGCTCCCCCACAAGTGACCTCATTTCGGAAACTAGACCCCCCACGGAACGTATCTAGATGCATAGTGAGCACTTTGAACCCTCAGGTGCTTCACAAATTAATGTAATAAAAACATTTTTTGCGCAAAAAAAGTACTTTTTAATTTTTACGGATCAATTTGTGAAGCACCTTGGGTTCAAAGTGCTCACTATGCATCTAGATACGTTCCCTGGCGGGTCTAGTTTCCAAAATGGGGTCACTTGTGGGGGAGCTCCAATGTTTAGGCACACAGGGGCTCTCCAAACGCGACATGGTGTCCGCTAACAATTTGAATGGAAATCAGCTGAAATTGTTAGCGGACACCATGTTGTGTTTGGTGAGCCCCTGTGTGCCTAAACATTGGAGCTCCCCCACAAGTGACCCCATTTTGGAAACTAGACCCCCAGGGAACTTATCTAGCTGGGTAGTGAGCATATTGAGCCCTCAGGTGCTTCACAAATTAATGTAATAAAAACATTTTTGCGCAAAAAAAGTACTTTTAAATTTTTATGGATCAATTTGTGAAGCACCTGGGGGTTCAAAGTGCTCACTATGCATCTAGATACGTTCCCTGGGGGATCTAGTTTCCAAAATGGGGTCACTTGTGGGGGAGCTCCAATGTTTAGGCACACAGGGGCTCTCCAAACGCGACATGGTGTCCGCTAACAATTTGAATGGAAATCAGCTGAAATTGTTAGCTGACACCATGTTGTGTTTGGTGAGCCCCTGTGTGCCTAAACATTGGAGCTCCCCCACAAGTGACCCCATTTTGGAAACTAGACCCCCCAGGGAACTTATCTAGATGGGTAGTGAGTATATTGAACCCTCAGGTGCTTTACAAATTGATCTGTGAATATTAAAAAGTACTTTTTTTTTCACAAACATTTTCTTTTAGCCTAAATTTTTTCATTTTTACATGGGCAACAGGATAAAATTCATCCTAAAATTTGTTGGGCAATTTCTCCTGAGTACATCGATACCTCATGTGTGGTCATAAACCACTGTTTGGGCGTACGACAAGGCTCAGAAGGAAAGCAGCGCCATTTCACTTTTTGAATATAAAATTAGCTCCAAAATTCAAATTGCGCTCCTTCCCTTCTGAGCCCTGTTGTGCGCCCAAACAGTGGTTTATGACAACATATGAGGTATCGATTTACTCGGGAGAAATTGCACAACACATTTTAAGATCCATTTTATCCTGTTGCCCATGTGAAAATGAAAGAATTGAGGCTAAAAGAACATTTTTGATAAAAAAAATTAAAATATCCATTTTTTGCTTCCACTTTGCTTTAGTTCCTGTGAAGCACCTGAAGGGTTAATAATCTTCTTGAATGTAGTTTTGAGTAGCTTGAGGGGTGCAGTTTTTGGAATGGTGTCACGTTTGGGTGTTTTCTGTCATGTACACCCCTCAAAAGGACTTCAAATGTGATGTGGTCACTAAAAAAAATGGTTTTGTAAATTTTGGTTGAAAAATGAAAAATTGCTGATGAACTTTGAACCCTTATAACTTCCTAACAAGAATTTTTTTTTTCCAAAATTGTGCTGATGTGAAGTAGACATGTGGGAAATATTATTTATTAACTATTTTGTGTCACATAACACTCTGGTTTAGCAGAAAAAAAATTCAAAATTTGTAAATTGCAAAATTTTCAAAATTTTTGCCATATTTTTGATTTTTTCACAAATAAACGCAAAAATTATCGACCTAAATTTAATACTAGCATGAAGCGCAAAAACAATCTCAGAATCGCTAGGATCGGTTGAAGCGTTCCAGAGATATTACCTCATAAAGGGACAATGGTCAGAATTGCAAAAAATGCCAAGGTCTTTAGGGTCAAAATAGGCTGGGTCCTGAAGGGGTTAAAGCAACAATAAGGGCGACCCTGCTCACAAGAGCGTACAACTGCAACGGGATTGGGGTTACACAAGCTTATTATAGTGATGGTTCAGGCATCTTGAGGAAGAGGGGGATAGAAATAAAGTTACATGAATGTCCACCAGACATCTGTGTAGAGCATTTGGGTTTGGTGAAGTTTGAAGAAGACATTTTGTCCAGAGAGATGGTGCTGTATATAGCCCATTCACTAAGGACTTCTATTAGGGAGTATGATAGGCCACCTTAAAAAGGTGTGTTTTTAGGGAGCGTCTTAATCTATGTAAATTATGGATAGTCCTAATTTCTTGGGGTAGAGCATTCCAGAGAATTGGTGCAGCTCGGGAGAAGTCTTGAAGCCAGGAGTGGAAGGATTGGATTAGTGCAGATGTTAGTCGAATGTCATTTGTAGAATGTAGAAAACGGGTGGGGTGATAGACAGGGATGAGGGAGGAGATGTAGGGAGGAGACTGCATAGTGAAGAGCCTTGTGGGTGATAATAAGCAATATGAATTGAATCCAGTAGTGTATGGGAAGCCAGTGCAGTGACTGGCGCAGAGCTGCAGCATCTGAGTAACGATTGGCCAGATAGGCGATCCTGGCCGCTGCATTAAGGATTGGCTGGAGAGGGGAAAGTCTAGAGAGGGGGAGGCCGATTAGTAGAGAATTGCAGTATTTAAGGCTGGAATGGATCAGGGCCACGGTGAGGGCTTTTGTCGTTTCCATGGTGAGAAAGGGGCGGACTCTAGAAATGTTCTTCAGGTGTAAGCGAAAAGAGCGGATGAGAGATTGTATATAGGAGGTGAAGGAGAGATCGGTGTCAAACATAACACCCAGACAGCGAGCCTGCTGCCTAGGTATTATCGTGGTGCCGCACACTGAGAGAGAGATGTCCGATTTAGGGAGGTTAGTGGAGGTCGGGAGCAGAAGTAGTACAGTTTTGGTTGAGTTTCAAATAAAGAGCAGACATGATGTTGGAAACTGCATCTAGACAGTCATTGGCATTCTTTAATACCGCAGTGGTAAGGTCAGGGTCTGAAGTGTATAGTTGTGTGTCATCAACATAAAGATGGTACTGGAAGCCAAATCTGCTGACGGAGTGTCCAATCGGGGCCGTGTAGAGAGAAGAGAAGAGGGACAAGGACTGAGCCATGACGGCCCCAATAATGAGAGGAAGTTAAGCCAGTGAACGTTGCACTGAAAGAGGGGTCAGAAAGATAGGAAGAGAACCAGGCGAGAGCCATGTCCTTTGTCGATGGAGTGCAGCATAGACAGTAGGAGATGGTGGTCAACAGTGTCGAAAGCTGCAGAGAGGTCAAGAAGAATTAGCAGAGAGTGGACTCCATTACGTTTTGCCGTCAGAAGGTCATTGGTCACTTTAATAAGGGCGGTTTCTGTAGAGTGAAGGTGGCGGAAACCAGACTGTAATGGATCTAGAAGAGAGTGAATGGAGAGGTAATGAGTGAGGCAGGTGTAGACCAGGCGCTCCAAGAGTTTAGATATGAAGGGGAGATTGTAGACTGGTCTGTACTTATTAGTGCAGGATGGATCAAGAGAAGTTTTCTTTAATAATGGAGTAATGATGGAATGTTTGAAGGAGGAGGGGAAGATGCCAGAAGAGAGTCGGAGGTTGAAGATTTTGGTTAAGTGAGTGGTGATGACTGGAGAGAGAAACTGGAGTAGGTGTGAGGGAATAAGGTTAGTGGTGCATGTTGTGGGACGAGAGGAGCCTGGAGATTTTTTCTTTTGTGACTGGGTCAAATATGGAGAGTGAGCCGGAGGAAATGTGGGGAAGAATGGGACAAGCAGCGTTTGGAGGCTGGGAGCTGATTTCCTGGTGGATGTTGTCTATTTTCTCCATAAAGTAAGAACCAGATCATCAGCACAGAGGTCAGTGATGGGGGCCTGCACTTTAGGATGATTGAAAGGTGTCAGAATTATTTTGGATTATTGGATTAAGGAGACCAGGGTGGTGAATTAGGTTTGTTTGGCGAGGTGAAGGGCAGAGTTGTAGGTATTTAGCATGAATTTATAATGGATAAAGTTTTCTGGCGAGTGAGTGAGGGTAAAGATCTGATTGATATTAAGGTTGAGGTTATAGATGAAGATGAAGAGACGATGGATTTATGGGCCGATCCACAAGGTAAGGAGAGGAGACTGTCATGTCTGTTCTGTGGTCACCTACTACTACTCCCATCATCTCATCACATGACACAATCTATTCCATCACTGTGTGTTTCCTACAGATGAAAGAAATCCCCCAGAGAGATGTCCCCGTCCTCTGTATCCCCAGGACTGTCCAGAGGAGAATCACAATGTCCCGGAGAGTCATCAGGTAGATGGCGCTGAGCCCTGGATCTATATGGAGGGTTGGGGGCTTTCCTGCCGTCATAGAGGTGATAGATTTTGGGGTCTCTTATATTGCACTGATTGTTACATCTGATCTATCAGGGGGAAGATCCGACTAATATTAAAGTGGAGGATGAGACAGAAGAAGCGATGAGGAGGGGGGATCAGCCGTGTGTGAGTGACGGGAAGGAGGAGATTCCAGGAGATGTCACCACAGGTATGGAAGAAACTTCCACAATGAATCCAGATGTTTGTCTCCTCCACACTGTATAAGTGACACATGGGGCAGGAGTCATACACTGAGTTATGTACAGGGAACAGAGGAATCCTCCACAAGGTGTTCTGTGGAGCCGCTCACACACCAGGTACAGCACCTTCCGCTATATGTGTTATTCCTTCACATTTACCACTGGCCTCAGCTCTGAAAACTACAGAAATTAATTATTTATTTTAAATCCCCATATGTGAAATATCGTTAACCCCGTAATGATCGCTAATATGCAATAAAATGGGTTTTTAAAGGGCCTCTTCCTGTGATTGCCATTTTGAAATGAAAATGAAGATTAAGTGTATAGCGCCCCCCGGAGGCATTGGTCCCGACTAATTTTTTGAACCATTCAGGGCTGATTATCTCCTTAAATACATCTGATCCTTTCCCTGTATAGATAATACACTGCACTACTTGTGCTTTATCTCAGCCTAACAACATTTTCCTAAGGCCGTTTTCACATCACGGCGGCATAAGGTCCGGGGCTGTCTGGGGTGAACCTGACAGCACCGGACCAGATTTGCAAACAGAACCGAAGGGAAAATATTCCCTCTGGTCCGGTTTGCAGTCGGCTTCTGGAGATCGCAGCTGCAGCTGCTGATTTTTCAAGATCGCGGCTAGCTCTCTCAAATCACAGCAGGGGACAGCTGGTGGTGCCGAAGTTTAGCAACTTCAGCCGTCTGTGTCTAGTTCCGGGATCCAATGTTTTTGTCAGACCGGGGCGATCTGGCGCCATAGATTCCCATCTTAGGGAGTGCCGGATCGCCACGGATCCGGGAGGATCCTGGAGAATCCGATTTTGTCCGATTTTTACCCCGGACATAAAAATGTTGCTTGCAACGTTATGGTGTCCGGGAGAAAAATCCGAATTGTCCCGTATCCTGGAAAAATGGAAACCGGATTGCACATAGTTGACATCCGGCTCCATCTGGCCCCATAGGAATACTATGGGGCCGAAATCTGATCAGGTGCTGTCCAGTTCACACCGGACAGCCCTGGATCATAAAAACTGTGATGTGAAACCGGCAACCTATTACATCTTGTCTATAGCAGGATCTAATAGGCTTCCATACAGACTGAGGCCAATGAGGGACAGAGGGAGCATTCTCCTTCAGTCAAACTCCTTTCACTTGTAGTCAATAGTGACTGTGACATTAACCCCTTAAAGGGAACCTGTCACCTGGATCTAAGCCCCTACACTATCACTACCTGTCCCTGCACCTTCCTAGCTGCTCCCTATCTATCCCTCTCTGAGCTAAATCCGCCCTATAAAACTGCAGAAAAATAAGTTATAACTTACAGAAGTCCCTGAGGCTGGGACTGAGAAGGCGGCGCCAGGCTCCATTCAGCCCCTCCTCGATGCAGCAGCACACGCCCCACTGGGCGGCGTTATTCTTTCTTCATCGCCGCCTCCTCCATTTGGAATCTCCCACCTGCTTTACAACTATAATGTTGTGGTGATGTGACCTCGATGTGTCCCCTGACTGAGACACAGCATATGGGAGATTGTATCTTCTGCTCAGTAGCAGCCACACACAGGGTGAGCTGCTACTGGAGCTAAGTGCTGATTGAAATCACTGAACCCCAGGTGTGCGGGTGAATAGGAGATGATATGTGCTGCCCTGGGCTGTGGGGAGGGGGTGGAGTGTGTCAGGACAGCAGCAGGAGCTGCTGGGATTGTATGAGGTTCTACTCGGCTGTGCCCCGGTGTAACAGGCCAGACTAACCCCCCGACCAGAATATACTCGGGGTTAAAATGGCCTAGGCCAGATTATACCCCTCCGTATACCACAGCAGCTGTAGATCAGGGCTCCAAGCAACACATGGGGGCCCGAGGCAGCACAAAGTGGCCCCAGGCAGCAGAAAGTGGCCCTACGCAACATACAGGGGCCCCAGGCAGTGCTAGGGCCCCAGGCAGTGCTAGGGGCCCCAGGCAGTGCACAGGGCCCCAGGCATCACAAAGTGGCCCCAAGCAGCACACAGGGGCCCCAGGCAGTACTAGGGGCCACAAGCTACACACAGGATCCCAGGCTACACACAGGGGCCCCATGCAGCATACAAGGACCCCAGGCAGTGCACGGGGCCCCAGGCAGCACAAAGTGGCCCCAGGCAGCACAAAGTGGCCCCAGGCAGCACAAAGTGGCCCCAGGCAACATACAGGGGCCCCAGGCAACATACAGGGGCCCCAGGCTACACACAGGGTCCCAGGCTACATACAGGGGCCCCATGCAGCATACAAGGGCCCCAGGCAGTATAAAGGGGTCCCAGGCAGCGCATGGGGGCCAGAGGCAGCACACAGGGGCCCCAGGCAGCACAAAGTGGCCCCAGGTGGCCCACTGCCTGGGGCCCCTGTATATTGCCTGTGGTCACTTTGTGCTGCCTGGGGCCCCTGGTACTGCCTGGGGCCCCTGTATGTTGCCTGGGGCCACTTTGTGCTGTATGGGGCCACTTTGTGCTGCCTGGGGCCTGTGCACTGCCTGGGGCCCCGTGCACTGCCTGGGGCCCCGTGCACTCCCTGGGGCCCCGTGCACTGCCTGGGGTCCTTGTATGCTGCATGGGGCCCCTGTGTGTAGCCTGGGACCCTGTGTGTAGCTTGTGGCCCCTAGTACTGCCTGGGGCCCCTGTGTGCTGCTTGGGGCCACTTTGTGCTGCCTGGGGCCCTGTGCACTGCCTGGGGCCCCGTGCACTGCCTGGGGCCCCGTGCACTGCCTGGGGCCCCGTGCACTGCCTGGGGTCCTTGTATGCTGCATGGGGCCCCTGTGTGTAGCCTGGGATCCTGTGTGTAGCTTGTGGCCCCTAGTACTGCCTGGGGCCCCTGTGTGCTGCTTGGGGCCACTTTGTGCTGCCTGGGGCCCTGTGCACTGCCTGGGGCCCCTAGCACTGCCTGGGGCCCTAGCACTGCTGGGCCCCTGTATGTGCGTAGGGCAACTATTGCTGCCTGGGGCCACTTTGTGCGCCTCGGGCCCTGTGTTGCTTGGAGCCTGATCTACAGCTGCAGCTGTGTATACGGAGGGGTATAATCTGGCCTAGGCACTTTACCCGAGTATATTCTGGTCGGGGGGGTTAGTCTGGCCTGTACACGGGCACAGCCGAGTAGAACCTCATACAATCCAGCGCCCCTGCTGCTGTCCTGACACACTCCACCCTCCCCCAGCCCAGGCAGCACATATTCCTATTCACCCGCACACCTGGGGGTCAGTGATTCAATCCGCACTTAGCTCCAGGTAGCAGCTCACCTGTGTGTGTGCTACTGAGCAGAAGATACAATCCCCATATGCTGTGTCTCAGTCAGGGAACACATCGACGGTCGCATCACCACAACATTATAGGTTGTAAAGCAGGTGGGAGATTCCAAATGGGGACGCGCGATGAAGAAAGAATAACGCCGCAGTGGGGCGTGTGCTGCTAAATGGAGAGGCTGAATGGAGCTGGCGCCGCCTTCTCAGTCCCCAGCCTCAGGACTGCTGTAAGTTATAAGTTATTTTTCTGCAGTTTTATAGGCGGATTTAGCTCAGAGAGGGATAGATAGGGACAGTAGGAAGGTGCAGGACAGGTAGTGATAGTGTAGGGCTAGATACAGGTGACAGTTCCCTTTAAGGACCAAGCCTCATTTTTGCAATTCTGACCAGTGTCACTTTATGAGGTTATAACTTTGGAACGCTTCAACATATCCCAAGACTTATTTTTCATGACATATTGGACTTCATGTTAGTAGTGAATTTAGGATGAGATTTTCTACATTCCTTTGACCAAAGAGTGTTAACATGCAATCGCAGTTCAAAGCCATGATGGGTATAGCCAGCATTGGTCATTAAGGGGTTAATGAGTTACACATCAATGATGGCACATAGCCGCTCCCCTGATGTGACCACTATTCTGGGGGGTCCAGGTATATGTACATGGTGACTCTCCGCTGTGTATGGCACGGGTATAGCTCCTCTTCCATTCCATCCCCCCATACTGTACATGTAGAGCGTGGTGCAGTAATAACACGTCACCTCAGTGTGGTGCTGGAAGGGGTTATTAGGAAGCCTCTATGTTATACTTGTGTTATGTGTGGAGAGATGTATAGAATCACATTGTAGTGTGTGGCAGCTTTGAATGCATTTTTTACAGTCAGAACTGTGATTTGTTCAGAGGAAATGGTTTGTGCCTCTTCTTCCTTCCACTTCTGGCCCTGACTCTGCATGTGTATTGTCCTTTCTAAGGCTATGATCACACACGGAGTTATTGCAGCCAATTTAGGCGGATTTTGCAGAGTATTTTGTGTGAAAAATGGTGCATAATTCTCCAGCTAAGGGCTCGGACACACTCTCCTAGTGACATGCAAGTCTCTCGGACGAGGCTGGAGCAGGGACCCTGAACGACCTCTCTCTCTCTGGACGGGGATTGTGGAGCTGCACAAAACCACAATCAGGTGACAGTCCCGTCCAGAGAGGGAGAGGCCGTTCAGGGTCACTGCTCCAACCTCTCCGAGTCTCGTCCAAGAGACTCGCATGTAACTAGGAGAATGTGTTTCCAGCCTAAGGGTGCTTTCACACTGCATTTTTGTGCAATCCGTAGCTTTCCATTGTAAAATGGACAACTACGGATCCGATTTGGCCCCCATGCATCCCTATGGGCCACGGATCTGATCGGATTTGCCCTTAATGGCATCCGATTTCTGTCAGATACGATTTTGTCAGATATTTTCCTGCACCCAAAATCGCAGACTAAAACTGCTCTGTACCATCTAATTTCACTTCCGCAATGTATGTATATAGTATACAGTTGTGGCCAAAAGTATTGACACCCCTGCAATTCTGTCAGATAATACTCCTTTTCTTCCTGAAATTGATTACAATCACAAATTCTTTGGTATTATTATCTTCATTTAATTTGTCTTCAATGAAAAAACACAAAAGAGAATGAAGCAAAAAGCAAAACATTGATCATTTCACACAAAACTCCAAAAATGGGCCAGACAAAAGTATTGGCACCCTCAGCCTGATACTTGGTTGCACAACCTTTAGCCAAAATAACTGCGATCAACCGCTTCCGGTAACCATCAATGAGTTTCTTACAATGCTCTGCTGGAATTTTAGACCATTCTTCTTTGGCAAACTGCTCCAGGTCCCTGATATGTGAAGGGTGCCTTCTCCAAACTGCCATTTTTAGATGTCTCCACAGGTGTTCTATGGGATTCAGGTCTGGACTCATTGCTGCCACCTTAGAAGTCTCCAGTGCTTTCTCTCAAACCATTTTCTAGTGCTTTTTGAAGTGTGTTTTGGGTCATTGTCCTGCTGGAAGACCCATGACCTCTGAGGGAGACCCAGCTTTCTCACACTGGGCCCTAAATTATGCTGCAAATTTGTTGGTAGTCTTCAGACTTCATAATGCCATGCACACGGTCAAGCAGTCCAGTGCCAGAGGCAGCAAAGCAACCCCAAAACATCAGGGAACCTCCGCCATGTTTGACTGTAGGGAGCGTGTTCTTTTCTTTGAATGCCTCTTTTTTTCTCCTGTAAACTCTATGTTGATACCTTTGCCCAAAAAGCTCTACTTTCTCCTTCGCCTCATTGGGGGACACAGGACCGTGGGTGTTATGCTGCTGTCCACTAGGAGGCGACACTAAGCAATTTGCAAAAGAGTAACAGTGGCTCCTCCTCTGCAGTATACACCCCTGGAGCAGGCACTGCCTCCCCAGTTTTTTGCTTAGTGTCGAAGGAGGCACACGACCATTTTTACTCTATTTTTTCTCATCTTTTTTCTTCTAATGAAGAAAAGTGGGTCCGGCGTGGCCCCCGGCATGCTCCTTCCTCGGCCACCCACTGTTGGGGCGCTGGGTTGAGAATCCTTACATATGCCGTACTCCTTTCTCGGCCTCCCACTGTTGGGTTGCTGGGTTAAAGTTGAGACAGCCCAGCATAACACCCTCCTTCCTCATTCCCTTCCGGTCTGAGGTGAAGTAGAAGCTGACGGCCTGCCAGATGACGTCCCCCTAATCACCCTTGGGTGTTTTAGGCAGTGGCACCACCAGGTATCAGCACCCCCTGGCTGCATGGGCTGGAGATTGCATGGCTGCCTGCAGCAGCGCAGACTAGCAGATTATGCAGGAGCCTGCAGAAGACATACAGGCTGCAAGATGCTGAGGCTGCATGAGAGGGCACTTACAGCAGCGCAGGCTTCAAGCACAGTGCTTATGCACAGCCTGCGCAACTGACAGGGGCACACAGCAGAGGGGCATTGCAGCTGCATCCATAGGAGCAGCTTGCATACAGTGTGGAGCATCCGCTTGATATACTGGTGGTTCCGCCGCCAGTACCTTGCACTCTGACCCTGGGACCTTCTTTTCCCGTTTTTCTGGGCCCCCCAGCGGCTTTTTTTCGCGCCTCCACGCCGGCCCCTCACTATTTCCGGGGACCTCAACTAATTGAGGCCCCGGCTTGGGCCTATCGCGGAGGCCGCAACCCCTGCGACGCCCCCGTTTCGCCCCGCCGGATGATGCTGACCGCACGAACGGGCGCTTTTTCCAGCCTGGAGCCCACCCATTTGGCTCCGCCCCTTCCTCCTTCTTCTCCACGGACGCCATTAGCCTCCAACACGTGGACCCCGCGCTCAGCCATCCGGGGGGACACAGGATCCGGGCGGCCTGTCACAGAAGCGGCGCTGAAGCTGGTAAGACCTCTGCAGGGATCTCCTCTGCAGAGGTTCTCTGCCCCCTCACCTCCACATCCCCTCCTGCAGCAGGCACTGTTTTAACCCACAGTGACCCTATTCAGTCCCTCCACTAAGGGCCCAGGCACCTAGCTGGACAGCTAGAGTGCCTACTTACACAGGGGACTCCTGGTTACCTCTATTTTTTCACTATAGCCCATACCACAATGTCTGGCAATAGGAGTATGTAAGGCTGACCTCCCTGCAGGATGCACCTCGCCACATTGTGAGAGCTGCACGCAGGCTGCAGATACTGAGACCCCCACTACCTGGGCTTCTACCAGTGCCCCTGACCTTACCCCTGCATGGGCCACAGTTATGTCTCAGAATATGACGCAGTCCATTGACAGATTGTCTGCCACACTGCTGCAGTTTATGCAAGCCCGTTCGCCACCTGAAACCGCCGTTCAGGCTTCTGCATCTCAGCCAGAAGTGTCGGAAACACGACAGACTGCTGACCCTGCCCCGTCAGTCTCCGACTCTGGCCGTAAGAGACCACCTCCATCTCCAGAATCCCCTGCGGGCTCTGCAGCCTCTGCATCCCGCAGGCGTCAAGATGACGCGCAGGAATTCGAAGGTCTCTGTTCTTCGGACTCAGACGGTCACTTAGATGAGTCCCTAGATTTAGATGCGACCGATACAGTTGCGCTGGTGGAGGATTTGATTACTTCCATCAACCAGGTTCTGGAGGTGTCAGACCCTCCGGCTGATGCTCCAGAGCATAAGGTGTTTTTTAAAAGGGCCAAGAGACCACATATGCATTTCTCGGACCATCCAGAGTTCCAGGAAATCCTCAAAAAACATAGGTTACACCCTGACAAAAGGTTTGGTAACCGTAAGGCTCTGGAAACGCGTTATCCTTTTCTGCCTAAGGTCACCCAGGATTGGACAGATCCGCCACAGGTGGACCCTCCTGTATCTCGTCTCGCTACTAAGACCCTCCTGTCCTTACCGGACAGTTCATCCATAGAGGACGCCACTGACCGTCAGGTGGAGCAGATGGTGATGTCCGTCTTTGAGGCCTCAGGCTCTTCTCTAGGGCCAGCCTTTGCTTCAGTTTGGGCCTCAAAGGCCCAAATGACTAGAGCTAATTCTGTACACTCGGCTCTTTGGTGTTTGCAGGTCGATCCAGCCTTGCTAGACCAGGTTGCTCAAATAGCGGTTACCGCCGAATATTCAATGCATGCTGCCTTCGATTCAGCTAACTGTGCTGCGGCTGCGGCTTCCAACGCCATAACTATCAGGCGAGCCCTCTGGTTGAGAGAGTGGAAGGCAGATGCAGCGTCTAAAAAGTCGCTCACCTGTCTTCAGTAGAATGGTGGCCGTTTATTTGGCGAAAAGCTGGATCAATTGATTTCAGATGCCACTGGGGGTAAGAGTACCTCTCTTCCACAACGTCAGATTAAGCGACCCTTCACTCGTCGCCAACAAACCCGTTTCCGGTCCTTTCGGAACTCCTTTGGTTGGTCAGTCTCGAAGCCCCCGACGACGGCTAATAGGTCCCCCCCGTAGGGAACGCACCCAGACGACACGGAAGACTGGTGCAAACTGGCAGTCCCATTCCCACCAGTCCAGATCTAAGGGCTCAAAGCCCAGCAGATTCTCTTCTTCCTGACTCTCCCCCTTCGGGAGACACTATTCAGGTTGGCGGCCGACTTTCTCGCTTTCGTCAGGTCTGGCTCGCTTCTACCGACGACACATTTGTGTCTTCCGGATACACCATAGAATTCACGGCCCATCCTCCAAATCGTTTTTTTTCTGTCAATCCCACCTGCTCATCCCCCCAAAGCTCACGCCTTCTTTCAGGCGGTCGATTCCCTTTTGAAAGCCGGTGTCATCATACCAGTACCGCCAGCTGAACGCTTCCAAGGGTTCTACTCAAACCTTTTTGTGGTACCCAAAAAAGGAGGGGCGGTTCGCCACATTCTAGATCTAAAACAGTTAAACTCCTTCGTGAAGGTTCGGCATTTCCGCATGGAGTCACTGCGCTCCATCATAGCGTCCATGGAGAAGGATGAATTTCTCGCGTCCATCGACATACAGGTCGCTTACCTCCATATCCCAATCGCGACAATTCACCAGCGGTTTGTCCGATTCGCCATCGACCAGGATCATTATCAGTTTGTGGCCCTCCCGTTCGGCCTAGCGACGGCTCCCAGGGTGTTCACCAAGGTCATGGCGGCTGTCATGACCATACTGCACACAAGAGGAATGGTAGTCCTGCCATACCTAGACGATTTGCTCATCAAAGCTCCCTCCTTCAGGGAGTATCAGCAGAGTGTTTCCATCACGGTGGACACCCTGCGTCGGCAGGGCTGGTTGGTGAATCTGCGGAAGTCATCACCAGTCCCGTCACAATCTCTAACATTCCTCGGGATGCGTTTCAACACCCCCAGGGGTCTGGTCCTCCTCCCTCAGGACAAGGCGAAGGCCCTTCGACAGGGGGTCCACAGTCTCCTACGGCCGTTTCCTCAATCGCTTCGGTTCGCCATGAGTGTCTTGGGCAGGATGGTTGCCTCTATGGAAGCGGTGCCATTTGCTCAACTTCACCTCAGGCCTCTCCAACGGGTGATTCTGACTTCGTGGAACAGGAACCCAGATTATTCCGGTTGTCACCTGCAGCAAGGAGTTCCCTCCATTGGTGGCTCAAACCTCGTTCCCTCACAGGGGGAAGGTCCTTTCTACCGGTTTGCTGGAAGATAGTCACCACCGACGCAAGTCTCAGTGGATGGGGAGCGGTACATCGTCATCATTTTTCTAAGGGTGCCAATACTTTTGTCCACCCCCTTTTTTATGTTTGGTGTGGAATTAGATCCAATTTGGCTTTAGGACAATTCTTTTTGTGTTTTTTTCATTGAAGACAAATTAAATGAAGATAATAATACCAAAGAATTTGTGATTGCAATCATTTTCAGGAAGAAACTGAGTATTATCTGACAGAATTACAGGGTTGTCAATACTTTTGGCTACAAATGTACATACTATAAGTGAAATTAAGTGAAAGCAAGTGTTAGAAATAAAAAATCTTTATTCTCACCTTCCAGCAATCCCATAGTGTATCCAGCTATCTTCTGATCCTTTCAGGACCTGGCGTGATATCACAACCCAGTCACATGACCGGTTACCGCAGTAACCGGTCATGTAATTGTGACGCAACCACAGGTCCTAAGGATCAGAAGATAGCTGGAGACGCCAGGGATCGCTGGAAGGTGAGAATAAAGACTTCTTATTTTGCAAGGTCCGGAGGAGAGGGGAGAAAGAGGGAGAGACTGAGGGAGCAGGGAGAGGAGGGGGGAAAGAGGGAGAGACTGAGGGAGCAGGGAGAGGAGGGGGGAAAGAGGGAGAGACTGAGGAGCAGGGAGAGGAAGGGGGGAAGAGAAGGAGAGGGGAAAGAGGAACTGAGAGAGCAGGGAGAGGAGGGGGGAAAAAGGTGACAGGAGGCAGAGAGGAGAGAGGAGGGGGACGAGGTGACAGGAGGGGGAGCTAGGTGACAGGTGGAGCGGGGAGAGAGGGAGAGGATCCAAACTGATCCTGCAAAATATCGGAATCGGATGCCTATTTGGCATCCGATTGCAGGCATCAGTTTGGATCCGTTGCTGTCTGAGGGGTCCTACAAAAAAAAGGATCCCCTCAAATAGCAAAAAAAACACTATGTGAAAGCAGCCTCTCATCTTTGGCTCTAAAAAATCCTCTACAATTAAGCTAGATATGAATACACCCTCATAGAGGTGGTATATCGACTTTGGATTGTGAAGTCATTTACTAAATTCATGTTTAATCCAACAGAAAATGACAATAACAATTCTGAGAGACGCTTCATGTTATCGGCAAATTATAAATTAGAAGATGAAGATATGAAGCAGAACTCTCCAGAAGAAAATCTCATCAGCACTAATGTAAATTCAGGATTCAACAGTAAAGAGCTAACATATAATCCACCTAATCCTGAGAACCTTCTCCTGGCCAATCTCACATTGCTACAAGTACAGATCAGAAAGGAGGCAAAAAGCATTTTACAAGAAGTTCAAGTCCTCATCCACTCCGAATTATTCATATAGGGAAGAAGCCGCACTCCTGTTCAGAATGTGGGAAAAGCTTCAAAGATATAACACATCTTGTTATACATAAAAGAAGTCACACAGGAGAGAAGCCGTATTCATGTTCAGAATGTGGGAAAAGCTTCAAAGATAAATCATATCTTGTTATACATGAAAGAGGTCACACAGGAGAGAAGCCGTATTCATGTTCAGAATGTGGGAAAAGCTTCAGAGATAAATCAACTGTTGTTAGACATGAAAGAAGTCACACAGGAGAGAAGCCATATTCATGTTCAGAATGTGGGAAAAGCTTCAGAGATAAATCAACTCTTGTAAGACATAAAAGAAGTCACACAGGAGAGAAGCCGTATTCGTGTTCAGAATGTGGGAAAAGCTTCAAAGATAAAACACATCTTGTTATACATGAAAGAAGTCACACAGGAGAGAAGCCGTATTCATGTTCAGAATGTGGGAAAAGCTTCAAAGATAAATCATATCTTGTTATACATGAAAGAGGTCACACAGGAGAGAAGCCGTATTCATGTTCAGAATGTGGGAAAAGCTTCAGAGATAAATCAACTGTTGTTAGACATGAAAGAAGTCACACAGGAGAGAAGCCATATTCATGTTCAGAATGTGGGAAAAGCTTCAGAGATAAATCAACTCTTGTAAGACATAAAAGAAGTCACACAGGAGAGAAGCCATATTCGTGTTCAGATTGTGGGAAAAGCTTCAATGATAAAACACATCTTGTTATACATGAAAGAAGTCACACAGGAGAGAAGCCGTATTCATGTTCAGAATGTGGGAAAAGCTTCAAAGATAAAACACATCTTGTTAGACATGAAAGAAGTCACACAGGAGAGAAGCCATATTCATGTTCAGAATGTGGGAAAACGTTCACAAGTCAACATTCTTTTGTTGCACATCAGAGAATTCACACAGGAGAAAAGCCATATTCATGTTTAGAATGTGGGAAAAGTTTTATACATCAATCCTCTTTTGCTACACATCAGAAAATTCACACAGGAGAGAAGCCATATCCATGTTCAGAATGTGGGAAATGTTTTACACGTCGATCCTTATGTGTTCAACATCAAAGAATTCATACAGGAGAAAAGCCATATGCATGTTCAGAATGTGGGAAAGGTTTTACAGATCAATCCTCTTTTGTTAAACATCAGAGAGTTCACACAGGAGAGAAGCCATATTCCTGTATAGAATGTGGGAAACATTTTACACAGCATTTGTCTTTTGTTAAACATCAGAGCATTCACACAAGAGAGAAGCCATATTCATGTTCAGAATGTGGGAAACGTTATGGACACAAGTCATATCTTGTTCGACATCAGAAAACTCACACATGATAGAAGTCATATTCATTTTTTGAATGTGGAAAATGTTTGATTTCTAAGACCAGACTTGTTGATCATCAAAGGCCAGGGTCACATCTCCGTTTTTTCAAAAGAATCCTGATCCGGTTTTGAGCTTTCAAAAAGCTCAAAACCGGACCAGAAAACGCTCCCCATAGGAGCCAATGCAAAACACCGGATGGCTTCACAAGCCATCCGATGTCCGTCTCCGGCACTGCTGCCTGCGTTAAAAATCATGCAGGCAGCAGTTTTCGCAGCGGTTCTCTGTACCGCACTGCAGTAACCGGATGGCTCAGGATGTGTAATCCTGAGCCATCCGGCAACTGCATAGTTTGCTGATCCCGGCTATTGCCGGGATCAGCACACTGTCCTATAACTATTAAAGAGTTAATTTTACTAACTAAAGTAATGTTTGAGGTCTCTAGGGGGGGCTTAGACCCTCCTAGAGACCGGCCGCCCACTCCGGTGGGCTTCTACTAAATTTCCCCCATGGCACGGGCTCCTCCGAGCTCCGTGCAAGTCCCCAAAACTCCCGCCCCCCGTATCACTATACAGGGTTGCCTGCACCCCTCTTGTATAGTGATTCCTGTATATGTGCCCATAACGATTTAATACAGTATACATGTAAGCTCATACTTACATGTTCTCGTAGGCAGTGTTCTTGTAAATCCATGGGCGGGGCTGATTGCTGCAGCCTCCGCCCCCTCATTCATTATGGCCGCCCCCTCTGGGCTTCATCCAGTGTTGTGAGGGCGGCCGCGTCATGAAAGGGGCGGGGCTAACGGTGTGACTCATGTGACTGACATCTGCCTTAATTCCCTATATGGCACATGTTTGCACATTGGCTGTTTTTAATCAGATGTTTATGTTTGGAAATTAAAGATGCCAACGTATGAGGCGAGTTGTGTGAGGTGATTTGTGCACATCTGTGTCTGTGTGGTGTGTGTGTCCCTGGGGTGTGTGTATGTGTGTGTCCCTGTGGGGGGGTCTGTGTGGTGTGTGTCTCTGTTGTGTGGGTCCCTAGGGTGTGTGTATGTGTGTGTCCCTGTGGGGTGAGTGTATGTGTCCCTATAGGGTGTGTATGTGTGTGATCCCTGTGGGGGGTCTGTGTGGTGTGTATCTATGTTGTGTGTGTCTCTTTGTGGTGTGTGTGTCCCTGTGGGGTGAGTGCATGTGTCCCTATAGGGTGTGTATGTCCCTGTGGGGGGGGGGGGTCTGCGGGGTGTGTGTGTCTCTGTGTTGTGTGTGTCTCTTTGTGGTGTGTGTGTGTGTTTTGTTCGGGTGCGTGGTGAGTATTCAATGTTGGGGCTGCACCTTAGCGACTATACACTTGCTATTACTCTTTGTGTGCATGTGTTGTGTATACATGTCCCCGTGCGTGGTGAATATCTCATGTTGGGGCCCCACCTTAGTGACTATATGCTGGTATGTGCTGTTAGTCTTTGGCGCTGTCATTAAGCCCCTCTCATTCACAACTGTCAACTGGTAACTGTCACTTTTTCCCCATTATGTAGATAGGGGCGAAATTGTTTGGTGAACTGGAACACGCAGGGTTAAAATTTCGCCTCACAACATAGCCTATGGACACATTCTTACATTTTGTGGCTGTGTACAAATGGAACAATGTGTCCTTGATTTCACTGCAACCAGAGATCTGCGAACAACCTCTGCACAATTATCTGTGTGTGTAACTGGGCCTTTAGGTACCTGAAAGAGACAGGACATTTCCCATAACACTGGTACTCTTTGTGATTGTATATAGAGACAAGTGAACACCTGGATCGGTGGTTCAGTTCGCCAAATGCTGGGGGTGTTTGCCGAATTGTTCAACAAACCGTTTGTCGAACCTCCCGAACCCCATTGAAATCAATGGTAGGCAACATGAAACACATAGAAAACACCTTCAAAGGTTTCCAAAAGCTGCCAAACTTCTGATATTAGTGTCAGACACCAGGAACAGGGACAACAATCCACCTACAGTACAAATAGTGTCATGGCGTGGCATGGGATCACGAGGCACGGTCTGTCCCAGCCTGCACACTCTTCAAAATCAGTTTAAAATAGGAGGTGGCTCAAATTCAAATAGATTTCAGAGGTGGGTGAAACTCAGTTTGAATTGACAACTAGATGAGGTAAAGGGGAAAAGTGGCATCAGTTTTCTATATTAAGTAAAAGGAGGACACACTGATAGGATGTTTAGATTGTGAGCACCAATGGGGACTGTGTTGCAAATGTATGTAAAGTGCTATGGAATTAATAGCGCTATATAAATGAATAAATATTAGCATATATTATATTATATTAAGTGACAGGTGTAGGCATGTCACTCATAGAGCCCTGCTGAAGTAATGCACCGCATAGCAAAGAGACCCTAAGAAGACTCCCTACTTTTCCATAGATTAGTGTTCGACCACAGTAAAATGGCATTCATCTTCTAGATTTTGAATTGGGCCACAAGAGAAGCATGGCTGGAGGCCTGGGCCCAGCATTTCAAGGTTGATTATTAAGGAAGTGGTGCAAAAGTGTCAAGAGCAGGTATTGTGCTCAGAGAGCCCTGCTCAAGGAATGCACCACACAGCAGAGAGACCCTAACAAGACTCCCCACTTTTCCAAAAAATTAGGGTCACCACATCACAGCAAAGTGGTATGTTTCCATTAAAACATTATGTATTGGGCCACAATAGGAGCAAGGCTTGAGGCCTGGGCCCAGAATTTCAAGGTTGAGTATTTAGGAAGTGGTGCACCAGTGTCATGAGCAGGTATTGTGCTCAAGGAATGCACCACACAGCAATTTTCTTTTCAGGTTACATCAAAATGCGGGAAGAGGGTGACGGGGCAGACGACTGCACCGTTTCGTATTGAGTTCCGCTTCCACGGGTCTGTTCTCCAGAGAGAACTTTTGATGTAGCCTGAAAAGGAAATTAAAACAGAGCAACTACAAACCGGTGGGTGCCGTCTTTTTTCTTTTTTGCACAAGTATATCCACAATCTCTAATGACTGTGCAACAATGGTAGTCGGGGTGTCCCCTTTAGGTGTTTTAGGTTGGACCGTGCAGGTCCGTAAATAGGTAAAAGGCATACAATAGTGCCAAGCATTTTTCTTTATTGTGCATATATTAAATATTGTAATGTGGAGCTCAATGCAGCACATTGAAAAGTACACCAGTGCCTAGTCTCTCCATTCTAGAAATAGGCATGGCATATAAGAAACCAGGAGCACACAGGATATTTGAAAAAATATTATAGAAAATTTATTGAACACATATGCAGACAATCACATTTAAAACCATTTAAAATCAGGTTCTGGGGTTCCGGTCAGGGTAGTGAGCTAATGATGCTCGAAGTAAAACCACACCTCACCCAACTGGGTATTCAACATACACCAATAGTTACTGTGTTACAAAGACCAGCAATCTCTGTATTACAGAACAAAGGTAGATGCGGGGGTACAAAAAGGTAGTACACAGGTGGTGATCTATATAGAGTATAACAGATAATAACTGGAGGACAACAAATAACACATGTAGTATATCCAACAATAATAATGGCATATCAGAATATCAACCTGGAGTGTATATCATGAGGGATATTAGAGCATAACATAATTCATAGGCATCAGAAATAAAGTAACTCGGGCGAACACAATGGCAGATAATCTAAGTGTGAGTGTTATCAAAAACCACACGTAGAAGGCAGTATGTACCAAAGGACCCAGAAATTAGCACAAGCAGCCAATGAGAATGATACACTTATCAATAATCAACAAGTAGTATATCAGGGATAAAATACAGATATGCAGAGATCTACATGTGAAACAGTGATCCCACAACAAACACCTAATATACGTAACAATATAGAGGGTTAATGACCTGTGTATAGTGTATAACACATGGACAAATACCCCAATAGGGGTTAATGTAGAGCCCCAAATGTACCAAGATTTATGCTTGTGTTAATAAATCCTACTCTCGTTTGCAGTTTGAAGGCTCTAACTTATTTGCATCTTATCAAACCACCTAAATCTGCAGGGGGTTGAAGACTACTTGTAGGCACTGTATATGCGTACCTCACTACGGCTGAGACAACGAGATCACTATGGTACATCTCAGAATGGGAGTGGGACTTGGGGTTTGTTGCAGAGGACCTGGACTGGAATAAGTCTTTCTTTTGTACGCATAAACTCTCCTTGGCATGTAAAGCCCAGGAGACGAACTTCAAATAGTTAACCAGATGGTACAGGTGCCCTCGAGAGATTAAGAAAATATTCCCAGACAAATCTGATCTGTGCTGGAGGTGAAAAAAGCATAAATGTGCATAAATCTTACAAACCAAAAAGTTATGTTGCTCAGTTGAATTTTAATAAATTTTAAACATAAAAGTGTGGGTCAATTATTATTTAACCCCTAGGTTTAATATTTTGTGGAATAACCCTTGTTTGTAATTACAGCTAATAATCGTCTTTTATAAGACCTGATCAGGCCGGCACAGGTCTCTGGAGTTATCTTGGCCCACTCCTCCATGCAGATCTTCTCCAAGTTATCTAGGTTCTTTGGGTGTCTAATGTGGACTTTAATCTTGAGCTGCTTCCACAAGTTTTCAATTGGGTTAAGGTCAGGAGACTGACTAGGCCACTCCATCACCTTGATTTTTTCCCTCTTGAACCAGGCCTTGGCTTTCTTGGCTGTGTGCTTTGGGTCGTTGTCTTGTTGGAAGATGAAATTACGACCCATCTTAAGATCCTTGATGGAGGAGCGGAGGTTCTTGGCCAAAATCTCCAGGTAGGCCGTGCTATCCATCTTCCCATGGATGCGGACCAGATGGCCAGGCCCCTTGGCTGAGAAACAGCCCCACAGCATGATGCTGCCACCACCATGCTTGACTGTAGGGATGGTATTCTTGGGGTCGTATGCAGTGCCATCCAGTCTCCAAACGTCACGTGTGTGGTTGGCACCAAAGATCTCGATCTTGGTCTCATCAGACCATAGAACCTTGAACCAGTCTGTCTCAGAGTCCTCCAAGTGATCATGAGCAAACTGTAGACAAGCCTTGACATGACGCTTTGAAAGTAAAGGTACCTTACGGGCTCGTCTGGAACGGAGACCATTGCGGTAGAGTACGTTACTTATGGTGTTGACTGAAACCAATGTCCCCACTGCCATGAGATCTTCCTGGAGCTCCTTCCTTGTTGTCCTTGGGTTAGGCTTGACTCTTTGGACAAGCCTGGCCTCGGCACGGGAGGAAACTTTCAAAGGCTGTCCAGGCCGTGGAAGGCTAACAGTAGTCCCATAAGCCTTCCACTTCCGGATGATGCTCCCAACAGTGGAGACAGGTAGGCCCAACTCCTTGGAAAGGGTTTTGTACCCCTTGCCAGCCTTGTGACCCTCCACGATCTTGTCTCTGATGGCCTTGGAATGCTCCTTTGTCTTTCCCATGTTGACCATGTATGAGTGCTGTTCACAAGTTTGGGGAGGGTCTTAAATAGTCAGAAAAGGCTGGCAAAAGAGATAATTAATCCACACATGTGAAGCTCATTGTTCTTTGTGCCTGAACTACTTCTTAATACTTTAGGGGGACCAAACAGAATGCTGGTGGTTTGAGGGGTTGAATAATAAATGACCCTCTGAATTAACTTTTAACGCTTTAAAAAAAAAAAAAAAATTAAAAAATCTTTTTGGCTGCAGTGCATTTCCCACTTCCAGGCTGATCTACAGTCCAAATGTCACAATGCCAAGTTAATTCCGCATGTGTCAACCAGCTAAATCTGCAGGGGGTTGAAGACTACTTGTAGGCACTGTACCTTAGAGATCATATGCATGGGGGGTGAGTCTGATAGGAGCAGAGATTCATAGGGAGAACAAGCGTCTATGAAAGCAGATGGGCCCCCCGAGGAAGAGACAAAGGACCTGGCCGTACTCAAACCAGCGCACGGGTCTTTCAGAGTCTGCTGAGGTGAAAGAAGCGAGGGGGGGCATTGTGTCAGAACCCAATAAAGCCTGGGATAGGCGGGGTCTGTCTGCTGCATTCCAGACAAAAAAATGGTCAACATGAATCCCTGGGGGGAAGTCTGGGTTGTCAAATATTGGTGTCATGGGTCTCCATCAGGGCAAAACAGAAAACCGATGGTTTAATGCATCCCAGGTCCCGAGCAAGTCCCTGGTCAAATGAGGGATTGAGAGGGGCTGAGGGCGATCAGAGTATTTTATCCATGGCAAGGAGGTGAGAGTCCAATCCACCATGGCACCCTCCAGTCGGACCCACTGCTTCGCCTCACATCCATGAAACCAATCCGACAATCTCGTGAGGAGAGCTGCAGCGTGATATAGTCGGAAATCGGGGAGTCCCATCCCACCATACCCCTTAGGTCTGATCAAGATTCTGTAAGATAGTCTCGGTTTAGTGTGTCTCCATATAAATTTTGTGCATACCCGTCGTAGTTGCAGAAAAAAAGGACTGGGGGAGAGCTATCGGCAACGCCTGGAAAAGATATAGGAGTTTGGGGAGAACGTCCATCTTCAGGACATTGATACGCCCAAACCACGACAGAAAGCGACAGTCGAATTAATTTAAGTCGGCTATGAGCTTGAGTAATAGAGGTTGATAGTTCAAGTCAAATAAGAGAGGGGTGTCTCCTGTAAGGTGTATACCCAAGTAAGACAGGGAAGGGTCACACCATCTGAAGGGAAAGTTATCCTTCAATTGTTGAAATTTGTTCTGCGGTAAGTTGACGTTCATAAGTTCGGACTTTGTGAGGTTGACTCGGAAATTACTAAGCCTGCCTTACACCTCAAACTCCCTAAGGACGCTAGGGATAGATGTCTCTGGATCCGTGACGTACAACAAGAGGTCATCGGCGTACAAAGCAAGCTTATCTGTGTGTCCTTGAACCTCGATCCCATGTATATTAGGATTGAGGCGCAGCACGTTTGCAAGGTGCTCAATCACCAAGGCATACAGGCGGGGAGACAGGGGGCATCTTTGTCTCGTACCATACCGTATACGGAAGGGCTCCGACAAGACTCCGTTGCATCTGACTTTAGCAGAAGGATCTGAGTATAGTGCCATTACTTTACTCTGGAATAAGGGTCCCAATCCGATTCCCTCCAGAGCCCTCCCAAGAAACTTCCAATCCACTCTATCAAAAGTTTTTTCCGCATCGACTGACAGAATACATGAAGGCTTCTTGAAATTCTTAACATGGGAGTTCAAGAGCAAGTACTTGATAGTATTGTCTCTTGCCTCTCTTCCTGGGACAAAGCCCACCTGATCATCGTCTATCAGTCGAGGCAGAAAAGGGCCAATTCTGACAGCCAGCAACTTAGCAAAGAATTTCACGTCTACGTTGATAAGTGAAATAGGTCGGTAGCTAGCGCACACCTCCGGATTTTTGCAAGGTTTTGGGATGACAGTGATTATGGCCTCTAAAGCTTGTCTAGGAAACGGGCTGTCGGAAGAGACCGCGTTAAAAACCTTGGTCATGAAGGGTATCAAAGGAGCTAAAAACTTCCGGTAGAATTGAACCATGAAGCCATCCGGGCCTGGGCTACGGTTTGACGGAGTGGATTCAATAACCTGGGATAACTCTGCTTCCGTGAATGGTTTGTCTAGCACCTCAGCCATCTCCCCCTGCAAACTCGGCAAGACAGTGTCAATCATATAGTCGTCCATTGAAACGTCTAGACCCCCCACAGAAGTAGTTGTTTGGGCACCCCGTATGTTGTAGAGGTCATGGTAATATTGCCGAAATGTGTCAGCTATTTTATTGGGGTGACATTCTTTTTTACTTTGAGATGGTATTAATGGGATAAAGGAGCTTGTCATTTTAGGTCTTAAATATCTGGCTAATGGTCCTCCACATTTGTCGGCGAACTCATAAAAAAAAACGGTGGCGCCCGTTCCCTGTACCTCAAGTAAGCCCGATCCAGACAGTTCCGAAGGTCCTCTCTGGTTTTGTTTAATTGGAGGAGGGTATCCTGCCCAGGGCAGGTCTTGTGGGCCTGTTCCAGAAGATGAACTTGAGAGATTAGATTTTCAATATTGCTTGCTTTAAGCTTTTTCAGTCTAGAACCCTCCTGGATTAGAACCCCCTTAGCACGCATTTTAATGCTTCCCACTGCAGAGGGAGAGGTGTGGGTCTCCCATATGGTTTCGAGGAACTCGGTAATCGTAGAAGTTACCGACTTGGAGGTCTCTTCATCCATGAGGAGATCAGGATTCAGAGTCCACTGCCAAGGGCGAGAAGGAAAGTCAGGGAGATTGAGTGTTAAAAAGAATGGAGCGTGGTCAGACCACACCATAGGTCCAATCGAGGCAATAGGGTCAAAAGTCAATAATCTGTGGCTCACGAGTAGATAGTCAATCCAATTGTAAGTCGGTGAACTGACGAGTAATACGTGTATCACAAAGCAACCACTGACCTTGTGGAGACCAGTGGAGGATAACACTGCGGGCACCAGTTAAAGCACTCAACCACAGTGAAACCCAAGGTGCATTGCTCCCTAGAATTTGAATATGCAGATGAAGTCCATGGAGCCTCAGTTAAGAGTCTACAACATGGACACCAGCCAGTTTTCCCACCAGGGAAGGACCTAGCCCAGGCTATGGTTGAGTCCTTTAACTGGTACCCTGGAGAGGGTATAGGGAAAGGGGAGGAGGGGGGAAGGGTGAGAGATGTGTATAGATTAGGACATCATAGCAATATTCAAGACTCAGCTGGATAAGGACGAAGGGAGTCACGGTGGCTGGGTCTCCGAGGCATTGGTCCCCTGTCCTCTATCCTCTCCACCTCGGGGGTTCACCAGCAGGTTGGAAGGCCAGTCCACATGACGATCTCCGGCAGCCCCAGGGTCTCCGTGAAAGACGATAGGTCTCAGGGGTCCCTGAAGTCGACCATTCCGTTCTGATGCTTGACTTGAAGCTGAAAGGGGTAACCCCAGGAGTATGTTAGACCCCTGTCACGGAGGTATCCAGGACCGGTGTTAGTGCTTACGCTTTGATAAGGTGACCCTAGAGATGTTCGGCGAGTAGATGAATTTCTGCCCCATCAAAGTCTATAGGGCCCCTGGTCCGCGCACGTCTCATTATTTCGTCTTTGAGGCTATATAGGTGGAAGCGACAGATAACATCCCTCGGGTTGTTTGGGTCAGCCGATCGTGGGTGCAGAGCTCTATGCACCCTGTCAAAAGCGATTGTAGAGTCAGCTGGTCTTTCAAGGATGGTATTGAAAATGCCCTGTAGAGTGGGGCTGAGTTCAAGCGGGCCCGTGGCTTCTGGAAGGCCCCGCACCCGAATGTTGTTATGCCGGTTGTGATTCGCAGAATGTTCTAGATGGTTAAAAATGAATGCGATTTGTTCAGCGTGCAAATCCAAGATTCTTTGTTGCTCCAAAAGACGGTCAGACTGCGAGGACACGGAGGCCTCCACGGCGTTCACTCTCTCAGTTATCTGAGACACTGAAGTTTGTAAACCCTGAATTTCGGCTCTGCAAAGGGACTCGAGGCGAGAGATGTATCCCTCCATACCTCCTTGGTAGGGATTGCCGCCATTCTGTTTTGTAGGTCTTTCAGCTTACACAGCATTGTATCTGATTGTAGAGGCCAAGACGGCGGGCCAGGGTCTTGATGTTGTGGGTTCATAGGTGCCATTGCTCCCTCTCCTGCTGGTATATCAAGTGACCTGAAAGAGGCTCTCCCTGGGCTTGGGCTGGAGGACCGTGCGGTGGTGTCAGGGCCGCAGAAGTCCCCGTGTCTACATTAAAAAATCTTTGTATGCTTCTGTCTCCTGAGTGACCGATGGACCAGCCGGAGTCGGGGACGCCTTCCTGCTTCTGGACCTCATATTTACAGTGGAGAGGGGCGCCACATTCCCCCTTGGTGGACTACACTCGTCTGCAAGTGTCACAACCAAACCGGGGCTGAGCTTAACTTTTTATTAACATATTAACCGGGTTACGACTAAACATGAACATAACAAAACAACAACAAGATTCTTTTCTCTTCCCTTGCGTGAGGCACTGGGCTTCAAACATTGCAAACAACACATGCATTCTAATCCACATCAGCCCAACAGGGGCCGGGTATTAAGTCTCTGATTTAAGTTCAATCAGGCTCTGACACCAAAAGTTCACATTCAAGTCCATGTGAGCCTTTTTATGGGTTTTATCAAGGAATCACACATTTAACTATATACATTTAACACGAAACCGGGATCATCTTAATTATTCAACACTTACTGATCCGGATCACGTACCAGCCTCGGGGACCTACATAGCGTTCGTATGTGATCAAGTCACCCCGGTACAAATCCCGGGCCGGGTGGCCTTGCGGGAGGTGGGGCTCGACATCTCTTTTCCCCACGAAGAACTCTACAAAACCGCACCCGGTAACCAGGTTAAAGGCTGTAATTGTCCCTTTCTTCCTTTGGTCCACAGGCAGTGGTGGTTGGGTGCGGGCAAAGGCGCGGGCCTGGCGGGTCTCCATTTTGTTAGCCATGCTTTCTCGCCACCTCTGCCTCGTCATCCTGGAACTGTGGCCTCCCAACAGGTTGCCAGTAGTGCAGGGCCGGGACTGAAGATTGGCCTCCAAATCGCCTCATCTCCATTCCGACCTGGGATGTTGGTTGCTCCAGGCGATCGGCCCACCACAGCTCGCGGGGCCCGGACGCCTTTGCGCCACTGACTGGGTCTTCCTCCAAGTCCTGGCGATTGGCCCACCATAACTTGCGGGGCCCGGAAGCCACTGAGCCACCGACTGCTCCTTCCTCTCAGTCCTCCTCCCAGGAACTCACCTTGTGGTTAGATGTTTCTTCTTCGAATTCCTCCATAATCAGGTTGGGCTACTCGGAGAACCATTTCAGGTTTTCCGGTTCGGCAGGCTCCTCGTTGGTATTGGACTCGCGGGTCTCATGGCTAAGTAGTTGGTTGCTGGTTCGGTCTCCTCAGTGGTGGTTGAGCCTGGCTCTGTGGGGACCTAGATTCCACCAGCCACCGGGTGCTCGGTCTCTGGTTCTACCGACACCCCCGGTTCCGAGTCTAGCTCATGCCCCTGTTGTTGTCTCGCATGCCGACTCAGCTCCAGCTGCATGTTGGTGCTCCACCTCCAGATCATCCATTCCATGACCTCCATCACCTGGGCCTGCAAATCGTCGAGGGCTGCACTACAGAGGGCCGCATCGTCACCCTTATCTCCAAGTGCCGGTATCCCCGGAGCTCCAGTGTCTGCCCTCAGGTCTTCCTCGACTTCGCGGACCAGGTCTCTCAGTCTTGTGGCTGCCATGGTATCTGGGCCGTGCTCGGGTAGCAGGTCTGGTAGTGGCCACTGTCTCTCGTTCTGCCCTCTGGCTGCACCCTGTTTACTTTTTATAGTTCCAAGTTGGTGCGGTCCAGTTCTTAACCCGCCCCTTGGTTGTTTGATGGCAAGGGGGGCGGGGAGACAGTTTGGTGCCTCTTGTATGGCCCTCCTTGGATGAGGGGCCGAGGCACGCCCCTGGGCCAACACATTTCAGTCATATCTCTAGGCCTGCTATTTTGGGCCCACGTAGTAAAGTTCAGTCAATAAAGTCCAATTTAAGGCGGACAGTACCCGGTTTTACTGGGCACGGGATCCTGCTTGTGACACCAAAATTGAGTTGGGCCAGCAGGGAAGGGGATACTCGGATATCGGGACGGTGGCTTTGGTGGGGATCACAGCTGGTCGGGTCCCGGTTCCGTGCCCTGGACACTCAATGGCAGATGGGGGATGATGATGGGGGGGATAATACGTGACGCCACCTGTGGTACCTGGTAATGGGGTTATCAGCGCTGCAGCCGGCCGCTGAGGTGATGGTGACACAGCAGTGATAGTACAGCTCCCCACAGGCGGAGCTTTACCTTAGGGCAGCGGGGTGGATGAGAGGAGTCGTAGTACTAGGCTCTGTAGTGCTGTAGGAGCCTTTCGGGCGATGAATAACTGATGCCGGAGACCAAATTAGCTTAAACAGTTCTTTACTGGTACCAGATGATAAGGGTACACGGTACAGTCGGGCTCACCAGGATTTGTAGCCGCAGATTTTGGAGGCTTTTCCAGAGTCTGTCAGAGGTGTCTCTACAATAACTTTCTTGGTCTGTGTTTTGCTTTAGTTCTCTTGTCAACCACACTAAAGAGACCGATCGCGGTCCCCAGGTCTGTTACTAAAAGGTACTTCTGACCCTTCTCCGGTCTGGACGGGAGCGGTGAGAAGACAATCCCTCCCGTCACCGGTATTTAGTCCTTTCCCTTGTTAGTGTCTTGGACCCACTTTGGGACAGAGGTGGGATTTGGTCCTGTGGTGCTGTGACTCCTATTCTAGGCCCAAAGCCTGCCGGTCTGTGGATTGGGATAAACCGTTAACAAACCGCCTCGGTCCCTGTTTACCGGTGTTGACCTGGACTCTCCAGCCGGCTCCAACCATCCTGGAGTGTCCCCCTTCTTTGCCTGGGTCACCTCTCTCCTTAGAGGAGCCTCCTGTCACAGCTGCAGGGTCCCCTGCGTCCGTCCGCTCTCTTCTTCTGTCACCGTCTGACTGCTGTCTGTAACTGTCACCTCACGTCTCCTGCTCATCTAAGCTCCGCCCCCCTGATCACATGACACTGATGAGGTCATCACAGGTCCTTCAGCTCTCACAGTGCAGCAGATCCGTCCTGGTTGTAGGTGGAGGAAGATTCCCTGTCCTCCTCTATACAGGTGATTATACAGAGAACAACTGCATTATGGGATAATAACATCATCATCATCATCGTCATCATCATCATCATCATCAGCACTGCTAGAGGAGCCTCATTACATCACTAAAGACCCGAGACATCGCTCGTGGTCGGTGACGTCTTGTAGATGTGATCGGTCCTTAGTTACAGGATCCATCGCTCGTGTGAGGTGATCTCTTGTAGATGTGATCGCTCCTTAGTTACAGGATCCATCGCTCGTGGTCGGTGATCTCTTGTAGATGTGATCCCTTAGTTACAGGATCCATCGCTCGTGGTCGGTGATCTCTTGTAGATGATGTGATGGGTCCTTAGTTACAGGATCCATCGCTCGTGGTCGGTGATCTCTTGTAGATGTGATCGGTCCTTAGTTACAGGATCCATCGCTCGTGGTCGGTGATCTCTTGTAGATGTGATCAGTCCTTAGTTACAGGATCCATCGCTCGTGGTCGGTGATCTCTTGTAGATGTGATCGGTCCTTAGTTACAGGATCCATCGCTCGTGGTCGGTGATCTCTTGTAGATGTGATCGGTCCTTAGTTACAGGATCCATCGCTCGTGGTCGGTGATCTCTTGTAGATGTGATCGGTCCTTAGTTACATGATCCATCACTCGTGGTCAGTGATCTCTTGTAGATGTGATCAGTCCTTAGTTACAGGATCCATCGCTCGTGGTCGGTGATCTCTTGTAGATGTGATCTCTTAGTTACAGGATCCATCGCTCGTGGTCGGTGATCTCTTGTAAATGTGATCAGTCCTTAGTTACAGGATCCATCACTCGTGGTCGGTGATCTCTTGTAGATGTGATCTCTTAGTTACAGGATCCATCGCTTGTGGTCGGTGATCTCTTGTAGATGTGATCGCTCCTTAGTTACAGGATCCATCGCTCGTGGTCGGTGACGTCTTGTAGATGTGATCTGTCCTTAGTTACAGGATCCATCGCTCGTGGTCAGTGATCTCTTGTAGATGTGATCTCTTAGTTACAGGATCCATCGCTCGTGGTCGGTGACATCTTGTAGATGTGATCTGTCCTTAGTTACAGGATCCATCGCTCGTGGTCAGTGATCTCTTGTAGATGTGATCGGTCCTTAGTTACAGGATCCATCGCTCATGGTCAGTGATCTCTTGTAGATGTGATCGGTCCTTAGTTACAGGATCCATCGCTCGTGGTCGGTGATCTCTTGTAGATGTGATCAGTTCTTAGTTACAGGATCCATCACTCGTGGTCGGTGATCTCTTGTAGATGTGATCTCTTAGTTACAGGATCCATCGCTCGTGGTCGGTGATCTCTTGTAGATGTGATCGGTCCTTAGTTACAGGATCCATCGCTCGTGGTCGGTGATCTCTTGTAGATGTGATCGGTCCTTAGTTACAGGATCCATTGCTCGTGGTCAGTGATCTCTTCTAGATGGGATCTGTCCTTAGTTACAGGATCCATCGCTCGTGGTCGGTGATCTCTTGTAGATGTGATCGCTCCTTAGTTACAGGATCCATCGCTCGTGGTTGGTGATCTCTTGTAGATGTGATCTGTCCTTAGTTACAGGATCCATCGCTCGTGGTCAGTGATCTCTTGTAGATGTGATCAGTCCTTAGTTACAGGATCCATCGCTCGTGGTCGGTGATCTCTTGTAGATGTGATCCCTTAGTTACAGGATCCATCGCTCGTGGTCGGTGATCTCTTGTAGATGTGATCGGTCCTTAGTTACAGGATCCATCGCTCGTGGTCGGTGATCTCTTGTAGATGTGATCGGTCCTTAGTTACAGGATCCATCGCTCGTGGTCGGTGATCTCTTGTAGATGTGATCGGTCCTTAGTTACAGGATCCATCGCTCGTGGTCGGTGATCTCTTGTAGATGTGATCGGTCCTTAGTTACAGGATCCATCGCTCATGGTCGGTGATCTCTTGTAGATGTGATCGGTCCTTAGTTACAGGATCCATCGCTCGTGGTCGGTGATCTCTTGTAGATGTGATCCCTTAGTTACAGGATCCATCGCTCGTGGTCGGTGATCTCTTGTAGATGTGATCGGTCCTTAGTTACAGGATCCATCGCTCGTGGTCGGTGATCTCTTGTAGATGTGATCGGTCCTTAGTTACAGGATCCATCGCTCGTGGTTGGTGATCTCTTGTAGATGTGATCGGTCCTTAGTTACAGGATCCATCGCCCGTGGTCGGTGATCTGTTCCTCTGCTCAGTATTTGTGGTTCTGGATCTCACGTTATTTTCTCCTCTATTGGCCACTTTACACGCGGCTACATTTCTAGCTTATCCACAGGTAACTTACTGGCTGCAGTGAAATCATGGAGACATGGTTCTATCTTGTTGCTGTGTACAAATGGAATAATGTCTCCATGATTTCACTGCAGCCAGTAAGTTACCTGTGGATAAGCTAGAAATGTAGCCGCGTGTAAAGTGGCCATATGATTTCCATCTTCTCTTTATCATACAGACGCTGCAGGACGAGATCCCTCCGGCTGATCCAGTTTTCCTCCCTCTTCTCCTGAATGATCCCGAGGATGGACGAGGACGGGAATGAGATCAGCAGTAGATTACTCCACCTCACCCTGGAGATCTTCTCCCTGCTGAGCGGAGAGGTGACTCCTCCACATTTCTATCAGCTTTATTGTATCATTGTAGTTACTGGGACCTGTCATCAGGGGGCGACAAGACTCCAGGATCTCATGATGCCGCATCTCCCTAAGTGTCTCTCTCCATACACAGGATTACACCATAGTGAGGAAGACACCGGGGGACTGTGTGACTCCCATCATCAATCTCCAGGAGTCAGGAGGGCGGAGCCTCATCACAGCCCCTCCCCTGCACTCCCCGATACATGAGAGGAACAAGAAGAAGATCCTAGAGCTCAGCAACAAGATGATTGAGCTGCTGAGCGGAGAGGTGACTGCTGGGACATTATACAGGACAGCACTGGAGGATTATGGGTGATGAGCGGAGAGGTGACTACTGGGACATTATACAGGACAGCACTGGAGGATTCTGGGTGATGAGCGGAGAGGTGACTGCTGGGACATTATACAGGACAGCACTGGAGGATTCTGGGTGATGAGCGGAGAGGTGACTGCTGGGACATTATACAGGACAGCACTAGAGGATTCTGGGTGATGAGCGGAGAGGTGACTGCTGGGACATTATACAGGACAGCACTGGAGGATTCTGGGTGATGAGCGGAGAGGTGACTGCTAGGACATTATACAGGACAGCACTGGAGGATTCTGGGTGATGAGCGGAGAGGTGACTGCTGGGACATTATACAGGACAGCACTGGAGGATTCTGGGTGATGAGCGGAGAGGTGACTGCTGGGACATTATACAGGACAGCACTGGAGGATTCTGGGTGATGAGCGGAGAGGTGACTGCTGGGACATTATACAGGACAGCACTGGAGGATTCTGGGTGATGAGCGGAGAGGTGACTGCTGGGACATTATACAGGACAGCACTGGAGGATTCTGGGTGATGAGCGGAGAGGTGACTGCTGGGACATTATACAGGACAGCACTGGAGGATTCTGGGTGATGAGCGGAGAGGTGACTGCTGGGACATTATACAGGACAGCACTGGAGGATTCTGGGTGATGAGCGGAGAGGTGACTGCTGGGACATTATACAGGACAGCACTGGAGGATTCTGGGTGATGAGCAAAGAGGTGACTGCTGGGACATTATACAGGACAGCACTGGAGGATTCTGGGTGATGAGCGGAGAGGTGACTGCTGGGACATTATACAGAACAGCACTGGAGGATTCTGGGTGATAAGCGGAGAGGTGACTGCTGGGACATTATACAGGACAGCACTGGAGGTTTCTGGGTGATGAGCGGAGAGGTGACTGCTGGGACATTATACAGGACAGCACTGGAGGTTTCTGGGTGATGAGCGGAGAGGTGACTGCTTGGACATTATACAGGACAGCACTAGAGGATTCTGGGTGATGAGCGGAGAGGTGACTGCTGGGACATTATACAGGACAGCACTGGAGGATTCTGGGTGATGTTGGTATCATTGTGTTGTCAGGTTCCTATAAGGTGTCAGGACGTCGCTGTCTATCTCTCCATGGAGGAGTGGGAGTATCTAGAAGGACACAAGGACCGGTACGAGGAGGTGATGATGGAGGAGCACCGGCCTGTGACATCACAAGGTGAGAAGATTTCTATGTCTGCCCATTACTGTGGGCACAGGCTGGCACTCGCTGCCATGATGAAGCCTTACTGCCGGGATGTGCAGGGTGTACACACGATTGTGCAGTAACCTGTAATGTCGGACGTCCCTAATTCCATCATTTAACAATACATCTTTTAGAGCGGATCACAGTGAGGAGGATCTGGGGATCCACAGTGTGGAATACAGCAGAGATCCAGGAGATCAGCAGGGAGCAGGGACCATTAGATTTAGCTGTTAGTAAATCATTAAGGTACTGTCACATGCGGCAATATTGTTTGCAATTTCACTGGCAATTTACTGGTTGCTGTGAAATCATGGACACATCAGGGGCGGACTGGCCCAGGTGGCTGGTGGTATAGCCCTCATCTAGGGCCGACCCCCCTACAGAAATGGGCTGGGCCGGTGGCACTTTGCGGCTGACAGCTATGTGAGCTCCTCAAAATCTGCGACAGCACCCATCCCAACTCACCCCCCCCAAAGCTCCTCTCCTAGGGCTGGCAGGACAAATCTGCCTCCCAGCATTAGAAGCACCAGCCCTCCCTGGGACACATTGTTCTATTTTGTTGCCGTGTACAAATGGAACAATGTGTCCATGATTTCACTGCAACCAGCAAATTGCCGGTGAAATTTCAAGCAATATTGCCGCGTCTGAAGGTACCTTTAGACACTTTAGTGAGGGCAGTCTCTCTCTCTGTAGAGTGTAAGGAGCGGAAACCGGATTGTAAAGGGTGAAGAAGAGAATTATCTGAGTTATAGCCGATCACACAGGAGTGGATCAAGTGATCCAGAAGATCAGAGATGAAGGGAGATCAGAGACCGGTCTGTAGTCAGCAGGAAGTTCTGGTCGGGGAAGGTTTATCAGTAATGGGTGTATGCTACGTGATTGAAGGAGGAGGGAAAGACACCAGATGAGAGAGAGGTTAAATATGTTAGTGAGGGGAGTGGTGACAGCCGGGAAGAGGGACTGGAGGATGTGAGGGAATAGGGTCACTGGGGCAGGTAGTAGGGTGAGAAGATGTGAGGAGCCGGGAAGAGGGACTGGAGGATGTGAGGGAATAGGGTCACTGGGGCAGGTAGTAGGGTGAGGAGATGTGAGGAGCCGGGTCACTGGGGCAGGTAGTAGGGTGAGAAGATGTGAGGGAATAGGGTCACTGGGGCAGGTAGTAGGGTGAGAAGATGTGAGGAGCCGGAAAGAGGGACTGGAGGATGTGAGGGAATAGGGTCACTGGGGCAGGTAGTAGGGTGAGAAGATGTGAGGAGCCGGGAAGAGGGACTGGAGGATGTGAGGGAATAGGGTCACTGGGGCAGGTAGTAGGGTGAGAAGATGTGAGGAGCCGGGAAGAGGGACTGGAGGATGTGAGGGAATAGGGTCACTGGGGCAGGTAGTAGGGTGAGAAGATGTGAGGAGCCGGGTCACTGGGGCAGGTAGTAGGGTGAGGTGATGTGAGGGAATAGGGTCACTGCGGCAGGTAGTAGGGTGAGGAGATGTGAGGAGCCGGGTCACTGGGGTAGGTAGTAGGATGAGGAGATGTGAGGAGCCGGGTCACTTCTTCTGTGATTGGTTCATAGACAGAATGTGAAGTAGATGAAGAGGGAGGAGAATGCAGGAGATTATGAGGCCGGGGGACATTTCCTGGGAATATGGGAATCTTTTCTTTGAAGTAATTGGTCGGATCGTCAGCGCTGAGGTTGGAGGTGACAATCTAGGAGCGAGGAGGGAATGATAAATGTCAGAGTCATTTGGGATTGTTGTATGGTGAAGTGAGGAGGGCGGTGAAGGCTCCGGTGTGGAGGGTGAAGGGCAGAGTTGTGTTTTCAGCATAAACTTATAATGGATGAAATCTTCCTCCAGATTGGATTTACTTCCAGATATTCGGCCCCTGGAGCAGCGCTGGAGAGAACGTGTTTGCAGCGTGAGCCAGGGCTGCCGCCATCTGTGCAGAGCTGTTCTATGTGTAGGAGGTGCAGCTTCATCCAGGGCTGCCGCCATCTGTGCCGAGCTGTTCTATGTGTAGGAGGTGCAGCTTCATCCAGGGCTGCCGCCATCTGTGCAGAGCTGTCCTATGTGTAGGAGGTGCAGCTTCATCCAGGGCTGCCGCCATCTGTGCCGAGCTGTTCTATGTGTAGGAGGTGCAGCTTCATCCAGGGCTGCCGCCATCTGTGCCGAGCTGTTCTATGTGTAGGAGGTGCAGCTTCATCCAGGGCTGCCGCCATCTGTGCAGAGCTGTTCTATGTGTAGGAGGTGCAGCTTCATCCAGGGCTCTGCAGAGCTTCATTATAATGTTCCAGAGTCAGGACATGAGAGGGAGGAGATTGGGGCAATGAGGACTGCAAATTCTTCATAGGTTTCTGGGTATTAATGGCTCATATGTTCCTATAAGTGTGGTAAGTGGGTCGTCCTGACTAGGGCAACAGGTCTTTATAGAGAATTAAAGAAAGTTGTGGTCAGACAGTGGAAGAGAGAAGTTAGTGAGATATTCATACTGAGCAGAGCCGGGAGAAGATCAGGCCCAGATTATTCCCATCTTCATGTGTAGGAGACTTTGTAAATCGTAAACGATCCAGAGAGGAGGTGTTGTATGTTGGGAGTGAATAGATCTGTGTGGTTTAAGGTTGTGGAAAGACCATGAGGGCTGTAAATGAGGGAGGGGAGAATGGGGCTGAAATGGTTGGAGAATATGAGCTGTACATGGAGGAAGGGAGGAGAGAGGGGCTGATATGGATGGAGAATGTGAGCTGTACATGGGGGAGAGGAGGAGAGAGGATGATATGGATGGAGATGTGAGCGTACGGGAGAGGAGGGGAATGGAGGATGTGAGCTGTACATGGAGGAGGGAGAGGGGCTGAAACAAATGGAGAATATGAGCTATACATGGGGTAGGGGAAGGGGAGAGATGGTACTGATACAGATGGAGAATGTGAGCTTAATTGGAGGAGAGAGGGACTGAATGGATGGAGAATGTGAGCTGTACATGGGTAGGAAGGGGGACTGATATGGATGGGAGGGCAATGGGGAGGAGAGAGGGACTGAAATGGATGGAGAATGTGAGCTTACATGGAGGGGAAGGGAGAGAGGACTGATACTGGATGGAGAATGTGAGCTGTACATGGGGAGGAGAGAGGGATGATATGGATGGAGAATGTGAGCTGTACATGGAGAGGGAGGGAGAGGACTGATATGGATGGAGAATGTGAATTGTACATGGGATGGAAGAAGAAGAGAGGGACTGATATGGATGGAGAATGTGAGCTGTACATGGGGAGGAGGAGAGAGAGGGACTGATATGGATGGAGAATGTGAGCTGTACATGGGGAGAGGAGAGGAGAGAGGGACTGATATGGATGGAGAATGTGAGCTGTACATGGGAGGAGGAGAGAAGGGACTGATATGGATGGAGAATGTGAGCTGCACATGGGAGAGGAGAGGAGAGAGGGACTGATATGGATGGAGAATGTGAGATGTACATGTGGAATGGAGAGAGAGAGGGAGTGATATGGATTGGAGAATGTGAGCTGTACATGGAGGAGGAGGAGAGAGGGACTTATATGGATGGAGAATGTGAGCTGTACATGGAGGAGGGGAAGAGAGAGGGACTGATATGGATGGAGAATTTGAGCCATACATGGAGGAGGGGAAGAGAGAGGGACTGATATGGATGGAGAATTTAAGCTGTACATGGAGGAGGGGAAGAGAGAGGGACTGATATGGATGGAGAATGTGAGCTGTACATGGAAGAGGGGAAGAGAGAGGGACTGATATGGATGGAGAATGTGAGCTGTACATGGGGGAGGGGAAGAGCAAGGGACTGATATGGATGGAGAATGTGAGCTGTACATGGGGGAGAGGAGGAGAGAGGGTCTGATATAGATGGATAATTGGTGAATGTGAGCTGTACAAAGGGTAGGAGAGAGGGACTGATATGGGTGGACAATGTGAGCTGTACATAGGAGAGGAGTGAGGGACTGATATGGGTGGACAATGTGAGCTTTACATGGGAGAGGAGAGAGATGGTGTGATATGGATGGAGAATGTGAGCTGTACCTGGAGATGGGGACTGTGCACTTTATCCATATCAGAGTGTGTGGAAGGGCAGTAGATATGGGTGACTGCAGCAGCATGAACTTAAATTATACAAATACATATGGTGAAAGCATTTTGCATCATAAAAGATCTAGGAACAAGTTTGTTTGAATGTGTTGCATGACTTACCTATCTCCTGCCTAACTGCCATGTTTAACTGCCCCGGTACTTTGAAACATACGGCACTTCAATATAGATGGGGTTGGAGAGAGGAACTGATATGGATGGTGAATGTGAGCTTTACATGGGAGAGGGGGACTAATATGGAGGGGGGGGGGAGGAGAGAGGGACTGAAACAAATGGAGAATATGAGCTATACATGGGGTAGGGGAAGGGAGAGAGGTACTGATACAGATTGAGAATGTGAGCTCTACATTGGGAGGAGAGAGGGATTGAGATGGATGGAGAATGTGAATTGTACATAGGGTGGAAGAAGAAAGAGGGACTGATATGGATGGAGAATGTGAGCTGTACATGGGGGAGAGGAGGAGAGAGGGACTGATATGGATGGAGAATGTGAGCTGTACAGGGGAGAGGGGAGGAGAGAGGGACTGATATGGATGGAGGATGTGAGCTGTACATGGAGGAGGAGAGAGGGACTGATATGGATGGAGAATGTGAGATGTACATGGGAATGGAGAGGAGAGAGGGACTGATATGATTGGGGAATGTGAGCTGTACATGGAGGAGGGGAAGAGAGAGGGACTGATATGGATGGAGAATTTGAGCTGTACATGGAGGAGGGGAAGAGAGGGACTGATATGGATGGAGAATGTGAGCTGTACATGGAGGAGGGGAAGAGAGAGGGACTGATATGGATGGAGAATGTGAGCTGTACAAGGAAGAGGGGAAGAGAGAGGGACTGATATGGATGGACAATGTGAGCTTTACATGGGAGAGGAGAGAGATGGTGTGATATGGATGGAGAATGTGAGCTGTACCTGGAGATGGGGACTGTGCACTTTATCCATATCAGAGTGTGTGGAAGGGCAGTAGATATGGGTGACTGCAGCAGCAAGTACTTAAATTACACAAATACATATGGTGAAAGAATTTTGCATCATAAAAGATCTAGGAACAAGTTTGTTTGAATGTGTTGCATGACTTACCTATCTCCTGCCTAACTGCCATGTTTAACTGCCCAGGTACTTTGAAACATACGGCACTTCAATATAGATGGGGTTGGAGAGAGGAACTGATATGGATTGAGAATGTGAGCTGTACATGGGAGAGGGGGGACTAATATGGAAATGAGGGAGGGGAGGGAGGAGAGGGGACTGAAACAAATGGAGAATATGAGCTATACATGGGGTAGGGGAAGGGAGAGAGGTACTGATACAGATTGAGAATGTGAGCTCTACATTGGGAGGAGAGAGGGACTGATATGGATGAAGAATGTGAGCTGTACAGAGGGGAGGAGAGAGGGATTGAGATGGATGGAGAATGTGAGCTGTACATAGGAGCGGGAAGGGGAAGAAAGAGGGACTGATATGGATGCAGAATGTGAGCTGTATATGGGTGAGGTGTATGAGGAGACGAGAGGGATTGATATGGATGGAAAATGTGAAATGTTCATGGAGAGAGGAGGAGAGAGAGAAACTTAGGCTGCTTTTACTCTGACAAATTGGCAAATCTTTTCCATCCATTTTAAAACGGATGGTCACGGATCCATTATGTCCTCCCATGTTATCCTATGAGCATGAATTGGTCCTAAAGAGGCTATCCGTGTGTCTCCGTTTTGTCACAGATCCGTTGGTGTCCGCAATTTATGTACCCAGAAATGGAAACTGTTCTGTTTCTGGGATTCCTCGAATATTGCGGACACCAACGGACAGACACACGTATCTGTCCGTATCAAATTAAAATGGAGCTCTATTTAGGAGAAAAAAAAAATCAGTGAAACATATTCGTTTTGCTCTACTGAGTATGCTCAGAAGCAGGGTACAGCTCATTCCACTCCTATCTCTGGTGACTGATGACGGATCTGTTAAAAAATAACATGCCTTGGACATCCGTTGGTAGCGCTTTGCAGATCTGTGCTTGACCCTGACTATACATGAATTTCATGTAAGCACACGATTAGAAAATAGCAAGTGTGAATGCAGGGGAGGAGACAGGGACTGATGTGGATGGAGAGTGTGAGCTGTACATGGGAGAGAGGAAGAGAGAGGGACTGATATGGATGGAGAATGTAAGCTGTACATGGGAGAGGGGAAGAGAGAGGGACTGATATGCATGGAGAATGTGAGCTGTACATGGGAGAGGGGAAGAGAGAGGGACTGATATGGATGGAGAATGTGAGCTGTACATGGGGGAGAGGAGGAAAGAGGGACTGATATGGATGGAGAATGTGAGCTGTACGTGGAGGAGAGGAGGAGAGAGGGACTGATATGGATGGATAATGTGAGCCGTACATAGGCAAGGGGAAGAGAGAGGGATTTGTCACACTTCTAGAGGGAGGCGCCCTAGAGTGGACCCACTTGGCCGTGGTACCGAACTCCCCTGTGTGAGCTGGTCCTAGTTTGTCCAACCCCTATACAGTGATTGTCAGGGGCAAGCCCAGGGGGTATAAATACCACAGCTGCAGATACCAGGGGGGCGGCTCGTAGGGTTAGCCTAACTGAGTTATGGCAGAGGGGAACCGGAGGCACCAGAGCCCGGGGTACAGACAGGACAGAGGACTGGATGAATTACCCACAATAGAGAGAGAGCACAAGGAGGATCTGACTAGCATCCAGAAGCACAAGGAATCTAACACAATAATCAGGCACCTCCCAGCAGTGGAGGCGGCCTGATACACCGGAGGACGGACAGCTATTGGCCAAAGGGAGTGTCAGGCTGAGCCGTTCTGGTCCCTAGATTCACAGGGGAGGAGCTTGGCCGTGCCCAGTGCACCGCTCATTACATCGTCCATTGTAGTGTGCTGGTGTGTGAACCTGGTGACCGGCAGACAGGAAGGGAACCCGGCGATGGCTCTGAAACAGAACACGTCTGGATGCCGGATGCCCAACTGGCAGAGGCAGAGGATGCAGAGCCAGGGAAGGTGAGCTGGAGAGCGGTGTCAGGGAACCTAACAGGATTGATATAGATGGAGAATGTGAGCTGTACATGCAGAGGAGGGACTGATATGGATGGAGAATGTGAGCTGAAAATAGGAGAAGGGAGGAGAGGGACTGATATGGATGGAAAATGTGATCTATACATGTAGGAGAGGAGGAGAGAGGACTGATATGGATGGAGAATGTGATCTGTATAAAAAGAGATCAGAAGAGACTGATATGGATGGAGAATGTGAGCTGTACATGGGGAGGGGAGGAGAGAGAGGACTGATATGGATGGAGAATGTGATCTGTATAAAAGAGATCAGAAGAGACTGATATGGATGGAGATGTGAGGTGTACATGGGGAGGGGAGGAGAGAGGGTCTGATACGAATGGAGAATATGAGCTGTACCTGGAGATGGGGACTGTGCACTACATCCATATCAGAGTGTGTGGAAGAGCAATAGATATGAGTGACTGCAGCAGCAAGAACTTAAATTACACAAATACATACAGTGAAAACATTTTGCTGCATAAAGGATCTAGGAACAAGTTTGTTTTAATGCGTTGCATGACTTACCTGTCTCCTGCCTAACTGCCATGTTTAACTGCCCAGGGACTTTGAAAAATATGGTACTTGGATAAAATCTGCACATTGCCTTCCTCTTAGCTCTGTCGAAATATTTAGCAAGGATCGTGCTTATATCTAGGTCCAATATAACTTGTTGAAATAGGAAAATGGAGAGAGAAAGAGAAAGAGCACAAAATAGGGTCTTATCTGGGTTAAAACAAGTGAAGATGTAAGAATCGTTCTCACCTGAAGAGGTTGTGAGAGCCACAATCACTGAAAGGCTCAAAACAGCTGCTGCAGCCCCTCGTGGAGAAAAGGCAATGAGAATATTAATAATAATAAATATTTATATACCACCATCATATTTAATACAGTGGTTTGTTTACAATACATTGGTTTGTTTACGAGCCGTCATAGGTAACAATAACAAATATACAATACAGTAAGTAAAGAAGAGAATCAATGTAAAAAAAATAAAAAAATCCAATGCACTAAGCAGAGAATCAATGTAAAAGTACAATACTTAAAGCAGAGTAACAGTGTAAAAAATAAAGCAGAGAAACAATGTAAAAAATACAGTACAGTAATTAGATACAATACAATAAGCATAGAATAAATGTAAAAAGTACAATACAATATTTAAAGCAAAAATAAGGGTGACCCTGTCTAAAGAGCGTAGAACTGCAACGGGATTGGGGTTACACAAGGTACAGGAGCTTATTATAGTGATGGTCCAGGCATCTTGAGGGAGAGGGGGATAGAAATAAAGTTACATGAATGGTCACCAGACATCTGTGTAGAGCATTTGGGTTTGGTGGAGTTTGAAGTAGAGATTATGTCCAGAGAGATGGTACTGTATATAGTCCATTCACTAAGGACTTCTATTAGGGAGTATGATAGGCCACCTTAAAAAGGTGTGTTTTTAGGGAGCGTCTTAATCTATGCAAGTTATGGATAGTCCTAATTTCTTGGGGTAGAGCATTCCAGAGAATTGGTGCAGCTCGGGAGAAGTCTTCAAGCCAGGAGTGGGAGGATCGGATTAGTGCAGATGTTAGTCGAATGTCATATGTAGAATGTAGAAAACGGGTGGGGTGATAGACAGAGATGAGGGAGGAGATGTAGGAGGGAGGAGACTGCACAGTGAAGAGCCTTGTGGGTGAGAATAAGCAATATGAATTGGATCCAGTAGTGTATGGGAAGCCAGTGCAGTGACTGGCACAGAGCTGCGGCATCTGAGTAACGATTGGCCAGATGGGCGATCCTGGTCGCTGCATTAAGGATTGGCTGGAGAGGGGAAAGTTTAGAGAGGGGGAGGCCGATTAGTAGAGAATTGCAGTATTTAAGGCTGGAATGGATCAGGGCCACGGTGAGGGTTTTTGTTTTTTCCATGGTGAGAAAGGGGCGGACTCTAGAGATATTCTTCAGATGTCAGCGAAAAGAGCGGATGAGAGAATGTGTATAGGAGGTGAAGGAGAGATCGGTGTCAAACATAACACCCAGACAGCGAGCCTGCTGCCTAGGAGTTATTGTGGTGCCGCACACTGAGAGGAGAGATGTCAGATTTAGGGAGGTTAGTGGAGGTCGGGAGTAGAAGTATTTCAGTTTTGGTTGAGTTTCAAATAAAGAGCAGACATGATGTTGGAAACTGCAGCTAGACAGTCATTGGCATTCTTTAATACCGCAAGAGTAAGGTCAGAGACTGAAGTGTATAGTTGTGTGTCATCAGCATAAAGATGGTACTGGAAGCCAAATCTGCTGACGGAGTGTCCAATCGGGGCCGTGTAGAGAGAAGAAAGAGGGACAAGGACTGTGCCATGACGGCCCCAATAGTGAGAGGAAGTGGAGCCAGTGAACGTTGCACTGAAAGAGGGGTCAGAAAGATAGGAAGAGAACCAGGCGAGAGCCATGTCCTTTGTCGATGGAGTGCAGCATAGACAGTAGGAGATGGTGGTCAACAGTGTTGAAAGCTGCAGAGAGGTCAAGAAGAATTAGCAGAGAGTGGTCTCCATTACGTTTTGCCGTCAGAAGTTCGTTGGTCACTTTGATGAGTTCGGTTTCTGTAGAGTGAAGGTGGCGGAAACCAGACTGTAATGGATCTAGAAGAGAGTGAGTGGAGAGGTAATGGTGAGGCAGGTGTAGACCGGCGCTGCAAGAGTTTAGAGATGAAGGGGAGATTGTAGACTGGTCTGTAGTTATTAGTGCAGGATGGATCAAGAGAAGTTTTCTTTAATAAGGAGTAATGATGGAATGTTTGAAGGAGGAGGGGAAGATGCCAAAAGAGAGTCAGGGTTGAAGATTTTGGTTCAAGTGAGTGGTGATGACTGGAGAGAGAAACTGGAGTAGGTGTGAGGGAATAGGGTCAGTGGTGCATGTTGTGGGATGAGAGGAAGAGAGGAGCCTGGAGACTTCTTTTGTGACTGGGTCAAATATGGAGAGTGAGCCGGAGGAAATATGGGGAAGAATGGGAGAGCAGCGTTTGGAGGCTGGGAGCTGAATTCCTGGTGGATGTTGTCTATTTTCTCCATAAAGTAAGAAGCCAGATCATCAGCACAGAGGTCATGATGGGGGCCTGCACTTTAGGACTGAGGAGGGAGTGAAAGGTGTCAGAATTATTTTGGATTATTGGATTAAGGAGCACCAGGGTGGTGAATTAGGTTTGTTTGGCGAGGTGAAGGGCAGAGTTGTAGGTTTTTAGCATGAAATTTATAATGGATAAAGTTTTTGGTGAGTGAGTTTTCCTAGAGCATCACTGGAGGAATCTTGTTTGTGATGTGAGCTGGGGCTGTTTCACTCTGCATTTTGGAGGTTCTGAGGGTGAGCAGCACTACTTGGTCCAGGGAGCTTCTGAGAGTGTCATTGTAGTGATTCACTGCCAGATCGGGACAGGGGAAGGAGGAGATTGGGACAGTGATGAGTGTAGAGGGTCTGTGAATGTATGAGGGTTAATAGTCTGTAGATTTCTGGATGTGTGATAGGTAGGGGTGTGCTGGGGGTGAGGGTTTGTGAGCATGAGGGAGAGAATGTTATGGTCAGAGAGGGGAAGAGGTGAATTATCTATGGAGAGGTGAACAGAGCTGGACAAAGACCAGGTCAAGGGTTTTACCGTCTTTGTGTGTCTCAGAGGTTGAGAGCTGTGAGAGGCCAAGAGAGGTGGTTAGAGATGGAGCTAGGATGCAGATGAGGAGATGGGGCTGTTTAAGGGGATGTTAAAGTCTCCCAGAATGAGGGTTGGTAATTCTGAGGACATGAAGTGCGGCAGCCACGCGGAGAAATGGTTGAGGAACTGGGTGGATGACCCTGGGTGGCGGTATACCACTGCTACTCTGAGGGGGAGGGGATGGAAGCGCCTAATGGTGTGGACCTCAAAAGAGGGGAATGATAGTGATGGGGCTGGGGGGATGACCTGGAAAGTACATTGTGGGGACAGGAGCACGCCTGTAGAGAAGAGGTTAATCCTGCGCTGCCAATGGGTAATGGAGACTTTTGTCAGCACAGGATTAATCCCTTGTCTCCATTGTCATCTATAATTTAACTTGTTAACAATCAATCAACTAACTGAAGCCATATAGAGGCAAAAAGATACAAAGACGAACAAACAAGCTCTCAGCCAACATGGATCATAAAGACTTAGAGCAGTGAGACGACCTTACAACATCAGGGAACAAGATCACTAAGAGGAATGACCAGTGGCTTAACTAGAATCCGAAGGGCCCCGTGTGCAAAATTTGGACCTGGGCCCCCCCACTTCCCCGTGTGCCCATATTGGTCAGATGTATGGGCCCCATGTAACATTCTAAATCCTATAAAGACTCACAAATTGACCCGTCTCCCCTTCATTAGTTAATAATGTCCCTCATCCTGCTATAAATGGCCCTCCTGGAATATGCCCTTATCCTGGTTATATGGTCTTCCATTATAGTAAAATGCAGCCTCACTCACAGCCCTCCATATAGTATAATGCAGCCTCACAGCCTCCATATATAGTATAATGCAGCCTCACATCTTTCCATATATAGTATAATGCAGCCTCACAGCCCTCAATATAGTATAATGCAGCCTCACACCTCCATAGAGTATATTGCAGCCTCACAGCCCTCCATAGAGTATATTGCAGCCTCACAGCCCTCCATAAAGTATAATGCAGCCTCACAGCCCTCCATATAGTATAATGCAGCGTCCCAGCCCTCCATATAGTATAATGCAGCATCGCAGCCCTTCATATAATATAATGCAGACTCACATCCCTTATATAGTATGATGCAATAATGTAGCCTCTATAGCCCTCCATATAGCTACATCCTCCCCCCACACACACACTCACAGGGACACATAAACACACACAGGGACATGGACACACACATAGGGTCAGGGAAACACGCAGGGATACGGACACACCCACACACACTGGAACACGGACACACAGGAACACAGACACACACACAGGGGACACGGACAACACACACACAGGGATACAAACACACACACAGGGACACGGACACACACAGGGACACGAACACATATAGGGACACGGACACACACGCAGGGACACGGACACACACACAGGTACAAGGACACACACAGGGACGCACACACAGGAACACAGACACAAGGAAACTACTCACCGGTCCACCCCACTGACGACGCTCTCAGCCTGGAGGAGCACGGCACCGCAGCCATCTCCCTGGCTTGGATGCCGTTAGTGTACAGTACGCTGTCCTGGCCAGTCACAGGCCACGATCTGCCTGGGTAGCCAATCACAGGCCAGTAACCACGTCTTGCGCCGACTGGTCTGTTATTGGCCGCTGGGCCTGTGTTTGGCCAGGACATTGGCGGGGGCCAGAGAGAGACCAGTGCCGCCGGAATGACATATACCATAGATAGAGGCTGGCAGGGAGGGGAGTGACGATTAGGCGTTAAAAGGGTTAATTACAGCAGAGGAATGTTCAAGAGAAATAGGGACAATTTTTTTATTAGGAAATGCTGTTATAAGTTAATGTTTCTGATAGATGATCGTTTGGATCCTTTATCCATCAGGACATCTGTAATAATATTATAATGAGGACGTCCTGCCCCACCCATTTGTCTCATAAGCCATTGGCCACGTCAGGCTGCACCTAGAAGACCCCGGGTCCTTCACTTACACAAAGAGGACGACAACATAGAAATCCTGGTGATGATAGAAGGTTCTGGTATATAGATGTATGAGAGGTCGTGTATTCAGTCTCTGTGTCTCCACAGATGGATCCAGGAGGAGAAATCCCCCAGAGAGATGTCCCCGTCCTCTGTATCCCCAGGACTGTCCAGAGGAGAATCACAATGTCCCGGAGAGTCATCAGGTAGATGCGCTGAAGTCTCCACAACATCTGACCATAAAGTGATTGGACCGGAGCTCGATTTACATTTCTCTTTTTAGGGGTGAAGATCTGATGATATTAAGGTTGAGGTTATCGATGAAGAAGAAGAGACGATGGATTATGGGCCGATCCGCAGGGTAAGGAGGGAGACTGTCATGTCTGTTCTGTGGTCACTCAAACCTACTACTACTCCCATCCTCTCATCACATGACACAATCTATTCCATCACTGTGTGTTTCCTACAGATGAAAGAAATCCCCCAGAGAGATGTCCCCGTCCTCTGTATCCCCAGGACTGTCCAGAGGAGAATCACAATGTCCCGGAGAGTCATCAGGTAGATGGCGCTGAGCCCTGGATCTATATGGAGGGTTGGGGGCTTTCCTGCCGTCATAGAGGTGATAGATTTTGGGGGTCTCTTATCTTGCACTGATTGTTCCATCTGATCTATCAGGGGGAAGATCCGACTAATATTAAAGTGGAGGATGAGACAGAAGAAGCGATGACGAGGGGGGATCAGCCGTGTGTGAGTGACGGGAAGGAGGAGATTCCAGGAGATGTCACCACAGGTATGGAAGAAACTTCCACAATGAATCCAGATGTTTGTCTCCTCCACACTGTATAAGTGACACATGGGGCAGGAGTCATACACTGAGTTATGTACAGGGAACAGAGGAATCCTCCACAAGGTGTTCTGTGGAGCCGCTCACACACCAGGTACAGCACCTTCCGCTATATGTGTTATTCCTTCACATTTACCACTGGCTTCAGATCCGAAAACTACGAAATTATTTATTTATTTTAAATCCCCATATGTGAAACATCGTTAACCCCGTAATGGTCGCGAATACACATTAAAATGGTGGTTTCTAAGGGCCTCTTCCTGTGATTTGCCATTTTGAAATGAAAATGAAGATTAAGTGTATAGCGCCCCCCGAGGCATTGGTCCCAACCAATTTTTTGAACCATTCAGGGCTGATTATCTCCTTAAACACATCTGATCCTTTCCCTGTATAAATAATACACTGCACTACTTGTGCTTTATCTCAGCCTAACAACATTTTCCTAAGGCCATTTTCACATTATAGCAGGCATCAGGTCCGGGCGTCGGGTGAACCTGACAGCCCCGGACCGGATTTGCAAACAGAACCAGGAAAATTGCCCTCGTCCGATTTGCAGTCGGCTTCTGAGATCACAGCTGCAGCTGCTGATTTTTCAAGATCGCGGCTAGCTCCCTGAAATCACAGCAGGGGACAGCTGGTGGTGCTGAAGTTTAGCAACTGCAGCCGCCGGTGTCCTGTTCCCGGATCCGATGTTTTTGTCAGACTGGGGCGATCTGGCCCAATAGACTCCCATGTTAGGAGCGCCAGATCACCCCGGATCGGGAGGTCCCGGAGAATCCGATTTTGATCCGATTTTTTTCCCCTGGACATAAAAATGTTGCTTGCAATGTTTTTGTGTCCGGGAGAAAAATCCGAATTGTCCCGGATCCTCCCGGACAGATGGAAACTGGATTGCACATAGCTGCCATCCGGCTCCATCTAGCCCCATAGGAATACTATGGGGACGAAATCTGATCCGGTGCTGCCCGATTCACAAAAAAACGTGATGTGAAATCGGCTTAACAGCCGCCTATCACATCTAATAGGCTTCCATACAGACTGAGGCCAATGAGAGACAGAGGGAGCATTCTCCTTCAGTCACACTCCTTTCACATGTAGTCAATAGTGACTGTGACATTAATGAGTTACACCTCAATGATGGCACATAGCCGCTCCCCTGATGTGACCACTATTCTGGGGGGGCCCAGGTATATGTACATGGTGACTCCGCTGTGTATGGCACGGGCATAGCTCCTCTGATGTGACCACTATTCTGGGGGGGCCCAGGTATATGTACATGGTGACTCCGCTGTGTATGGCACGGGCATAGCTCCCCTGATGTGACCACTATTCTTGGGGGGGGTGTCCCAGGTATATGTACATGGTGACTCCGCTGTGTATGGCACGGGCACAGCTCCTCTTCCATTCCTCCCCCATGCTGTACATGTAGAACGTGGTGCAGTAATAACACGTCACCTCAGTGTGGTGCTGGAAGGGGTTATTAGGAAGCCTCTATGTTATACTTGTGTTATGTGTGGGGAGATGTATAGAATCACATTGTAGTGTTGTGGCAGCTTTGAATGCATTTTTTACAGTCAGAACTGTGATTTGTTCAGAGGAAATGGTTTGTGCCTCTTCTTCCTTCCACTTCTGGCTCTGCTCTACATGTGTATTGTCCTTTCTAAGGCTATGATCACACACGAAGTTATTGCAGCCGTTTTACTGTGGATTTTGCAGAGTATTTTGTGTATAAAATACTCAGAGTTGTACAACGGACAACTACGGATCCGATTTGGCCCCCATCATCCCTATGGGCCAAGGATCTGATCGGATTTGCCCTTAATGGCATCCGATTTCTGTCAGATCCGATTTTGTCAGATTTTTTCCTGCACCCAAAATCGCAGACTGCTGCGATTTTGGGAGCATCAGACAGAATTTGACAGGATCGGATCTGACATGATCCAAGGCCCTTAACATGGGGGCTTATGGAGCGCGGGTCCGAGAAATCAGCTGATGGTTTCTCGGACCCGATTTTAGTGTACGGAGCATGCTCAGTACACTAAAACTGCTCTGTACCATCTAATTTCACTTCCACAATGTATGTATATAGTATACAGTTGTGGCCAAAAGTATTGACACCCCTGCAATTCTGTCAGATAATCTCAGTTTCTTCCTGAAAATGATTGCAATCACAAATTCTTTGGTATTATTATCTTCATTTAATTTGTCTTCAATGAAAAAACACAAAAGAGAATGAAGCAAAAAGCAAAACATTGATCATTTCACACAAAACTCCAAAAATGGCCAGACAAAAGTATTGGCACCCTCAGCCTAATACTTGTTGCACAACCTTTAGCCAAAATAACTGCGATCAGACCGCTTCCGATAACCATCAATGAGTTTCTTATAATGCTCTGCTGGAATTTTAGACCATTCTTCTTTGGCAAACTGCTCCAGGTCCCTGATATTTGAAGGGTGCCTTCTCCAAACTGCCATTTTTAGATCTCTCCACAGGTGTCTATGGGATTCAGGTCTGGACTCATTGCTGCCACTTAGAAGTCTCCAGTGCTTTCTCTCAAACCATTCTCTAATGCTTTTTGAAGTGTTTTTGGGTCATAGTCCTGCTGGAAGACCCATGACCTCTGAGGGAGACCCAGCTTTCTCACACTGGGCCCTACATTATGCTGCAAAATTTGTTGGCAGTCTTCAGACTTCATAATGCCATGCACACGGTCAAGCAGTCCAGTGCCAGAGGCAGCAAAGAAACCCCAAAACATCAGGGAACCTCCGACATGTTTGCCTGTAGGTACCGTGTTCTTTTCTTTGAATGCCTCTTTTTTTCTCCTGTAAACTCTATGTTGATGCCTTTGCCCAAAAAGCTCTACTTTTGTCTCATCAGCAGAGACATTCTTCCAAAACGTTTTAGGCTTTCTTAGGTAGATTTTGGCAAACTCCAGCCTGGCTTTTTTATGTCTCGGGGTAAGAAGTGGGGTCTTACTGGGTATCCTACCATACAGTCCCTTTTCATTCAGACGCCGATGGCATAGTACGGTTTGACACTTTGTACCCTCAGACTGCAGGGCAGCTTGAACTTGTGTGGATATTAGTCGAAGTTCTTTATCCACCATCCGTACAATCTTGCGTTGAAATCTCTCGTCAATTTTTCTTTTCCGTCCACATCTAGGGAGGTTAGCCACAGTGCCATGGGCTTTAACTTCTTGATGACACTGCGCACGGTAGACACAGGAACATTCAGGTCTTTGGAGATGGACTTGTAGCCTTGAGATTGCTCATGCTTCCTCACAATTTGGTTTTCAAGTCCTCAGACAGTTCTTTGGTCTTCTTTTTTTCTCCATGCTCAATGTGGTACACACAGGACACAGGACAGAGGTTAGTCAACTTTAATCCATGTCAACTGGCTGCAAGTGTGATTTAGTTAGGTGCCACAGGTAAGTTACAGGTGCTGTTAATTACACAAATTAGAGAAGCATCACATGATTTTTCTAACAGTGCCAATACTTTTTCCACCCCTTTTTTTATGTTTGGTGTGGAATTAGATCCAATTTGGCTTTAGGACAATTCTTTTTGTGTTTTTTTCATTGAAGACAAATTAAATGAAGATAATAATACCAAAGAATTTGTGATTGCAATCATTTTCAGGAAGAAACTGTGTATTATCTGACAGAATTGCAGGGGTGTCAATACTTTTGGCCACAACTGTACATACTATAGTAATTAGTGAAGCAGTAAATAAAATTTTATCTACCTTCAGGCAATCCTGGGTCCATTTCTGTCTTCAGGAGGCTGATGTCACAACCCAGTCACATGACTGTGACTGTGACACAACCACAGGTCCTAAGGATCAGAAGATAGCTGGAGATGCCGGGGGATCGCTGGAAGGTGAGAATAAAGACTTCTTATTTTGTAATGTCCGGAGGAGAGGGGAGAAAGAGGGAGAGACTGAGGGAGCAGGGAGAGGGGGGGAAAGAGGGGAGACTGAGGGAGCAGGGAAAGGAAGGGGGAAAGAGGGGGAGACTGAGGGAGCAGGGAGAGGAGGGGGGAAGAGGTGACAGGAGGGGGAGCTAGGTGACAGGAGGAGCGGGAGAGGAGGAGAGAGGATTTAAACTGATCCTACAAAATATCGGAATCGGATGCCTATTTGGCATCCGAATGCAGGCATCAGTTTGAATCCGTTGCTGTCCGAAGGGTCAACAAAAAAAAGGATCCCCTCGGACAGCAAAAAAACGCTATGTGAAAGCAGCCTAACACTCTTGTCTTTGCCTCTAAAAAATCCGCTACAATTAAGCTAGATATGAATACACCCTCATAGAGGTGGTATATCGACTTTGCATTATGAAGTCATTTACTAAATTCATGTTTTATCCTTACAGAAAATGACAATAACAATTCTGAGAGACGCTTCATGTTATTGGCAAATTATAAATTAGAAGATGAAGATATGAAGCAGAACTCTCCAGAAGAAAATCTCATCAGCACTAATGTAAATTCAGGATTTAACAGTACAGAGCTAACATATAATCCACCTAATCCTGAGGAAGCTTCTCTGGCCAATCTCACATTGTTACAAATACAGATCAGAAAGGAGGCAAAATGCATTTTACAAGAAGTTCAAGTCCTCATACACACAGAAGAATTAGAGGGAAGAAGCCGCTCTCTGTTCAGAATGTGGGAAAAGCTTCAAAGATATAACACATCTTGTTATACATAAAAGAAGTCACACAGGAGAGAAGCCTTATTCATGTTCAGAATGTGGGAAATGCTTCAAAGATAAATCATATCTTGTTATACATGAAAGAAGTCACACAGGAGAGAAGCCGTATTCATGTTCAGAATGTGGGAAAAGCTTCAGAGATAAATTAACTCTTGTTAGACATGAAAGAAGTCACACAGGAGAGAAGCCGTATTCATGTTCAGAATGTGGGAAAACGTTCACACGTCAATATTCTTTTGTTAAACATCAGAGAATTCACACAGGAGAGAAGCCATATTCATGTTCAGAATGTGGGAAAAACTTCAATGATAAAACACATCTTGTTATACATGAAAGAGGTCACACAGGAGAGCGGCCGTATTCATGTTCAGAATGTGGGAAAAGCTTCAAAGATAAAGCACATCTTGTTAGACATGAAAGAAGTCACACAGGAGAGAAGCCATATTCATGTTCAGAATGTGGGAAAACGTTCACACGTCAATATTCTTTTGTTGCACATCAGAGAATTCACACAGGAGAAAAACTGTATTCATGTTTAGAATGTGGGAAAAGTTTTATACATCAATCCTCTTTTGTTACACATCAGAAAATTCACACAGGAGAGAAGCCGTATTCATGTTCAGAATGTGGGAAATGCTTTACACGTCAATCCTTATGTGTTCAACATCAAAGAATTCATACAGGAGAAAAGCCATATGCATGTTCAGAATGTGGGAAAGGTTTTACAGATCGATCCTCTTTTGTTAAACATCGGAGAACTCACACAGGAGAGAAGCCATATTCCTGTAGAGAATGTGGGAAACATTTTACACAGCATTTGTCTTTTGTTAAACATCAGATCATGCACACAGGAGAGAAGCCATATTCATGTTCAGAATGTGGGAAATGTTTTGGACACAAGTCAGATCTTGTTCGACATCAGAAAATTCCACACAGGATAGAAGCCATATTCATGTTCTGAATGTGGGAAATGTTTTATTTCTAAGACCAGAATTTTTGATCATCATCAAAGTCACACAGGGGAGAAACCATTTTCATGTTTGTTTTGTTGAAAATACTTTGCAACTAAATCAGAGAATGAGAATGAGAGAATTCAGAGGAGAGAAGCCATATTCATGTTCAGAATGTGGGAAACATTTTACACAGATCAAGTCTTGTTCAACATCAGAGGATTCACAAAGATAAGAAGGTGTAATTATATTGAGAATGTAGAAAGTGCTGTACAGAGATATTTCACCTTATTAAACCTCAGAGAAATAAAGTGAAAGGCTGTATTTCATGTTCAGAAGTCAGATAATGATTTATTATAAAGCCAAACATCTAAAGTCATCAGAGAAGTTACAAAGGAGAGAAGCCGTGCTGATTCTCTATAGGTGTGAAATGTTTTATTACTAAAGACAAACATCTAAAATCATCAGAGAAGTTACACAGGAGAGAAGCCGCGCTGATTCTCTATAGGTCTAAATGTTTTATTACTAAAGATAAACATCTAAAGTCATCAGATAAGTTACACAGGAGAGAAGCCGCGCTGATTCTCTATAGGTGTAAAATGTTTTATTACTAAAGATAAACATCTAAAGTCATCAGATAAGTTACAAAGGAGAGAAGCCGCGCTGATTCTCTATAGGTGTGAAATGTTTTACAGACAAATCAAATTTCAAATTCCTCAAACAATTCATATTAGAGGAAACTATATCATTAGGTTATTCATAGACATTAGTCAGTAAGAGGGTTTGTTGGTTTTATTTGAAGGTGAATTTAGCCTGGATCTGATAAACACCAAAATATATATAAGATCGAGATGTCTATCCATTTTTATTAAATAAACAAGAGGGAAAAAATAACCTTTCTGCTTTCAAAGTAATGAAGATTCTATGAACCTTGTATTTATTACTGTATGATCTGTGGATATATCAATATTTATCCTCAAATATTAAAATGACAATGATGAAACAGAGCAACACCGCTCTTAGTGGGGATTGCGCTATTCCCTATCGGTGACCCTGTGACGAGATCATGGGGCATCGATGTATTGCCGTGACCGCGCGCCGTTAGCTGCTGACCCCTGTCACTGTCATGATTCACTTCCAGTGAGAAATGCCTGAGCACCATCGCTGACATAATGTGATGATTTATGCTGTGGATCATCACTGCTCTGTACTGCAGGACTGATTGCACTTTTGAGGTCCCTTCAGGGGCCACGTGAAATAAATAAGAAGTGGTTTTATTTTTTTGAACATGAAAAAAAAAAACACTAAAAGTTCAAATTAAGAAGAGATAAGATATACTTGATTGATCCAGAGGGAAATTACAATATCACAACAGCAGAACAAAGACATGAATTACAACATAATAGTGCACAATTAACAATGGAGGTTCATACATGCGTGTTCATGGCAGGTCAGTACCATATATGATTAGAATGTCAATATTCCTCAGTTCACTTTGATTTCACATTAAGGTGATTGTTGTACAATCCCATAGCAGGCAGCACAAACGACTTTCTGTATTTTTCCTTCTTGCACCTTAGTAGGATTAGACGATTGCTGAAGATGCTCCTCTGTATCATGAACACTTCATGTAATGGCCACTACGAAATGGCAGAATATTTCTAACATTTTGCTGCTCACATTAGCTGACCTTAGTTTTCATATGAAGTACAATTTGCTCATCCCCTTCTTATAAACCCTCTCTGTATGGCACCTCCACTCCAGTTGGCTATCCAGGTGGACCCCAAATATTTGTAACTCTCCACCTGCTCCACCATCTGACCGGCGATAGTGACTAGTAAATATTCCATCTTTCTCCTACTATAGCTCTCCACCAGCTGCTTCGTTTTCTAACGTTTAGTTGTAGATACCGTATATACTTGTGTATAAGCCGACCCGTGTATAAGCCGACCCCCCTACTTTTGCCCCCAAAACCTGGGAAAATTTATTGACTCGTGTATAAGCCGAGGGTGGACCCCAGCACAGGTATACAGCCCCCAGCAGTGTGGTATACAGCAGCCTCCCCAGTGGTATATACGGGCCCCAGCAGTGTTACAGCAGCAGCCCCAGTGGTATATACAGCAGCAGCCCCAGTGGTAGTATACAGCAGCCCCAGAGGTATATACAGCAGCCCCAGTGGTAGTATACAGCAGCAGCCACAGTGGTAGTATACACGCAGCCCCAGTAGTATATACAGCCCCAGTGGTAGTATACACGCAGCCCCAGTAGTATATACAGCCCCAGTGGTAGTATACAGCCCCAGTGGTAGTATACAGCAGCCCCAGTAGTAGTATACAGCCCCAGTGGTAGTATACAGCCCCAGTGGTAGTATATAGCCCCAGTGGTAGTATACATACAGCCCCAGTAGTAGTATACAGCCCCAGTGGTAGTATATAGCCCCAGTGGTAGTATACATACAGCCCCAGTAGTAGTATACAGCCCCAGTGGTAGTATATAGCCCCAGTGGTAGTATACATACAGCCCCAGTAGTAGTATACAGCCCCAGTGGTAGTATACATACAGCCCCAGTAGTAGTATATAGCCCCAGTGGTAGTATACAGCAGCCCCAGTGGTAGTATACAGCCCCAGTGGTAGTATACATACAGCCCCAGTAGTAGTATACAGCCCCAGTGGTAGTATATAGCCCCAGTGGTAGTATACATACAGCCCCAGTAGTAGTATACAGCCCCAGTGGTAGTATACAGCAGCCCCAGTGGTATATTCAGCCCAGTGGTAGTATACAGCCCAGTGGTAGTATATAGCCCCAGTGGTAGTATATATACAGCCCCAGTAGTAGTATATAACCCCAGTGGTAGTATACAGGGCCCCAGCAGGGCCCCCCTCATAATTTGGCGCCCCCACCTCACTTTCTGGGCCCCCCCGCATGCAGCGCTGCGCATATACATTACCTGTCTAGCAGCTGTCACCCTCCGATGGCGGATCGCGGCTCCCGGCTCCATCTTCCTCGCTGTCTTCCTGCTTTGTGACCGGGGCTCAGCGCGATGACGTCATCGCGACGCCGGCCGGTCACATGACAAGCAGGAAGTCAGCGAGAAAGATGGAGCCCGGAGCCGGGAGCCGCGATCCGCCATCGGAGGGTGACAGCTGCTAGACAGGTAATGTATATGCGCAGCGCTGCATGCGGGGGGGCCCAGAAAGTGAGGTGGGGGCGCCGTATTGACTCGCGTATAAGCCGAGGGGGGGACTTTTCAGCCCAATTTTTGGGCTGAAAAACTCAGCTTATACGCGAGTATATACGGTAGTTAGCATAGCACCAATCCACAAAATCCACCACCACGCTTCTATATCCCTTGACACCCTGGTCCTCCCTGATACATCCGTCTTCTGATAATTTATGGTGGTGGCAAAAATGAGATTTAAAAGGGATTTTAGTTCAACCCTCAATTTAAGAATGTCACCAAAGATGGAATTTTTTTTGGTCCGAATCACCTCCGATTCCAAGTCTTTAATCTTACTTATGATGGAAGCCGTATCTTTAGTTAATTTTCTTTTTAGGAGAGAATTTAATTGAATTAGATGACCTCTAATCAGTGCCTTATGGGCAGTCCATAAAGTTGGAATAGGCATATCTCCCAAATCATTTTCTTTAAAGTAATAATGTAATATACTTTGAATTTATAATCTGGATGATGGTATAGAAAAGAATTTGCTCTCCAGAGTTTCCGCCCGCTATAAGAAGACCCATCTGTAGTAACGAAGATTATCGGAGAGCGATCCGACCAAGAAGTAGGAAGTATTTCTATTGTGTTATCTATCAAAACCAGATCTATCCTAGCAGAGGATTTGTGCGAGTCAGAAAAATTAGTAAATTCTATAGATGACGAGTTTATGCATCGGAATGCATCATAGAATTCCTCCTGGTTAAATAATGGATCAAGCTGGACATTGGTATTCCTGGCTTTATTGGAAGAGTCAAACATAGCATTAGGAACCGCGTTAAAGTCCACAAAAATGAAGAGGTTGCCTTTCTTATGATCATGGATAGTCCTGAACATTTTTTTTAAAAATGAAAATTGACCTTTGTTAGGAGCGTATAAATTCACATTTTACATATCAGGATAAGATATCGGCCATCATCATCTCTATAGACCTCAAATTCTTCAAATTTAAGAGTTTCCCTAATTAGAATGGCAACTCCAGATTTTTGTTTTCTTGTTGGAGGAGAAATAGATATGAGGAAATTGTTTATTCGTAAATTTTGGTGGATTTTCTAGGCAAAATTTAGTCTCCTGAAGTCCTGCCAAATCAATTTTATGCTTCGCAAGTTCTTTCCATACATGGAACTTTTTTGAGGGGTATTTAACCCATAGACATTTAGTGAAAGGTATCTGGTGTCATTGTCTCAATGAAGAATTAAAAATGTACGTAAGCTAGCTGCAATGAAAGTATGAAGTTGTTTAAGTATGAAGTGAGGGAGAGGGAAGGGAGAGAATTAGGAGGGAAACTAAACTACTACAGGTAGGTAAAGTAAACAACTATTAAATGAAACAAACTATAACACAGAATGTAACTAGTAATAAGAACTATGTAAGTATCAATACTATAAGGAAGGGGCTTCAAGGGAACCGTTATTCAACTTCCTGCAAGGCTAATGTTTGGCCATTGTGCCTAATTGGACCTTAAATCTTTAAAGTGTCAAACAGAGCTACCTAAGACCCGTCAAGTATTAGTTAGATGTAAGTTTCTCAAAACTTTCAGTCCCTCAGACTATTATCTTCAATAACAAAAGATTTCTGTCTATATGTAATGTGTTTAGGATGACCCCATCTGTACAAGATCTCCAAGCACATAGAATGTCCGTTACAGGCTTCAAAGATTTCCTCTTCAGCATCGTGTCTTTAGAAATATTTGTGAAGATTTTAATCCCTTCGTAAGGTGGAGGTAGGGATTTATTATCTCTTAAGAAAGCTGTCACTTTATCTCTGTTTGATAGAAGCTAAATTTAGCTATCACATCCCTCGGGACGTCGTCCGAAAGATGCGAGGGCCTTGCAATCTATGGGCTCTTTCTATAAAATACTCCATATTTTCCAGTGAGGAGCAATTTTTCTAGTGAGAGATTTCACATAATTAATCAGGTCATGCTGCTTTATCTTTTTGGGAATTCCTCTAAATTTCAGGTTATTCCTGCGGTTCCCGGTCCTCTCTATCTCCTAACCTATCCTTCAGAACTTTAATTTCATTAGTCCGTCTTGAGATTTTCTAGAGTCAATGCACTCCGTTTTTAACTCCTCAATGGCTTTCTCTGTTTTTTCTGTTCTGGAAACTATCGAGGCCTCCGAATGTTTAATCTCATCAATGTCGTCTCTCAAATATTTTTTAAAATCAGCAAATACTTTAACCAAGAAATCTGTATCTGATAGTTGTTAGTGATGAGCGAGTACTAATATGCTCAGGGTGCTCGAAGCTCGGCCGAGCATCCCGAGATACTCGTGTACTCGGCCCGAGTACCGAGCCCAATGTTATCCTATGGGAGACCCGAGTATTTTTATGAAATGACTGCCGGCAGTATAGAAAACCCTAAAAATGTCACAAACGTCTCAGAAGAGTGCTCAAATGACATGGCAACACCATGGGGAAGACCCCTGGAAGCATTTCTCACTCAAAAGTCACAGCTGTGAACAATCTTGTCTGAGTTTCACGCCAATTTTACGGAGTCACCAGAAAACCTTCCTAAATGATACCAAAATGAATATTTAGGGTGGAAATGTTAAGGGCACATACCCAATAGTGAAATACAGCTGGTGTATGTTACTTTTTGTGACTACATGAAACATTTTACGTGAAAAGATTGTGCGGCACTCCGATGTCCTGAGAAGAGACGTACATGAAGGCCTCTTGACATAATGTGCCCATTTTGAGGAACTGGGTCTATTGTAGTATTTTCCTTTGCCAGGGCAGTCCAAAATTGGGAGGTTCACCAATGCCCCTGGATAGAGACGTGTATGAGGGCCTGTAAACCTGAAGTGGGTGTATTGTAGTATAGCCCTTTGACAGGGCAGCCAAAAATTGGGAGGCTCCATATTGTCCCTGGATAGAGACATGCATAAGGGCCTGTAAACCTGAAGTGGGTGTATTGTAGTAAAGCCCTTTGGCCAGGGCAGCCAAAAATTGGGAGGCTCCACATTGTCCCTGGATAGAGACGTGCAAGGAGGGCCTGTAAACCTGAAGTGGATGTATTGTAGTATAGCCCTTTGACAGGCAGCCAAAATTTTGGGAGGCTCCACATTGTCCCTGGATAGAGACAGTGCAGGAGGGCCTATAAACCTGAAGTGGTGTATTGTAGTATAGCCCTTTGGCCAGGCAGCCAAATTTGGGAGGCTCCACATTGTCCCTGGATAGAGACGTGCAGGAGGGCCTGTAAACCTGAAGTGGGTGTATTGTAGTATAGCCCTTTGGCCAGGGCAGCCAAAATTTGGGAGGCTCCACATTGTCCCTGGATAGAGACGTGCATGAGGGCCTCAAAACATTTTACCCATTGAAAAGGAGCGGGTATCCTGTCGTTGTAATGCCCATTCAAAAAGAATGGGCGTAAAAATTTACCACTGGGGGTATACCTGAAACAACAGCCTAACTATTGTAACGGTCATCATGGTGGCACATGAGGAGAAGGAGTAGCAGTCCAGCGATTAGCCAAGGAAGAGGAAGACGACGTGGTGGATGATCCAGTAGCTGACCCAACCTGGCAGATATGCAGAGCGAGGACAGCAGTGCACAGGGGGAGGGAGCGTAGCATCCCAACATGCAGTACGAACAGGGTAGGGTCTGCAGGCAGAAGGCAGGCAACCGTTCCCCGGAACAACAACACGACACAAGGTGCCTGTGCAAATGTTAGGTCTTCCCAAGTCTGGCAGTTTTTTAAGTTGGCTCCAGATGACTCTAAAAAGGCCATTTGCAACACCTGCCATGCCAGCATCAGCAGGGGTACGAAAACTAGCAGCCTGACCACCACCAGAAAGATCAGGCACATGTCAGCCAAGCACCCGACTTTGTGGGAAGTACAACAGAGTCGAGGAGCGGTGCTTGCTGATGTCACTGCTACATCTTCGCGTGTTGTGCGTGCGAGCCAATCCCCTGTACATGCTGGCGCGAACAAGCCTCCAGTCCTGCACCAGAAGTTGCCCACGCACAAATAACCCAACCATCAATCACGTCCTTGTCCCAGCGCAGCGTTCAATTATCCATTCAGCAAATCTTTGAACGCAGGCGCAAATACGCTGCCAACGCCCCACATGCCACAGTGATGAATTATCACATTTTGCGACTCATAGCGCTAGAAATGTTGCCTTTCCGGCTGGTAGAGACGGAAGCATTCCGCGACCTGATGGCGGCTGCTGTCCCACGTTACTCGGTCCCCAGCCGCCACTATTTCTCCAGATGTGCTGTCCCCGCATTGCATAACCACGTGTCCAACAGCATCACACGTGCCCTGAACAACACTGTTTCAGCCAAAGTCCACCTAACCACAGACACGTGGACAAGTGCTTGTGGGCAAGGCCGCTACATCTCCTTGACAAAACACTGGGTTAATATTGTGGAGGCTGGGACACAGTCTGAGCGAGGGATGGAACACGTCCTTCCCACAGCAAGGATAGCAGGCCCTACCTCTGTCAGGGTTTCACCGACACTCTACAGCTCCGGAATGTCATGCTCTTCAGCCTCCTCCTCCTGTGCATCCTCATCCACTGTACCCTCCACACCAGTCCCAAGCTGGAAGCACTGCAGCACTGCCTCTGCGAAGCGGCAACAGGCTGTGCTGAAGCTAGTCTGCATAGGTGACAAACCCCACAATGCAGAAGAGGTGTGGACAGCTCTGAAACAGCAGGCAGATCACTGGCTCACACCTCTGAACCTAAAGCCAGGAAAGGTCGTGTGTGACAATGTCCGGAACCTGGTGGCAGCTTTGAGGCGAGGCCAGCTGACGCATGTTCCATGCGTGGGCCATGTGCTCAACCTGGTGGTTCAGAGGTTTCTAAAGTCATACCCAGAGCTGTCTGAACAGCTGGTAAAAGTTCGCCGTCTGTCTGCACATTTTTGCAAGTCACCTGCTGCTTCACCGGCCTTGCCGGCTTTCAGCGTCGTTTGCGTCTTCCGGCCCACAGACTGGTGTGTGATGTCCCCACGCGTTGGAATTCAACTCTGCACATGTTGGTCAGGATATGTGAGCAGAAGAGGGCAGGTGTGGACTACCTGCATCACCTAAGCCGTCGGGAAATGGGTCAAACTCCACACATAACACCTGAGGAGTGGAGATGGATGTCCGCCTATGTACCGTCCTCCAAAACTTTGAGGACTCCACCAAGATGGTGAGCGGCGATGACACCATTATTAGCGTACCATACCACTACTCTGCCTTCTAAAACGGTCTCTGCTGAAAAACAAAGAGGATGCATTGCAGGCCGAGCGCGATTACTTGGAGCAAGAAACAGTAGTGGGTGTGGGTGAAAACACACAGCCCAGCCTCATCTCATCACAACGTGCAGTGGAGGACTATGACGAGGAGGAGGAGGATGAAGATATGGAGCAACTCTCTGGCCAAATTGAGGATATGACATGCACACCGGTCATACCCTCGATTCTGCGTGGCTGGCCAGAGGACAGTGGAGATGAGGAGAGGAGGAGGAGGACAGCATGTTCAGTCATCGTGTTGGTCTGGATACTGAAGTGATGGCTGTTAAGAGTCTGGCGCACATGGCTGACTTTATGGTAAGCTGCCTGGCTCGTGACCCTCGCGTTCACAACATCTTGGCCGACAATCAGTACTGGTTGGCAACACTGTTAGACCCACGCTACAAGAACTTTATGTCTCTCATTCCTGAGGCGGAGAGGTCAGCCAAAATGCAGCATTTCCAGAAGGCCATAGTCACGGAAGTAGGCAAATCATTCCCCTCACAAAACGCTAGCGGCATAGGTCAGGAATCGGTGGACAACCAAGGCGTACGGCCGAGGGGGCACAAGTCCAATCCGCCAGAGGTAGGGGAACAGTCTTTACGATGTGGGACAGTTTTCTCAGCCCCTCACGTACCACAGCCCCTGAGGTGCAGGGTAGTGGCACAAGAAATGCTAAGTTTGGCCAGACGCTGAAGGAGTACCTTGCAGATCAAACAACTGTACTGCTAGATTCCTCTGTGCCTTACAATTATTGTGTCTCCAAGCTGAACACGTGGCATGAATTGGCTCTCTACGCCTTGGAAGTCCTGGCCTGCCCTGCCGCTAGCGTTTTGTCAGAGCGTGTTCTCAGAGCCGCAGGTGGAAATCATTACTGATAAACACACCCGCCTGTTAACTGAAAATGCTGACAGGCTGACTCTGATCAAGATGAACAAGGGTTGGATTGGGCCAGACTTCACCACACCACCAACAAATGACAACTGAATTTAAATTTTGTTATGGGAATTTGCCATGTACCTCCACTCACCCATGGGTACACACTTCTGGACTTCCGAGTGTCCAAGTGTGGGATCAGTAATGTCCGTGGACGTGTACTCGGCCTGGTGGTAGGAAGGAGGATCAGGTTGGGAAATGTGCGGTGCAGTATCACGGCTACTGACACTTGACCGTGTGGAAGACAGGGTGTTTGTGGAGGTGCCAATCTGACTTGAAGCATTATCCGCTATCCAAGTAACAACCTGTTGACACTGGTGTTGGTTCAAGAGCGGTGTACTGCAGCGGGCCCCAAGAATTTGGGACAGGACGTGTGAGCGAGTAGATGTGCCCCTTTCTTGTTACGAAATTAGTGCTTGCACACGACCTCGGCCTCTGCCTGCACCACCATCACGTTCACTTCCTTGTTCCTTGCCAACGCCCTTGCGCATTTTGCTTGTATACAGCGACAACAGTCTGCTGACTGTAATGGTCATAGGAGAGTAGGATTTTAGTCCCTAACCTGTATTAAGGTAGTAAGTACACCAGTCTGGTGACTGTAATGGTCACAGGAGATTAGGATTTTAGTCCCTAACCTATATTAAGGTAGTAAATACACCAGTCTGGTGACTGTAATGGTCACAGGAGAGTAGGATTTTAGTCCCTAACCTGTATCAAGGTAGTAAGTACACCAGTCTGGTGACTGTAATAGTCACAGGAGAGTAGGATTTTAGTCCCTAACCTGTATTAAGGTAGTAAGTACACCAGTCTGGTGACTGTAATGGTCACAGGAGATTAGGATTTTAGTCCCTAACCTGCATCAAGGTAGTAAGTACACCAGTCTGGTGAATGTAATGGTCACAGGAGAGTAGGATTTTAGTCCCTAACCTGTATCAAGGTAGTAAGTACACCAGTCTGGTGACTGTAATAGTCACAGGAGAGTAGGATTTTAGTCCCTAACCTGTATTAAGGTAGTAAGTACACCAGTCTGGTGACTGTAATGGTCACAGGAGATTAGGATTTTAGTCCCTAACCTGTATCAAGGTAGTAAGTACACCAGTCTGGTGACTGTAATGGTCACAGGAGATTAGGATTTTAGTCCCTAACCTGTATTAAGGTAGTAAGTACACCAGTCTGGTGACTGTAATGGTCACAGGAGATTAGGATTTTAGTCCCTAACCTGCATCAAGGTAGTAAGTACATCAGTCTGGTGACTGCAATGGTCACAGGAGATTTGGATTTTAGTCCCTAACCTGGATCAAGGTAGTAAGTTCAACAGTCTGGTGACTGTTATGGTCACAGAAAAGCTTGGATTCCGATCTGTATCACCCTGCCTATATCCTCCTAGATTAGTCCTGAAAAGGACTGTTGTGGTCAGCAGCAGTTTGCAGCCCTGCTCCGGATCTACCTATGAGGGCCGCAAATCTGTCCCTAAGCAGCAGCAGACACTCTCCCTACACTCACTGTCTGGATGCCTGTGTGCAGAGCACAGCGCGGCCGGGTCTTATAAAGGCTTGGTCACGCTGTGCAGGCCGGCCAATCACTGCAATGCCACAACTAACAGGGCTGTGGCATTGCAGTGGTCTGCCAGCCAATCCCTGCATGTGGGCTGGCTCTCAAAAGAGCGCCAACATGCAGAGATGACGACCACGAGCACAGCACGAGTATCGCGAGATTACTCGGTGCTCGCCGAGTAGCCCGAGTACAGTGATACTCGTGCGAGTACCGAGTAGTGGCGAGCATGCTCGCTCATCACTAATAGTTGTCCATCGTCAAGGTAGGAGAGAGGATTTATGTATTTCCTTGAGGTCTTCATTCTTTGTCTCACCGGGCTCTGGGTTTGAGGGTCTCGATCTGAGTCATAATCTTCCCGAAATTTAGAGCTATCATGTGATCTGGGTATAGTTTCTTTTCTTTTTGAGTTTGCCTGGGTAGATTCATAGATCATAGGTGTGGATTTCCATTCTTCTGAACTATTCTCCATTGGTAAGGAATCTTTACTGCCACTTTGTGACTGGTTACTGTGGTAGGCCGAGGAAGGCATAGTGTTCGCACTCGGTGGACTAGCCTCCACCACTTCACCAGTGGAATTTTTGGAGGTAACGTTTGGTTTAGGCTTGGGAGACATTAGGACTAGTATACCGTATAAATTGATGTATATAAATAAAAAAATTATGAAAAAATTAAGAATATCAAAGTACGTATAGTAAGTCTCTATAGCCAACTCCAGTAAACTATATTGAGCCAAAAACAATTACAATTAGGTAATAGACTTCCACAATACTAGAGTTAAGGAACAGAAATGAAGTACAATTATCTGTAAATACGGACTCAGATTATAAAGTAAATAGCTCTCTCCCCCAATTAGAAGATGAAAAGATCACCCGCCCAAAACCCAACAACTACCACCCAAACTACCTTTATCCACAAGAAACAGAGTCAAACATCAATATGCAGATCAATATAAAGGTGTACCCCAACAGCACATCCCCATAAAAGAATAGCTGTGTAGTTGACTCCTCAACACCGGAAACCGTCTACGAAGCTCGGATACGTTGGAGGTCCGCCGACCCTGCTTGATTGAAGAGATCCCTCCCAGGAGTGGTCGGATCGCGTAAAAACCTCAGACAACAGGATCCGACTACGTAGCTCGGATACATTGGAGGCCCGCCAACCCCGCTTGATTGATGAAGTCCTTCTTGTAGATGTAGTAGCACGCAAAGATGGAAGAAGTTATAAGGCAACAGCTTGCAAATAAACAAATGATTAACGAAAAAGAGTCTCCTGAAGTCTCAGTGTAACACTAGGACTAGAAAGGTTATATATCTCCCCGTCAGACTCAGAGGTCCGGTTCTCACAGTGGGGAGAATCCGTTTGTGTAGTAAAATGGCATCCTCCGGGAAAGCCGCAATCAGCAAATCAAAGATGGAGCCTCCACTACTCCCTGAGAGAAATGGCAGTTTTCCTCACAGAATAGCAGAAAATGGTCTAAGAACAAACTTAATAGACCAAAACAATAAAATCTCCAAAAACTAATGAGAGAAGTGAATAAAAAAGCCCATATCAGAGATAGCATAGGCTGTATATAGAAAATAAAGCAGAATAAGATATTGATAAATATATCACCAAGACAAGATCTTCTGGTCCAGAAAGACGAAATCTAATATTACTTCAGTAAACTGTGACCTGTGTTGTCAATTTCAGATGATTTATGGGTGACAGGAGTATTATTATGAAGCATTCAGTGATCACAAAATGGCGCCACCTTCACTCCCATGTGAGGAAAAAAACAAACAAATAGACTTCAGGCAGTGTCTTGAGGTAAAAATCATTACAAATTCAGCCAAATAAAGGTAAAAGCCAGTGTAATTTCAGAATTATGACCTGAAATGTCAATTCCTGACTTTTAACAGCCAACAGGAGGATATTATTATGAGGTGACCAGAAGTCTCAAAATGGAGTCTCCATCACTCCTCTGAGGGGCCAGATTTCAAGGTGTCCTGAGGTGAATTCCTCTCAGAATTGATCTCAAAAGGGTTCAAATGAAGCCCAAAGATTAGATCTTACAGGTCTTGTCACTTTGATGAGACAATTTGCCTTTAAAAAGGCAAAACGTTCCAGTAGCTTGTCTGTGGGCACCGGAGCTCAGGGATCCACATCCTCACATGCTGCTGCAGGCCACGCCTCTCCACAAGAGACAAAATGGAGCCAGAATGTGTCACCACTTTATTCTGAGCGCGGAGATTCCCCACATGTAGAGAAACAGTTCTGTTTGTACAAATGGGAGGAGTCAGAAGAGAAAGAGGAAGATTGGAAAACTGGAAAAGCTGAAATAGATGACGGCACCAGATCACATCTACAGGAGCCCGAAACAGAAGAGACCCCCACAAGGGATCTCATATTGGAAACTAGATCCCTCCAGGATCCTATCTGGGGTATAGTGATCACTGTGACCCCACAGGGCCCTCACACAATGTGATCACAATAGATCGTCATATTCTCCATTGTGTTTCCCCCGATCCTCCTGTGTCCTGGACGTCTCCTCTCCTGTAAATCCTCCCCTGCCTGTACTGTACAACACAGCGATGTGGAGGAGAGATAACACTGTGCTGCTGTATCCAAACCACTGCCAATACTGATTGTGTATCCACCAATAGGAACTAACCCCCTGATCACATGACACTGATGAGGTCATCACAGGTCCTTCAGCTCTCACAGTGCAGCAGATCCGTCCTGGTTGTAGGTGGAGGAAGATTCCCTGTCCCCCTCTATACAGGTGATTATACAGAGAACAACTGCATTATGGGATACTAACATCATCAGCATCATCATCATCAGCATCATCGTCATCATCATCACTGAGGAGCCTCATTACATCACTAAGGACCCGAGACATCGCTCGTGGTCGGTGATCTCTTGTAGATGGGATCGCTCCTTAGTTACAGGATCCATCGCTCGTGGTCGGTGATCTCTTGTAGATGGGATCGCTCCTTAGTTACAGGATCCATCGCTCGTGGTCGGTGACGTCTTGTAGATGTGATCCCTTAGTTACAGGATCCGTCGCTCGTGGTCGGTGATCTCATGTAGATGTGATCAGTCCTTAGTTACAGGATCCATCGCTCGTGTGAGGTGATCTCATGTAGATGTGATCAGTCCTTAGTTACAGGATCCATCGCTCGTGTGAGGTGATCTCTTGTAGATGTGATCGGTCCTTAGTTACAGGATCCATCGCTCGTGGTCGGTGATCTCATGTAGATGTGATCGGTCCTTAGTTACAGGATCCATCGCTCGTGGTCGGTGATCTCTTGTAGATGTGATCGGTCCTTAGTTACAGGATCCATCGCTCGTGGTCGGTGATCTCATGTAGATGTGATCGGTCCTTAGTTACAGGATCCATCGCTCGTGGTCGGTGATCTCTTGTAGATGTGATCGGTCCTTAGTTACAGGATCCATCGCTCGTGGTCGGTGATCTCATGTAGATGTGATCAGTCCTTAGTTACAGGATCCATCGCTCGTGGTCGGTGATCTCTTGTAGATGTGATCGGTCCTTAGTTACAGGATCCATCGCTCGTGGTCGGTGATCTCATGTAGATGTGATCGGTCCTTAGTTACAGGATCCATCGCTCGTGGTCGGTGATCTCTTGTAGATGTGATCGGTCCTTAGTTACAGGATCCATCGCTCGTGGTCGGTGATCTCTTGTAGATGGGATCGCTCCTTAGTTACAGGATCCATCGCTCGTGGTCGGTGATCTCTTGTAGATGGGATCGCTCCTTAGTTACAGGATCCATCGCTCGTGGTCAGTGACGTCTTGTAGATGTGATCCCTTAATTACAGGATCCGTCGCTCGTGGTCGGTGATCTCCTGTAGATGTGATCGGTCCTTAGTTACAGGATCCATCGCTCGTGGTCGGTGATCTCTTGTAGATGTGATCGGTCCTTAGTTACAGGATCCATCGCTCGTGGTCGGTGATCTCTTGTAGATGTGATCGGTCCTTAGTTACAGGATCCATCGCTCGTGTGAGGTGATCTCTTGTAGATGTGATCGGTTCTTAGTTACAGGATCCATCGCTTGTGGTCGGTGATCTCTTGTAGATGTGATCGGTCCTTAGTTACAGGATCCATCGCTCGTGGTCGGTGATCTCTTGTAGATGGGATCGCTCCTTAGTTACAGGATCCATCGCTCGTGGTCGGTGATCTCTTGTAGATGGGATCGCTCCTTAGTTACAGGATCCATCGCTCGTGGTCGGTGACGTCTTGTAGATGTGATCCCTTAGTTACAGGATCCGTCGCTCGTGGTCGGTGATCTCCTGTAGATGTGATCGGTCCTTAGTTACAGGATCCATCGCTCGTGGTCGGTGATCTCTTGTAGATGTGATCGGTCCTTAGTTACAGGATCCATCGCTCGTGGTCGGTGATCTCTTGTAGATGTGATCGGTCCTTAGTTACAGGATCCATCGCTCGTGTGAGGTGATCTCTTGTAGATGTGATCGGTTCTTAGTTACAGGATCCATCGCTTGTGGTCGGTGATCTCTTGTAAATGTGATCAGTCCTTAGTTACAGGATCCATCGCTCGTGGTCGGTGACGTCTTGTAGATGTGATCGCTCCTTAGTTACAGGATCCATCGCTCGTGGTCGGTGATCTCTTGTAGATGTGATCGGTCCTTAGTTACAGGATCCATCGCTTGTGGTCGGTGATCTCTTGTAGATGTGATCAGTCCTTAGTTACAGGATCCATCGCTCGTGGTCGGTGATCTCTTGTAGATGTGATCCCTTAGTTACAGGATTCATCGCTCGTGTGTCGGTGATCTCTTGTAGATGTGATCGGTCCTTAGTTACAGGATCCATCGCTCGTGGTCGGTGACGTCTTGTAGATGTGATCGGTCCTTAGTTACAGGATCCATCGCTCGTGGTCGGTGATCTCTTGTAGATGTGATCGGTCTTTAGTTACAGGATCCATCGCTCGTGGTCGGTGATCTCTTGTAGATGTGATAGGTCCTTCGTTACAGGATCCATCGCTCGTGATCGGTGATCTCTTGTAGATGTGATCCCTTAGTTACAGAATCCATCGCTCGTGGTCGGTGACGTCTTGTAGATGTGATCCCTTAGTTACAGGATCCATCGCTCGTGGTCGGTGATCTCTTGTAGCTGTGATCGGTCCTTAGTTACAGGATCCATCGCTCGTGGTCGGTGACGTCTTGTAGATGTGATCGGTCCTTAGTTACAGGATCCATCGCTCGTGTGAGGTGATCTTTTGTAGATGTGATCCCTTAGTTACAGGATCCATCGCTCGTGGTCGGTGACGTCTTTTAGATGTGATCCCTTAGTTACAGGATCCATCGCTCGTGGTCGGTGACGTCTTGTAGATGTGATCGGTTCTTAGTTACAGGATCCATCGCTCGTGGTCGGTGATCTCTTGTAGGTGTGATCCCTTAGTTACAGGATCCATCGCTCGTGGTCGGTGACGTCTTGTAGATGTGATCGGTCCTTAGTTACAGGATCCATCGCTCGTGGTCGGTGACGTCTTGTAGATGTGATCGGGCCTTAGTTACAGGATCCATCGCTCGTGGTCGGTGATCTCTTGTAGGTGTGATCCCTTAGTTACAGGATCCATCGCTCGTGGTCGGTGACGTCTTGTAGATGTGATCGGTCCTTAGTTACAGGATCCATCGCTCGTGGTCGGTGATCTCTTGTAGGTGTGATCCCTTAGTTACAGGATCCATCGCTCGTGGTCGGTGACGTCTTGTAGATGTGATCGGTCCTTAGTTACAGGATCCATCGCTCGTGGTCGGTGACGTCTTGTAGATGTGATCAGTCCTTAGTTACAGGATCCATCGCTCGTGGTCGGTGATCTCTTGTAGATGTGATCCCTTAGTTACAGGATCCATCGCTCGTGGTCGGTGATCTCTTGTAGATGTGATCAGTCCTTAGTTACAGGATCCATTGCTCGTGGTCGGTGATCTCTTGTAGATGTGATCCCTTAGTTACAGGATCCATCGCTCGTGGTCGGTGATCTCTTGTAGATGTGATCGCTCCTTAGTTACAGGATCCATCGCTCGTGGTCGGTGATGTCTTGTAGATGTGATCCCTTAGTTACAAGATCCATCGCTCGTGGTCGGTGATGTCTTGTAGATGTGATCCCTTAGTTACAGGATCCATCGCTCGTGGCCGGTGATCTCTTGTAGATGTGATCCCTTAGTTACAGGATCCATCGCTCGTGGTCGGTGATCTGTTCCTCAGTATTTGTGGTTCTGGATCACGTTATTTTCTCCTCTATGATTTCCATCTTCTCTTTATCATACAGACGCTGCAGGACGAGATCCCTCCGGCTGATCCAGTTTTCTTCTCCTGAATGATCCCGAGGATGGACGAGGACGGGAATGAGATCAGCAGTAGATTACTCCACCTCACCCTGGAGATCATCTCCCTGCTGAGCGGAGAGGTGACTCCTCCACATTTCTATCAGCTTTATTGTATCATTGTAGTTACTGGGACCTGTCATCAGGGGGCGACAAGACTCCAGGATCTCATGATGCCGCATCTCCCTAAGTGTCTCTCTCCATACACAGGATTACACCATAGTGAGAAGACAGGGGACTGTGTGCTCCCATCTCCATCTCCAGGAGTCAGAGGGTGGAGCCTCTCACAGTCTCCTCCCCCGAATCCCGATACATGAGAGGAATGCAAGAAGAAGATCTCAACTCAGCAACAAGATGATTGAGCTGCTGAGCGGAGAGGTGACTGCTGGGACATTATTACAGGCAGCACTGGAGATTCTGGTGATGAGACGGAGAGGTGGCACATAGACTGGGATTCATGTATAGGACAGCACTGGAGGATTCTGGTGATGAGCGGAGAGACTGGGTGACGCTGAGGACATACGGGAGGTGACTCGGCATATGCCACCTGGAGGATTCTGGAGGGTGATGACTATCAGCCCCAGCACGGTCGATACATGAGAGGTGCTGGGACATTATACAGGACAGCATTGGAGGATTCTGGGTAATGAGCGGAGAGGTTGACTGCTGGGACATTATACAGGACAGCACTGGAGGATTCTGGGTGATGAGCGGAGAGGTGACTGCTGGGACATTATACAGGACAGCACTGGAGGATTCTGGGTGATGAGCGGAGAGGTGACTGCTGGGACATTATACAGGAGCCTGGAGGATCTGGTGATGACGGAAGGTGACTCTGGACATTATACAGGACAGCCTGGAGGATTCTGGGTATGAGCGGAGAGGTGACTGCTGGGACATTATACAGACAGCACTGGAGGATTCTGGTGATGAGCGGAGAGGTGACTGCTGGACATTATACAGGACAGCACTGAGGATTCTGGTGATGACGGAGAGGTGACTGCTGGGACATTATACAGGACAGCACTGAGGATCTGGTGATAAGCAGAGAGGTGACTGCTGGGACATTATACAGGACAGCACTGGAGGATTCTGGGTGAAGGAGAGTGACTGCTGGACATTATACAGGACAGCACTGGAGGATTCTGGTGATGATGAGAGGTGACTGCTGGACATTTTACAGGACAGCACTGGAGGATTCTGGGTGATGACGGTATCATTGTGTTGTCAGGTTCCTATAAGGTGTCAGGACGTCGCTGTCTATCTCTCCATGGAGGAGTGGGAGTATCTAGAAGGACACAAGGACCGGTACGAGGAGGTGATGATGGAGGAGCACCGGCCGGTGACATCACAAGGTGAGAAGATTTCTATGTCTGCCCATTACTGTGGGCACAGGCTGGCACTGGCTGCCATGATGAAGCCTTACTGCCGGGATGTGCAGGGTGTACACACGATTGTGCAGTAACCTGTAATGTCGGACGTCCCTAATTCCATCATTTAACAATACATCTTTTAGAGCGGATCACAGTGAGGAGGATCTGGTGATCCACAGTGTGGAATGCAGCAGAGTTCCAGGAGACTGAATCACAAAAAACAATCAGAAAAACGTGCAAAAATACTCTGTTATGAAAAATAGTAAAAGCAAGTAGAGTTCCAGGAGATCAGCAGGGACCATTAGATTTAGCTGTTAGTAGATCATTAGAGACTTTAGTGAGGGCAGTCTCTCTCTCTGTAGAGTGTAAGGAGCCGAAACCAGATTGTAAAGGGTGAAGAAGAGAATTATCTGAGTTATAGCCGATCACACAGGAGTGGATCAAGTGATCCAGAAGATCAGAGATGAAGGGAGATCAGAGACCGGTCTGTAGTCAGCAGGAAGTTCTGGTCGGGGAAGGTTTATCAGTAATGGGTGTATGCTGCGTGATTGAAGGAGGAGGGAAAGACACCAGATGAGAGAGAGGTTAAATATGTTAGTGAGGTGAGTGGTGACAGCCGGGAAGAGGGACTGGAGGATGTGAGGGAATAGGGTCACTGGGCAGTAGTAGGGTGAGAAGATGTGAGGAGCCGGGTCACTGGGCAGGTAGTAGGGTGAGGAGATGTGAGGAGCCGGGAAGAGGGACTGGAGGATGTGAGGGAATAGGGTCACTGGGGCAGGTAGTAGGGTGAGAAGATGTGAGGAGCCGGGTCACTGGGGCAGGTAGTAGGGTGAGGAGATGTGAGGAGCCGGGTCACTGGGGCAGGTAGTGGGGTGAGAAGATGTGAGGAGCCGGGTCACTGGGACAGGTAGTAGGGTGAGGAGATGTGAGGAGCCGGGTCACTGGGCAGGTAGTAGGGTGAGAAGATGTGAGGAGCCGGGTCACTTCTTCTGTGATTGGTTCATAGATGAAGATTGAGGAGAATGCAGGAGATTATGAGGCCGGGGGACATTTCCTGTGAATATGGGAATCTTTTCTATGAAGTAATTGGTCGGATCGTCAGCGCTGAGGTTGGGGGCGACAATCTAGGAGCGAGGAGGGAATGATAAGTGTCAGAGTCATTTGGGATTGTTGTATGGTGAAGTGAGGAGGGCGGTGAAGGCTCCGGTGTGGAGGGTGAAGGGCAGAGTTGTGTTTTCAGCATAAACTTAGAATGGATGAAATCTTCCTCCAGATTGGATTTCCTCCAGATATTCGGCCCCTGGAGCAGCGCTGGAGAGAACGTGTTTGCAGCGTGTGCCAGGGCTGCCGCCATCTGTGCAGAGCTGTTCTATGTGTAGGAGGTGCAGCTTCATCCAGGGCTGCCGCCATCTGTGCAGAGCTGTTCTATGTGTAGGAGGTGCAGCTTCATCCAGGGCTGCCGCCATCTGTGCAGAGCTGTTCTATGTGTAGGAGGTGCAGCTTCATCCAGGGCTGCCGCCATCTGTGCAGAGCTGTTCTATGTGTAGGAGGTGCAGCTTCATCCAGGGCTGCCGCCATCTGTGCCGAGCTGTTCTATGTGTAGGAGGTGCAGCTTCATCCAGGGCTGCCGCCATCTGTGCAGAGCTGTTCTATGTGTAGGAGGTGCAGCTTCATCCAGGGCTGCCGCCATCTGTGCAGAGCTGTTCTATGTGTAGGAGGAGCAGCTTCATCCAGGGCTGCCGCCATCTGTGCAGAGCTGTTCTATGTGTAGGAGGTGCAGCTTCATCCAGGGCTGCCGCCATCTGTGCCGAGCTGTCCTATGTGTAGGAGGGGCAGCTTCATCCAGGGCTGCCGCCATCTGTGCCGAGCTGTTCTATGTGTAGGAGGTGCAGCTTCATCCAGGGCTGCCGCCATCTGTGCGAGCTGTTTCTATGTGTAAGAGGTGCAGCTTCATCCAGAGCTGCCGCCATCTGTGCAGAGCTGTTCTATGTGTAGGAGGTGCAGCTTCATCCAGGGCTCTGCAGAGCTGTTCTATGTGTAGGAGGTGCAGCTTCATCCAGGGCTGCCGCCATCTGTGCAGAGCTGTCCTATGTGTAGGAGGTGCAGCTTCATCCAGGGCTGCCGCCATCTGTGCCGAGCTGTTCTATGTGTAGGAGGTGCAGCTTCATCCAGGGCTGCCGCCATCTGTGCAGAGCTGTTCTATGTATAGGAGGTGCAGCTTCATCCAGGGCTGCCGCCATCTGTGCCGAGCTGTTCTATGTGTAGGAGGGGAAGCTTCATCCAGGGCTGCCGCCATCTGTGCAGAGCTGTTCTATGTGTAGGAGGTGCAGCTTCATCCAGGGCTGCCGCCATCTGTGCAGAGCTGTTCTATGTGTAGGAGGTGCAGCTTCATCCAGGGCTCTGCAGAGCTTCATTATAATGTATCAGAGTCAGGACATGACAGGGACGAGATTGGGGCAATGAGGACTGCAATTCTTCATAGGTTTCTGGGTATTAATGGCTCATATGTTCTATAAGTGTAATAAAGTGGGGTGTTCTGAGTGGGGCGACAGGTCTTTAAAGAGAATTAAAGAAAGTTGTGGTCAGATAGTGGAAGAGAGGAGTTAGTAATGTCATGTACTGAGCAGAGCCGGGAGAAGATCAGGTCCAGATTATTCCCATCTTCATGTGGAGGAGGGTTTGTAAATTGTAACATATCCAGAGAGGAGGTGTTGTATGTTGGGAGTGAATAGATCTGTGTGGTTTAAGATTGTGGAAAGACCATGAGGGCTGTAAATGAGGGAGGGGAGAAGGGGGCTGAAATGGTTGGAGAATGTGAACTGTACATGGGAGAGGGGAGAAGAGAGGGACTGATATGGATGGAGAATGTGATCTGTACATGGGGGAGAGGAGGAGAGAGAGACTGATATAGATGGAGAATGTGAGCTGTACATGGAGAGTGGTGACTGTGCACTTCATCCATATCAGAGTGTGTGGAAGGGCAATAGATATGAGTGACTGCAGCAGCAAGAACTTAAATTACACAAATACATATGGTGAAACATTTTGCAGCGTAAAGGATCTAGGAACAAGTTTGTTTGAATGTGTTACATGACTTACCTGTCTCCTGCCTAACTGCCATGTTTAACTGCCCTGGAACTTTGAAAAATACGTTACTTGGATAAAATCTGCACATTGCCTTGCTCTTAGCTCTGTCGAAATATTTAGCAAGGTTTGTGCTTACATCTAGGTCCAATATAACTTGTTGAAATAGGAAAATGGAGAGAGAAAGAGCACAAAATAGGGTCTTATCTGGGTAAAACAAGTGAAGATGTAAGAATTGTTCTCACCTGAAGAGTCACAATCACTGAAAGGCTCAAAACAGCTGCTGCAGCCCCTCGTGGAGAAAAGGCAAATGAGAATATTAATAATAATAAATATTTATAGCGCCATCATATTCAATACAGTGGTTTGTTTACGAGCGGTCATAGGTAATAATGACAAATATACAAGACAGTAAATAATTAAAGAAGAGAATCAATGTAAAAAAATAAAAAAATCAAATGCACTAAGCAGAGAATCAATGTAAAAGTACCATACTTAAACCAGAGAAACAGTGTAAAAAATACAGTACAGTAATTAGATACAATACAATAAGCATAGAATCAATGTAAAAAGTACAATACAATAATTAAAGCAAAAATAAGGGTGACCCTGCTCACAAGAGCGTACAACTGCAACGGGATTGGGGTTACACAAGGTACAGGAGCTTATTATAGTGATGGTCCAGGCATCTTGAGGAAGAGGGGGATAGAAATAAAGTTACATGAATGGTCACCAGACAATCTGTGTAGAGCTTTTGGGTTTGGTGGAGCTTGAAGAAGAGATTATGTCCAGAGAGATGGTACTGTATATAGCTCATTCACTAAGGACTTCTATTAGGGAGTATGATAGGCCTCCTTAAAAAGGTGTGTTTTTAGGGAGCGTCTTAATCTATGTAAGTTATGGATAGTCCTAATTTCTTGGGGTAGAGTATTCCAGAGAATTGGTGCAGCTCGGGAGAAGTCTTGAAGCCGGGAGTGGGAGGATCGGATTAGTGCAGATGTTAGTCGAATGTCATTTGTAGAATGTAGAAAATGGGTGGGGTGATAGACAGGATGAGTGAGGAGATGTAGGTGGAGGAGACTGCACAGTGAAGAGCCTTGTGGGTGAGAATAAGCAATATGAATTGGATCCAGTAGTGTATGGGCAGCCAGTGCAGTGACTGGCACAGAGCTGCAGCATCTGAGTAACGATTGGCCAGATGAGCGATCCTGGCCGCTGCATTAAGGATTGGCTGGAGAGGGGAAGGCCGATTAGTAGAGAATTGCAGTATTCAATGCGGGAATGGATTAGGGCCATGGTGAGGGTTTTTGTTGTTTCCATGGTGAGAAAGGGGCGAACTCTAGAGATGTTCTTCAGATGCAAGCCACAAGAGCTGAAGAGAGATTGTGTATTGGAGGTGAAGAAGAGATCGGTGTCAAACATAACACCCAGACAGCGAGCCTGCTGCCTAGGTGTTATCGTGGTGCCACACACTGAGAGAGAGATGTCAGATTTAGAGAGGTTAGTGGAGGTCGGGAGCAGAAGTAGTTCAGTTTTGGTTGAGTTTCAAATAAAGAGCAGACATGATGTAGGAAACTGCAGCTAGACAGTCATTGGCATTCTTTAATACCGCAGGGGTAAGGTCAGGGGCTGAAGTGTATAGTTGTGTGTCATCAGCAGAAAGATGGTACTGGAAGCCAAATCTACTGACAGAGTGTCCAATCGGGGCCGTGTAGAGAGAAGAGAAGAGGGACAAGGACTGAGCCATGAGGGCCCCAATAGTAAGAGGAAGGGGGGCCAGTGAACGTTGCACTGAAAAAGGGGTCAGAAAGATAGGAAGAGAACCAGGAGAGAGCAGTGTCCTTTATGTCCTTTAGGTCAGTGGTGCATGACCAAGAGGAAGAGAGGAGCCTGGAGACTTCTTCTTCTGTGACTGGGTCAAATATGGAGAGTGAGCTGGAGGAAATGTGGGGAAGAATGGGAGTAGCAGCGTTTGGAGGCTGGGAGCTGATTTCCTGGTGGATGTTGTCTATTTTCTCCATAAAGTAAGAAGCCAGATCATCAGCACAGAGGTCAGTGATGGGGGCCTACACTTTAGGACTGAGGAGGGAGTGAAAGGTGTCAGAATTTTTTTGGATTATTGGATTAAGGAGACCAGGGTGGTGAATTAGGTTTGTTTGGCAAGGTGAAGGGCAGAGTTGTAGGTTTTTAGCATGAATTTATAATGGATAAAATTTTCTGGTGAGTGAGTTTTCCTAGAGCATCACTGGAGGAATCATGTTTGTGATGTGAGCCAGGGCTGTTTCACTCTATATTTTGGAGGTTCTGAGGGTGAGCGGCACTACTTGGTCCAGGGTGCTTCTGAGAGTGTCATTGTAGTGATTCACTACCAGATCAGGACAGGGGAAGGAGGAGATTGTGGACAGTGATGAGTGTAGAGAGTCTGTGAATGTATGAGGGTTAATGGCCTGTAGATTTCTGGATGTGTGATAGGTAGGGGTGTGCTGTGGTGGGTGAACGTTTGTGAGCATGAGGGAGAGAAAGTTATGGTCAAGAGGGGAAGAGGTGAATTATCAATGGAGGAGGTTGAACAGAGCTGGACAAAGACCAGGTCAAGGGTGTTACCGTCTTTGTGTATCTCAGAGGTTGAGAGCTGTGAGAGGCCAAGAGAGGTGGTTAGAGATAGGAGCTGAGATGCAGATGAGGAGATGGGGCTGTTTAAGGGGATGTTAAAGTCTCCCAGAATGAGGGTTGGTAATTCTGAGGACATGAAGTGCGGCAGCCACGTGGAGAAACTTGAGGAACTGGGTGGGTGACCCTGGGTGGCGGTATACCACTGCTACTCTGAGGAGGAGGGGATGGAAGAGCCTAATGGTGTGGACCTCAAAAGAGGGGAATGATAGTGATGGGGCTGGGGGGATGACCTGGAAAATACATTGTGGGGACAGGAGCACACCTGTGGAAAAGAGGTTAATCCTGCGCTGCCGATGGGTAATGGAGACATTTGTCAGCACAGGATTAATCCCTTGTCTCCATTGTCATCTATAATTTAACTTGTTAACAATCAGCTAACTGAAGACATAAAGAGGCAAAAAGATACAAAGACGAACAAACAAGCTCTCAGCCAACATGATCATAAAGACTTAGAGCAGTGAGACGACCTTACAGCATCAGGGAACAAGATCACTAAGAGGAATGACCAGTGGCTTAACTAGAATCCGAAGGGCCCCGGTGTGAAATTTGGACCTGAGCCCCCCCCCCCCCACTTTCCCCGTGTGCCCATATTGGTCAGATGTATGGGCCCCATGTAACATTCTAAATCCTATAAAGACTCACGAATTGACCCCTCTTCACTTCATTATGTATTAATGTCCCTCATCCTGCTATAAATTGCCCTCCTGGAATATGCCCTTATCCTGGTATATCTGGTCTTCCATTATAGTAAAATGCAGCCTCACTCACAGCCCTCCATATAGTATAATGCAGCTCACAGCCCTCCATATATAATATAATGCAGCCTCACAGCCCTCCATATATAGTATAATGCAGCCTCACAGCTTTCCATATATAGTATAATGCAGCCTCACAGCTTTCCATATATAGTATAATGCAGCCTCACAGCCCTCCTATAGTGTAATGCAGCCTCACAGCCCTTAATATAGTATAATCAGCTCACAGCCCTCCATACGTATATGCAGCCTACATCCTCAATATAGTATAATGCAGCCAGCCTCATTAATACAGCTCATAGCTCTTCATATAATATAATGCAGCCTCACAGCCCTTCATATAGTATAATGCAATAATGTAGCCTCGTAGTCCTCCACATAACATGCATCCTCCCCCCCCCCACACACACACAGGGACACATACAAACACACAGGGACATGGACACACACACAGGGACATGGACAACACACAGGGATACGGACACACCCACACACACAGGGACACGGACACACAGGGACACGGACACATACACAGGGACATCGGACACACACACAGGGACACGCACACACACAGTGACACGAATACACACACAGGGACAAGGACACACACAGGGATACACACAGGGATGCACACACAGGGACACAGACACAAGGACACTACTCACTGGTCCACCGCCCCGGCGATGCTCTCAGCCTGGAGGAGCACGGCACCGCAGTCATCTCCCTGGCTTGGATGCTGTTAGTGTACAGTACCGCTGTCCTGGCCAATCACAGGCCACGAGCCGCCTGGGCAGCCAATCACAGGCCAGTAGCCGACGTCTTGCGCCAACTGGCCTATTATTGGCTGCCGGGCCTGTGATTGGCCAGGACAGTGGTGGGGGCCAGAGAGAGACCAGTGCCGCCAGAATGACATATACCATAGATAGAGGCTGGCAGGGAGAGGAGTGACCATGAGGCGTTAAAAGGGTTAATCACAGCAGAGGAATGGTCAAGAAAAATAGGGACAATTTTTTTATTAGCAAATGCTGTTACAAGTTAATGTTTATGATAGATGGTCGTTGTTAGGAATTCTTTGCCCAACAGGACATTTGTAATAATATTATAATGAGGACGTCCTGCCCCGCCCATTTGTCTCATAAGCCATTGGCCACGTCAGGCTGCACCTAGAAGACCCCGGGTCCTTCACTTACACAAAGAGGACGACAACATAGAAAAAGAGAATTTTGTTTACTTACCGTAAATTCTTTTTTCTTTAGTCCTTAAATCTGGGAGACCCTGACATTGGGTGTTATATGCTGCCCCTGGAGGTCACACCAAATATAGAAGATATTTACTCCTCCTTCTCCCCTGCAGCATATACGCCCTCTACAGGAATACTGTCAGTTTGGTATATGAGCAGTAGGAGGAAAACCTTGCACTGCAAACCAAATTCCCGGCCAACAGGGCCGAACAGGAAAGGAAAATGAAAGGGGAGGGTGCTGGGTCTCCCAGATTTAAGGACTAAAGAAAAAAGAATTTACGGTAAATAAACAAAATTCTCTTTTTTCTTGTCGTCCAAATCTGGGAGACCCTGACATTGGGACGTCCAAAAGCAGTCCCTGGGTGGGAAAAAACCACTGCACCCTGAAAGGCAACTCAGACATTTACAGGTGGGCAACAGCCGCCTGGAGAACGCATCTGCGCAGACCTGCATCCGCTGAGGCATGAACCTGTACCTGGTAATGCTTTGAGAACGTGTGGAGGCTCAACCAAGTGGCAGCCTGACACACCTGTTGGGCCGAGGCTTGGTGCCGCAAAGCCCAGGAGGCGCCCACGGCCCTGGTGGAATGCGCCTTGAGACCCGCTGGGGGCGACGTGTGCGAGGCCGAATAGGCCTCCAAGATAGCCGACCTGATCCAACGGGCAATTGTGACCTTGGAAGCGGAAGAGCCCTTGCCGCGTCCGGTCGTGAGAATGAACAGGGAATCCGTCCACCGGAGAGGAGCTGTGTGAGACAAGTACACCCTCAGGGCCCTGACCAAGTCCAGAGTGTGGAGGGCCTTTTCAACCTTGTGAACTGGGTTTGGGCAAAAGGACGGAAGAGAGATATCCTGATTGAGGTGGAAAGGAGAGACCACCTTCGGTAGAAAAGAGGTAACGGGGCGCAGGACCACCTTGTCCAGATGCACCACTAAGAATGGAGGCTTGCATGACAATGCCGCCAAATCCGACACCCGCCGAAGCGAGGTGATAGCCACCAGAAATGCCACCTTTTGTGACAAGGTGGACAAAGAGACACCTGAGAGAGGTTCAAACGGAGGTTTCTGAAGGGCCGAGAGAACCAAATTAAGATCCCAAGGATCTAGAGGACGCTTGTAAGGAGGGACAATATGGGCCACCCCTTGCATAAATGTGCGAACCTGTGGGAGCCTCGCCAGCCTTTTGGAATAAAGGACGGAGAGAGCCGACACCTGTCCTTTCAGAGAACTCAAGGCAAGACCAGAGTCCAGCCCTGAAAAGAAAGGCCACGGAGAATGGCCCTTAGTAAAGCACCAGGAGAGAAAAATTCTCCACGTCCGGTGATAAATCTTTTGCGAGGCAGGCTTACGAGCTTGCGTAATAGTGTCCTGAACTTCCCGGGGAAGACCCGATTGTGTCAGGACCCAGGATTCAAGGGCCAAGCAGTCAACCTGAGCGCCGCAGAATTGTGGCGGAAGAATGGACCTTGAGAGAGAAGGTCTGGACGATCTGGTAGACCCCAAGGTTCGCCGCCAGCGAGGCGGAGTAGTTCCGGAAACCAGGCTCTCCTGGGCCAATTGGGTGCGATTAGAATCACCGGTGACATTCCGCCTGAATCTTGCGGAGCACTCGAGGCAACAGAGCCAGCGGTGGAAACAGGTATGGCAGGCGAAACTGAGACCAATCCTGGACCAGAGCGTCCGCCGCCAACGCCCTGTGGTCGTGAGCCCTGGCTATGAACACCGGAACTTTGTTGTTGAGGAAAGACGCCAACTAGTCGACATCCGGGTCCCCCACCGCCTGCAAATGGCTTGGAACACTTCTGGGTTGAGAGACCATTCGCCCGGGTCCATACCCTGACGGCTGAGATAGTCTAGTTCCCAATTGTCCACCCCCGGGATGTGGACCGCGGAGATGGCGGAGCCTGTGGCCTCCGCCCAGCACAGGATCTTTTGAACCTCCAGCATCGCTAGGGTGCTGCGAGTGCCTCCTTGATGATTTATGTACGCGACGGCCGTCGCGTTGTCCGATTGGATCCTCACTTGGCGGCCGCTTAAGAGCGGCTGAAACTCTAGGAGAGCCAGGTACGCTGCCCTGATCTCCAGAATGTTGATGGGAAGGGAGGACTCCAGTGGAGACCAAGTACCCTGGGCCCTGTGGTGAAGAAACACCGCTCCCCAGCCCGAGAGACTGGCGTCCGTAGTGACCACCGACCAAACAGGTGGGAGGAGGGAGCGACCCTGGGACAGGGACTGATCTGTCAGACACCACTGGAGAGATTCCCTTGTTTCGGGGGACAGGGAAATCTTGTGATCCAGGGTCCTCGGATTCTTGTCCCAGACACGGAGAATCTCCAGCTGCAGGGGACGCAGATGGAGTTGTGCAAATGGTACTGCTTCGATTGAAGCTACCATCTTTCCCAGGATATGCATCAGATGCCTGATGGAGAACAAGCGAGGCGGGAGGATGGAGCGGACACGTGCTTGGAGAGATTACCTTCTCGAGAGGCAGAAGTACCAGAGCAGCACGAGTGTCGAACAGCATGCCCAGATACACCAGGCTCTGGGTGGGCACGAGGACCGACTTCGGGAGGTTGACAATCCTGCCGAACCTCCGGAGCGTCGACAGAGTCGCAGACACTGCTTGCTGGCGTTCCTGCTGTGAGGGAGCCTTGACCAGGAGGTCGTCCAAGTAAGGGATGACCAACAGACCTTGTGAGTGTAGTAAGGCGACTACGGAGGCCATCACCTTGGTGAATACTCGTGGAGCGGTGGCCAAGCCGAAGGGGAGAGCCACGAACTGGAAATGGTCGTCTCCAATCGCAAAGCGCAGGAACCGTTGGTGAGCTGGGGCGATTGGGATGTGTAGATATGCATCCTTTATGTCTATGGATGCCAAGAATTCCCCTTGAGACATTGAGGCTATCACAGAACGAAGCGATTCCATGCGAAAATGCCTCACTTTGACGTGCTTGTTGAGGAGTTTCAGGTCCAGCACAGGGCGGACGGACCCGTCCTTCTTGGGCACAATAAAGAGATTTGAATAAAATCCCTGAAACCGGTCCCCGGCTGGCACCTGGACAATGACTCCTTCCCGCTTCAGAGCTTCCAGCGCTTGGTGAAAAGCGTGGATCTTTGCGGGAGGGGGAGACGTCATGAAGAATCGGCTTGGGGGAACTGAGTTCAGTTCTATGAAGTAGCCATGAGAGATAATATCTTGCACCCATTGATCTAGAACGTCGGAGAGCCAAACGTCCCGAAAGAGGGACAATCTGCCCCCGACTCTGGGTGCGGACCTGGAGCCATGCGAGTCATGCAGCTCTTGGACGGCTTCTGACTAGAGGATTTCTGTTGGCGAGAGCGCCAGGAAGACCCCTGGCCTCGGTAGGACTGGGCCTTGTCGGAACAAACGTTCTGTTGGTCGAGGATCTGGAGGACCAGCCAGGGGAACAAAGAACGAAAGGAACGGAACCTGGTAGACTTTTGCTGCGCCGGTTTTCCGCCTTTTTGTTGGGGCAGAAGAGTACTTTTGCCTCCTGTTGTGTCTTTAATAAGTTCGTCCAGACGTTCCCCGAAAAGACGATCCCCGGTACAGGGAATCCCTGTGAGATGCTTCTTGGAAGAAGCATCACCTTTCCACTCCCGGAGCCAGAGAATTCTCCGAATGGCGAGGGAATTGGCGGCTGCCACTGCGGAACGCCCGGCTGAGTCCAGCACGGCGTTAAGAGCATATTTCGAGATCATTGCCACTTTGGTCTAGAAAGGGAGACACCTCAGGAACTGTATGGCGCGTTTTGGCGTAGACCACATCTGTGAACTCAGAGAGTGCCTTAAGAGACCAAGCCGCTGCAAAGGCGGGAGGAAACGCAGCGCCGACCGCGTCATAGATGGACTTGGTCAACAGTTCAACCTGACGGTCTACCGAGTCTTTTAAAGACGAGCTGTCGGCAATGGAAATTGTGGTTCTAGTAGCCAATCTGACTACAGCCGGGTCCACCTTAGGAGGTTGAGACCAGCCCGATAGTACTGCCGGGGCAAACGGATACTTGGGATCCGTGGGCTTTGGTATAAAACGTTTGGCCGGAAAAGCCCTAGGCTTTTGCACCGTGTCTGAAAAGTCAGGGTGATCGGAGAAGATGTTGGCAGGTCTTTTCGGATCCCTGAGTGAGACTTTGGCTCGCTGCTCAGACTGAGTGTCGGGAGCAGGAATACGTAAAATGTCATTAATAATGGAGACAATATTGTCAGCCAGAACGTCCCCTTCCGGGACCGACTCCGAGGCCGCCTCTGAGTCAGAGGAAGAGTCCTGTTCCTCACCCTCCTCCAGAGGAGCCCGAGATTGAGATCTGGGCGAGGAGGGGGAAGGGTCTCGGCGTTGCCTTTGGAGCTGGGCTCCCTAAGGGACGGAGAGGGTCCGTGGACGCCCAGGAGGAAGAGACGGACCCGGGACTGAGGGAGAACCCTCCACGTCCTGGTCCGGACTCTGGTTAATGGCCTGAATAATGGACTTAGTCATGGATGCCACGGATTGCGACATAGCTCGTGACACAGCCAGGGCCACTGAATCAGACAATGACTGAGATAAGACGTCAGTCCATTGAGGGGCCGGTGTTAACACCGGGGGAGCGGACGCCTGTTCCTCAGCGGGGGTAGGGGCATCCACCTGGGGCCGGGTTCCAAGGAGATCCGGAGACCCATGCTGCTCACAGGTCGTGCAGAGGGGATTGACACTCTGCGCAGGCAATGTGACTTTGCACACTGTACAAGTTGCATACAACTTTGCAGCCTTATGGGCCTTACCCTTGCTCTTTGCAGAAGACATAGTCTGACCCAGTCCTGTGTACAAACTACCAAAAAGACAGAATACCAGCAGGGATATGCCACAGAGGAGAATCCACACCAATGGTGTGGCTTACCGCACTTCCAAGTCCTGATCCCAGTCCAAGTCTCCCAGCAGCAGCTCTCCCAGCAGCATGTGTGAGAATCTGCAGCAAATGAGGCCAAAATGGCCCCCACAGAGAGAGAGGGGGGAGTCAGAGCAGGGAGGGCCTGTAAAAACGCGGGCTCTGTGGCCCCATTGTGTACACAGGAGGGGGAGGGCGAGCCCAGCGAGTGGGAGAGGCAGAGACAAGCCGAGCCATACACAAAGCCTGCCCCCCACTGCTGATAGACAAGCAGGGGGCGGAATCGTCGGCCTAGGCCTCCGGCGAAGCCGGGGACTAAAGTTTGAGGCCGCGGCCGGCCTGCGTGAGGGGTCCGGCGCAGAAGTCCCGCGAAAACGCCCGCGGATGCGGGAAAACGGAGCCCCATGCCCTGAGTCCTATGCCCCGTCCCCCTGCTGTGCTAAGACAGGCAGGGAGGGACTGCTGGAGGACTTACAGCCCGGCTAGGGACTGTTGCAGGGACACTACAGCAGGTCCTTCATGGGATCCTGCTGTGGATGCGGGGGGCCCCCAGTGCACAGCACATACCTGGATCCCCGGAGGGGGAGAAGATAGGGGGCCAGCTCGGTACCTTGTGGTGGAGCCTGCATCCTTCACCTGTAACCACCGGAGTTGAACTCCGTCACAGGGGCCACACAGTGACTGTGTATAGGGAGAGAACTGTGAACCCCTCAGTCGGCTCCCACCTCACCAGAGGCTCTTTGAAAGAGTATGGTGAGGGAGCACGGCATATGGGGCCGAAGGCCCATGCCGGGGGACCCTGATGGTCCCCTAAACTTCATCTGTAGCATGGAGCTTCAGTGTGGAGATGTGCCTCCAACACACCAAATAACAAACTGACAGTATTCCTGTAGAGGGCGTATATGCTGCAGGGGAGAAGGAGGAGTAAATCTCTTCTATATTTGGTGTGACCTCCAGGGGGCAGCATATAACACCCAATGTCAGGGTCTCCCAGATTTGGACGACAACAAGAAATCCTGGTGATGATAGAAGGTTCTGGTATATAGATGTATGAGAGGTCGTGTATTCAGTCTCTGTGTCTCCACAGATGGATCCAGGAGGAGAAATCCCCCAGAGAGATGTCCCCGTCCTCTGTATCCCCAGGACTGTCCAGAGGAGAATCACAATGTCCCGGAGAGTCATCAGGTAGATGGCGCTGAGCCCTGGATCTATATGGAGGGTTGGGGGCTTTCCTGCCGTCATAGAGGTGATAGATTTTGGGGGTCTCTTATATTGCACTGATTGTTACATCTGATCTATCAGGGGGAAGATCCGACTAATATTAAAGTGGAGGATGAGACAGAAGAAGCGATGACGAGGGGGGATCAGCCGTGTGTGAGTGACGGGAAGGAGGAGATTCCAGGAGATGTCACCACAGGTATGGAAGAAACTTCCACAATGAATCCAGATGTTTGTCTCCTCCACACTGTATAAGTGACACATGGGGCAGGAGTCATACACTGAGTTATGTACAGGGAACAGAGGAATCCTCCACAAGGTGTTCTGTGGAGCCGCTCACACACCAGGTACAGCACCTTCCGCTATATGTGTTATTCCTTCACATTTACCACTGGCTGCAGATCTGAAAACTACAGAAATTATTTATTTTAAATCCCCATATGTGAAACATCGTTAACCCCGTAATGATCGCTAATATGCAATAAAATGGGTTTTTAAGGGGCCTCTTCTGTGATTGCCATTTTGAAATGAAAATGAAGATTAAGTGTATAGCGCCCCCCGGAGGCATTGGTCCCGAACAATTTTTTGAACCATTCAGGGCTGATTATCTCCTTATATACATCTGATCCTTTCCCTGTATAGATAATACACTGCACTACTTGTGCTTTATCTCAGCCTAACAACATTTTCCTAAGGCCGTTTTCACATCACGATGGCATCAGGTCCGGGGTGAACCTGACAGCCCTGGACCGGATTTGCAAACAGAACTGGAGGGCAAATATGCCCTCCGTTCCGGTTTGCAGTCGGCTTCTGAAGATCACAGCTGCAGCTGCTGATTTTTCAAGATCGCGGCTAGCTCCCTGAAATCACAGCAGGGGGCAGCTGGTGGTGCCGAAGTTTAGCAACTTCAGCCGCCCGTGTCTGGTTCCCGGATCCGATGTTTTTTGTCAGACCGGGGCAATCTGGCGTCATAGACTCCCATCTTAGGGAGCGCCGGATCGCCCCGGATCCGGGAGGATCCTGGAAAATCCGATTTTGTCCGATTTTTCCCCTGGACATAAAAATATTACTTGCAATGTTTTTGTGTCCAGGAGAAAAATCCGAATTGTCCCGGATCCTCCCGGGCAGATGGAAACCGGATTGCAGATAGCTGCCATCCGGCTCCATCTGGCCCCATAGGAATACTATGGGGCCGAAATCTGATCTGCTGCTGTCCGGTTCACCCCAGACAGCCCCGGATCACAAAACCATGATGTGAAACCGGCCTAACAGCCGCCTATATCTTGTCTATAGCAGGATCTAATAGGCTTCCATACAGACTGAGGCCAATGAGGGACAGAGGGAACATTCTCCTTCAGTCACACTCCTTTCACATGTAGTCAATAGTGACTGTGACATTAATGAGTTACACATCAATGATGGCACATAGCCGCTCCCCTGATGCGACCACTATTCTGGGGGGGCCCAGGTATATGTACATGGTGACTCCGCTGTGTATGGCACGGCATAGCTCCCCTGATGTGACCACTATTCTGGGGGCCAGTATATGTACATGTGACTCCGCTGTGTATGGCATGGGCATAGCTCCCCTGATGTGACCACTATTCTGGGGGGGCCCAGGTATATGTACATGGTGACTCCGCTGTGTATGGCACGGGCATAGCTCCTCTTCCATTCCTCCCCCATGCTGTACATGTAGAGCTGGTGCAGTAATAACACGTCACCTCAGTGTGGTGCAGGAAGGGTTATTAGAAGCCTCTATGTTATACTTGTGTTATGTGTGGAGAGATGTATAGAATCACATTGTAGTGTTGTGGCAGCTTTGAATGCATTTTTTACATCCAGAACTGTGATTTGTTCAGAGGAAATGTTTGTGCCTCTTCTTCCTTCCACTTTGGCTCTGACTCTTCATGTGTATTGTGCTGTATAAGGCTATGATCACACATGCAGTTATTGCAGCCGTTTTACTGTGCATTTTGCTGAGTATTTTGTGTATAAGATACTCAGCGTTTTTTTTTTTTTCGTTTGTGTAGTAATTTGCTTTTTTTTTGGGGATTATTTTGGATCTGCAGCATAATCATTTTTTTAACTGTGTTTGCCTGAATTTAAAAAAAAAAAAACAAGTTAAAATAATGCGAAAACACATAATAACGTGCATAATTCTCCAGCTAAGGGCTCGGACACACTCTCCTAGTTACATGCAAGTCTCTGGGACGAGGCTGGAGCAGTGACCCTGAACGGCCTCTCTCTCTCTGGACGGGGATTGTGGAGCTGCACAAAACCACAATCAGCTGACAGTCCTGTCCAGACAGGGAGAAGCCGTACAGGGTCACTGCTCCAGCCTCTTCCGAGTCTCATCTGAGAGACTCCCATGTAACTAGGAGAGTGTGTTTCCAGCCTAAGGGCCCCTTTACACGCGGCTACATTTCTTGGGTGGCTACAGGTAACTTACTGGTTGCAGTGAAATCATGGAGACAAGGTTCTATCTTGTTGCTGTGTACAAATGGAATAATCTCTCCATGATTTCACTGCAACCAGTAAGTTACCTGTAGCCACCCAAGAAATGTAGCCGTGTGTAAAGGGGCCCTAAGGGTGCTTTCACACTGCGTTTTTGTGCAATCTGTAGCTGTCCTTTGTAAAATGGACAGCTACGGGTCCGATTTGGCCCCCATGCATCCCTATGGGCGACGGATCTGATCGGATTTGCCCTTAATGTCATCCAATTTCTGTCAGATCCGATTTTGTCAGATATTTTCCTGCACCCAAAATCGCAGACTAAAACTGCTCTGTACCATCTAATTTCACTTCCGCAACGTATGTATATATGAAAAAACAAATGCAAAAACCGTATAAGTGTCACACAAAAGGCGCTCTGCTGTAAAAATTATAAGTAGCAAGTGCCGTGACAAAAAACAGGGCCTTTTGGTTTATACGTTTTTGCAAGAAAACGTACAGTAAGCTGCCTCACCAACTTCACGGTGGACCCTGGTAGAGACAGTCCTAACTTGTGTAATTTGCTTTTTTTTGGGGATTATTTTGGATCTGCAGCATAATCATTTTTTTCAGTGTGTTTGCCTGAATTAGAAAAAAAAAAAAACAAGTTAAAATAATGCGAAAACACATAAAAAACGTGCATAATTCTCCAGCTAAGGGCTCGGACGCACTCTCCTAGTTACATGCAAGTCTCTGGGACGAGGCTGGAGCAGTGACCCTGAACGGCCTCTCTCTCTCTGGACAGGGAGTGTGGAGCTGCACAAAACCACAATCAGGTGACAGTCCTGTCCAGACAGGGAGAAGCCTTCAGGGTCACTGCTCCAGCCTCTTCCGAGTCTCGTCTGAGAGACTCCCATGTAACTAGGAGAGTGTGTTTCCAGCCTAAGGGCCCCTTTACACACGGCTACATTTCTTGGGTGGCTACAGGTAACTTACTGGTTGCAGTGAAATCATGGAGACAAGGTTCTATCTTGTTGCTGTGTACAAATGGAATAATCTCTCCATGATTTCACTGCAGCCAGTAAGTTACCTGTAGCCACCCAAGAAATGTAGCCGTGTGTAAAGGGGCCCAAAGGGTGCTTTCACACTGCGTTTTTGTGCAATCTGTAGCTGTCCTTTGTAAAATGGACAGCTACGGGTCCGATTTGGCCCCCATGCATCCCTATGGGTGACGGATCTGATCGGATTTGCCCTTAATGACATCCGATTTCTGTCAGATCCAATTTTGTCAGATATTTTCCTGCACCCAAAATCGCAGACTAAAACTGCTCTGTACCATCTAATTTCACTTCCGCAACGTATGTATATAGTATACAGTTGTGGCCAAAAGTATTGACACCCCTGCAATTCTGTCAGATAATCCTCAGTTTCTTCCTGAAAATGATTGCAATTACAAATTCTTTGGTATTATTATCTTCATTTAATTTGTCTTCAATGAAAAAACACAAAAGAGAATGAAGCAAAAAGCAAAACATTGATCATTTCACACAAAACTCCAAAAATGGGCCAGACAAAAGTATTGGCACCCTCAGCCTAATACTTGGTTGCACAACCTTTAGCCAAAATAACGGCGATCAACCGCTTCCGGTAACCATCAATGAGTTTCTTACAATGCTCTGCTGGAATTTTACACCATTCTTCTTTGGCAAACTGCTCCAGGTCCCGGATATGTGAAGGGTGCCTTCTCCAAACTGCCATTGTTAGATCTCTCCACAGGTGTTCTATGGGATTCAGGTCTGGACTCATTGCTGGCCACCTTAGAAGTCTCCAGTGCTTTCTCTCAAACCATTTTCTAGTGCTTTTTGAAGTGTGTTTTGGGTCATTGTCCTGCTGGAAGACCCATGACCTCTGAGGGAGACCCAGCTTTCTCACACTGGGCCCTACATTATGCTGCAAAATGTGTTGGTAGTCTTCAGACTTCATAATGCCATGCACACGGTCAAGCAGTCCAGTGCCAGAGGCAGCAAAGCAACCCCAAAACATCAGGGAACCTCCGCCATGTTTGACTGTAGGGACTGTGTTCTTTTCTTTGAATGCCTCTTTTTTTCTCCTGTAAACTCTATGTTGATGCCTTTGCCCAGAAAGCTCTACTTTTGTCTCATCTGACCAGAGAACATTCTTCCAAAACATTGTAGGCTTTCTCAGGTAAGTTTTGGCAAACTCCAGTCTGGCTTTTTTATGTCTCGGGGTAAGAAGTGGGGTCTCCCTGGGTCTCCTACCATACAGTCCCTTTTCATTCAGACGCCGACGGATAGTACGGGTTGACACTGTTGTACCCTCGGGCTGCAGGGCAGCCTGAACTTGTTTGGATGTTAGTCGAGGTTCTTTATCCACCATCCGCACAATCTTGCGTTGAAATCTCTTGCCAATTTTTCTTTTCCGTCCACATCTAGGGAGATTAGCCACAGTGCCATGGGCTTTAAACTTCTTGATGACACTGCGCACGGTAGACACAGGAACATTCAGGTCTTTGGAGATGGACTTGTAGCCTTGAGATTGCTCATGCTTCCTCACAATTTGGTTTCTCAAGTCCTCAGACAGTTCTTTGGTCTTCTTTCTTTTCTCCATGCTCAATGTGGTACACACAAGGACACAGGACAGAGGTTGAGTCAACTTTAATCCATGTCAACTGGCTGCAAGTGTGATTTAGTTATTGCCAACACCTGTTAGGTGCCACAGGTAAGTTACAGGTGCTGTTAATTACACAAATTACAGAAGCATCACATGATTTTTCTAACAGTGCCAATACTTTTGTCCACCCCCTTTTTTATGTTTGGTGGAATTATATCCAATTTGGCTTTAGGACAATTCTTTTTGTGTTTTTTCATTGAAGACAAATTAAATGAAGATAATAATACCAAAGAATTTGTGATTGCAATCATTTTCAGGAAGAAACTGTGTATTATCTGACAGAATTGCAGGGGTGTCAATACTTTTGGCCACAACTGTACATACTATAAGTGAAATTAAGTGAAAGTGTTAGAAATAAAAAAAATCTTTATTCTCACCTTCCAGCAATCCCATGGCGTCTCCAGCTATCTTCTGATCCTTTCAGGACTTGGCGTGATGTCACAACCCGGTCACATGACTGTGACTGTGACGCAACCACCGGTCCTAAGGATAAGAAGATAGCTGGAGACGCCGGGAGATCGCTGGAAGGTGAGAATAAAGATTTCTTATTTTGTAAGGTCCGGAGGAGAGGGGAGAAAGAGGGAGAGACTGAGGGAGCAGGGAGAGGGGGGGGTAAAGAGGGAGAGACTGAGGGAGCAGGGAGAGGAGGGGGGAAAGAGGTGACCAGGAGGCAGAGAGGAGAGAGGAGGGGGCCCTAGGTGACAGGAGGAGCAGGGAGAGGAGAAGAGAGGGGGAGGATCCAAACTGATCCTGCAAAATATCGGATTCGGATGCCTATTTGGCATCCGATTGCAGGCATCAGTTTGGATCCGTTGCTGTCCAAAAGGTCCTACAAAAAAAAGGATCCCCTCGGACAGCAAAAAAACACTGTGAAAGCAGCCTAATACTCTCGTCTTTACCTCTAAAAAAATCTGCTACAATTAAGCTACATGTGAATACACCCTCATAGAGGTGGTATATCGACTTTACTAAATTCATGTTTTATCCCAACAGAAAATTACAATAACAATTCTGAGAGACGCTTCATGTTATTGGCAAATGATAAATTAGAAGATGAAGATATGAAGCAGAACTCTCCAGAAGAAAGTCTCATCAGCACTAATGTAAATTCAGGATTCAACATTACAGAACTAACATATAATTCACCTAATCCTGAGGAACCTTCTCCTGGCCAATCTCACATTGTTACAAGTAGAGATCAGAAAGGAGGCAAAAAGCATCTTACAAGAATTTCAAGTCCTCATACACACCAAATAATTCATAGAGGGAAGAAGCCGCACTTCTGTTCAGAATGTGGGAAAAGCTTCAAAGATAAAACACATCTTGTTATACATAAAAGAAGTCACACAGGAGAGAAGCCATATTCATGTTCAGAATGTGGGAAAAGCTTCAAAGATAAAGCACCTCTTGTTATACATGAAAGAAGTCACACAGTAGAGAAGCCGTATTCATGTTCAGAATGTGGGAAAAGCTTCAGAGATAAATCAACTCTTGTTAGACATGCAAGAATTCACACAGGAGAGAAGCCATATTCATGTTCAGAATGTGGAAAACGTTTTACACAGCAATCCTCTTTTGTTAAACATCAGAGAATTCACACAGGAGAGAAGCCATATTCATGTTCAGAATGTGGAAAACGTTTTACACAGCAATCCTCTTTTGTTAAACATCAGAGAATTCACACAGGAGAGAAGCCGTATTCATGTTCAGAATGTGGGAAAAGCTTCAACAATAAAACACATCTTGTTAGACATGAAAGAAGTCACACAGGAGAGAAGCCGTATTCATGTTCAGAATGTGGGAAAACGTTCACAAGTCAATATTCTTTTGTTACACATCAGAGAATTCACACAGGAGAAAAACTGTATTCATGTTTAGAATGTGGGAAAAGTTTTATACATCAATCCTCTTTTGCTACACATCAGAAAATTCACACAGGAGAGAAGCCATATCCATGTTCAGAATGTGGGAAATGCTTTACACGTCAATTCTTATGTGTTCAACATCAAAGAGTTCATACAGGAGTGAAGCCATATTCATGTTCAGAATGTGGGAAAGGTTTTGCAGATCAATCCTCTTTTGTTAAACATCAGAGAAGTCACACAGGAGTGAAGCCATATTCATGTTCAGAATGTGGGAAATGTTTTACATATCGTTCCTCTTTAGTTAAACATCAGAGCAGTCACACAGGAGAGAAGCCATATTCATGTTCAGAATGTGGGAAATGTTATGGACACAAGTCATATCTTGTACGACATCAGAAAACTCACACAGGATAGAAGCCATATTCGTGTTTTGAATGTGGAAAATGTTTTATTTCTAAGACCAGACTTGTTAATCATCATCAAAGTCACACAGGGAAGAAGCCATTTTTATGTTTGTTTTGTTGGAAATAATTTGCAACTAAATCAGAGAATGAGAATGAGAGAATTCAGAGGCGAGAAGCCATACTCATGTTCTGAATGTAGGAAACATTTTACACACAGATCAAGTCTTGTTCAACATCAGAGGATTCACAAAGATGAGAAGGTGTAATTATATTGAGAATGTAGAAAATGCTGTACAGAGATATTTCACCTTATTAAACATCAGAGAAATAAAGTGAAAGGCTGTTTTTCATGTGCAGAAGTCAGATAATGATTTATTATAAAGTCAAACATCTAAAATCATCAGAGAAGTTACAAAGGAGAGAAGCCGCGCTGATTCTCTATAGGTGTAAAATGTTTTATTACTAAAGATAAACATCTAAAGTCATCAGAGAAGTTACAAAGGAGAGAAGCCGCGCTGATTCTCTATAGGTGTGAAATGTTTTATTACTAAAGATAAACATCTAAAGTCATCAGAGAAGTTACAAAGGAGAGAAGCCGCGCTGATTCTCTATAGGTGTAAAATGTTTTACAGACAAATCAAATTTCAAATTCCTCAAACAATTCATATTAGGAGAAAACTATATCATTCGGTTATTCAGAAACATTAGTCAGTAAGAGGGTTTGTTGGTTTTATTTGAAGGTGAATTTAGCCTGGATCTGATAAACACCAAAATATATATGTGATTGTGATATCGATCCATCTTTATTAACTAAACAAGAGGGGAAAAAATAACCTTTCTGCTTTTAAAGTAATGAAGATTCCATGAACCTTGTATTTATTACTGTATGATCTGTGGAAATATCAATATTTATCCTCAAATATTAAAATGACAATAGTGAAACTGAGCAACACAACCATTAGTGGGGATTGCGCTATTCCCTATCGGTGACCCTGTGACGAGATCATGGGGCATCGATGTATTGCCGTGACCGCGCGTGGTTAGCTGCTGACCCCTGTCACTGTCATGATTCACTTCCGGTAAGAGATGCCTGAGCAGCATGGCTGACATAGTGTGATGATTTATGCTGTGGATCATCACGGCTCTGTACTGCAGGAGTGATTGCACTGTGCAGTGTTCAGGTGCCCTCAGGGGCCAAGTGAAATAAATAAAAAGTGGATTTTTTTTTTTTTAAAACATGAAAAAAAACACTAAAAGTTCAAATGAAGATGAGATAAGATATACTTGATTGATCCAGAGGGAAATTACAATATCACAACAGCAGAACAAAGACATGAATTACAACATAATAGTGCACAATTAACAATGGAGGTTCATACATGCGTGTTCATGGCAGGTCAGTATCATATATGATTAGAATGTCAATATTCCTCAGATCACTTTGGTTTCACATTAACCCCTTCATGACCGAGCCTATTTTGACCCTAAAGACCGAGGCATTTTTGGCAATTCTGACCAGTGTCCCTTTATGAGGTTATATCTCTGGAACACTTCATTGGATCTGAGCGATTCTGAGATTGTTTTTTCGTGACATATTGGGCTTCATGTTAGTATTAAATTTAGGTCGATAATTTTTGCGTTTATTTGTGAAAAAATCAAAAATTTGGCAAAAATGTTGAAAATTTAGCAATTTTCAAATTTTTAATTTTTATTCTGCTAAACCAGAGAGTTATGTGCCACAAAATAGTTAATAAATAACATTTCCCACATGTCTACTTTACGTCAGCGCAATTTTGGGAAAAAACATTTTTTGGGTTAGGACGTTATAAGGGTTCAAAGTTCATCAGCAATTTCTCATTTTTCCAGCAAAATTTACAAAACCATTTTTTTAGTGACCACATCACATTTGAAGTCCCTTTGAGGGGTGTACATGACAGAAAACACCCAAAAGTGACACCATTCCAAAAACTGCACCCCTCAAGCTACTCAAAACTACATTCAAGAAGATTATTAACCCTTCAGGTGCTTCACAGGAACTAAAATAAAGTTGAAGGAACAAATGGACATTTTAATTTTTGTAACAAAAATGTTCTTTTAGCCTCAATTTTTTCATTTTCACATGGGCAACAGGATAAAATGCATCCTAAAATTTGTTGGGCAATTTCTCCTGAGTACACAGATACCTCATATGTGGTCATAAACCACTGTTTGGGCTCACGGCAGGGCTCAGAAGGGAAGGAGCGCAATTTGAATTTTGGAGCCAATTTTCCGTTCAAAAAGTGAAATGGCGCTCCTTCACTTCTGAGCCCTGCCGTGCGCCCAAACAGTGGTTTATGACCACATATGAGGTATCAGTGTACTCAGGAGAAATTGCCCAACAAATTTCGAGATGTATTTTATCCCTTTGCCCATGAGAAACTGAAAAAATGTAGGCAAAAAGAAATTTTTTGTGAAAAAAAAAGTGTTTTTTCATTTTTATGGATGAATTTGTGAAGCATCTGGGGGTTCAAAGTGCTCACTATTCATCTAGATATGTTCCTTTGGGGGTCTAGTTTCCAAAATGGGGTCACTTGTGGGGGAGCTCCAATGTGGAGACACACAGGGACCCTCAAAACGTGACATGGTGTCCGCTAACAATTTGAATGGAAAATGAGCTCAAATTGTTAGCGGACACCATGTCGCGTTTGGAGAGTCCCCATGCGTCTCCACATTGGAGCTCCCCCACAAGTGACCCCATTTTGGAAACTAGACCCCCAAAGGAACATATCTAGATGCATAGTGAGCTCTTTGAACCCCCAGATGCTTCACAAATTGATCCAGAATAATGAAAAAAGAATTTTTTTGTGAAAAAAAAAGTGCTTTTTCATTTTTACGGATGAATTTCTGAAGCATCTGGGGGTTCAAAGTGCTGACTATGCATCTAGATATGTTCCTTTGGGGGTCTAGTTTCCAAAATGGGGTCACTTGTGGGGGAGCTCCAATGTTCAGACACACAGGGACCCTCAAAACGCGACATGGTGTCCGCTAACAATTTGAATGGAAAATGAGCTCAAATTGTTAGCGGACACCATGTCGCGTTTGGAGGGTCCCCATGCGTCTCCACATTGGAGCTCCCCCACAAGTGACCCCATTTTGGAAACTATACCCCAAAGGAACATATCTAGATTCATAGTGAGCACTTTGAACCCCCAGATGCTTCACAAATTGATCCATAATAATGAAAAAAGAATTTTTTTGTGAAAAAAAAAGTGCTTTTTCATTTTTACGGATGAATTTCTGAAGCATCTGGGGGTTCAAAGTGCTCACTATGCATCTAGATATGTTCCTTTGGGGGTCTAGTTTCCAAAATGGGGTCACTTGTGGGGGAGCTCCAATGTGGAGACACACAGGGACCCTCAAAACGCAACATGGTGTCCGCTAACAATTTGAATGGAAAATGAGTTCAAATTGTTAGCGGACACCATGTCGCGTTTGGAGGGTCCCCATGCGTCTCCACATTGGAGCTCCCCCGCAAGTGACCCCATTTTGGAAACTAGACCCCCTAAGGAATGTATCTAGATGCATAGTGAGCACTTTGAACCCCCATATGCTTCAGGAATTCATCCGTAAAAATGTAAAATCGCTTTTTTTCCACAAAAAATTTATTTTTTTCATTATTACGGATCAATTTGTGAAGCATCTGGGGGTTCAAAGTGATCACTATGCATCTAGATATGTTCCTTAGGGGGTCTAGTTTCCAAAATGGGGTCACTTGTGGGGGAGCTCCAATGTGGAGACACACAGGGACTTTCCATACGCAACATGGTGTCCGCTAACAATTGGAATTGTTAGCGGTCACCATGTAGGATATGAAGAGCCCCTATGTGCCTAAACATTGGAGCTCCCCCACAAGTGACCCCATTTTGGAAACTAGACCACCTAAGGAATGTATCTAGATGCATAGTGAGTACTTTGAACCCCCAGGTGCTTCACAAATTGATCCGTAAAAATGAAAAAAGAAACTTTTTGTGGAAAAAAAAGTGCTTTTTCATTTTTATGGATGAATTTGTGAAGCATCTGGGGGTTCAAAGTGCTCACTATTTATCTAGATAAGTTCCTTGGGGGGGTCTAGTTTCCAAAATGGGGTCACATGTGGGGGAGCTCCAATGTTCAGGCACACAGGGAGGGGCTTTCCATACCCGACATGCTAACAACTGAAGCTAATTTTCCATTGAAATTGTTAGCGGACACCATGTCGCATATGGAGAACCCGTGTGCCACCAGCTCAAGGGCAACTGGAAGAGTTGGGGTACAGTACTAGAAAATGCCGCCTCTAATGAATGCGCTATTTTCTTGGGTGGCTGTAGGTTGTAATTTGCAGCGTGGGGGACCCACAACATTTGGGTCTCTCCACGCTGAGGATTCCAGTCAGCCAGCTACCAAGTTGTACATGGCTGGTTACAAAAAATACAGCGAAGGCCTTTTATTTCTAGAACTAATTCTAGAAAAAAAAATATGACGTGGGGCTCCGCCATATTTTTGGTCCAGCCAGGTACAACTTGGCAGCTACAGACTGCCAGCAACCCCCAGCTGCCTCGTTGTACCTGGCTGCAACCAAAAATACAGCGAAACCCTTTTTTTTTATTTCTAGAACTAATTCTAGAAAAAAAAATTACATGGGGCTCCGCCATATTTTTGATCCAGCCAGGTACAACTTGGCAGCTAAAGACTGCCAGCAAACCCCAGCTGCCTCGTTGTACCTGGCTGCAACCAAAAATACAGCGAAGCCCTTTTTTTTTATTTCTAGAACTAATTCTAGAAAAAAAAATGACATAGGGCTCCGCCATATTTTTGGCCCAGCCAGGTACAACTAGGCAGCTGGGGGCTGGAATCCTCAGCATGGAAAGGCCCAAGCGTTCTGGGCCCCCCATGCTGCGAATTGCAGCCCGCAGCCGCCCCAGAAAATGGCGCATTCATTGAAGCGCCATTTTCTGGCGCTGTACCCATGCTCTTCCAGTTGCCCTGGTGCCGGTGGCAAACTGGGTAATAAAGGGGTTAATGCCAGCTTTTTATTGGCAGCTGGCACTAAGCCCGAGATTCATAATATTGGGCCAATGTTAGACCCGCCATTAGGAATCTCTGGTAAGAAGTCAATAAATACACACAGAGAAACATATTTTTATTTTGAAAAAAACACAAACAAAATTTAGACTCCAGCTTTATTATAAAAAGATCCGACGTAGTCCACAACGAAGGTCCCACGACGCTCGATCGCCTCCGACGTAGTCCACAACGAAGGTCCCACGATCGCCATGCAGGAGGATCGGACTGCAAAGTAGTGATCTCACAGCCCGGGTGCAGTGATCCACTGTGGATCACTGCACCCGGGCTGTGAGATCGCTTTCTGCAGCTCGATCCTCATGCAGGAGGATCGGACTGCAGCGCAGTGATCTGGCAGCCCGGGTGCAGTGGCGGGGCTGCGAGATCGCTTTCTGCAGCTCGATCCTCATGCAGGAGGATCGGACTGCAGAGCAGCGATCTGGCAGCCCGGGTGCCGTGCCGGGGCTGCAAGATTGCTTTCTGCAGCTCAATCCCCATGCAAGGGGAATCCCCTGCATGGAGAGCAAGCTGCAGAAAACAATCTGACAGCTTGGTTTCAGTGATCCACTGGATCACTGCACCCGAGCTGTCAGATTGCTTTCTGCAGCTAAATCCCCATGCAAGGGGATTCCCCTGCACGGAGCGCAAGCTGCAGAAAACAATCTGACAGCTTGGTTTCAGTGATCCAGTGGATCACTGCACAGTTTGGATCACTGCACCCGAGCTGTCAAGATTGCTTTCTGCAGCTCAATCCCCATGAAAGGGGATTCCCCTGCATGGAGAGCAAGCTGCAGAAAACAATCTGACAGCTTGGTTTCAGTGATCCACTGGATCACTGCACCCGAGCTGACAGATTGCTTTCTGCAGCTCAATCCCCATGCAAGGGGATTCCCCTGCACGGAGCGCAAGCTGCAGAAAACAATCTGACAGCTTGGTTTCAGTGATCCAGTGGATCACTGCACAGTTTGGATCACTGCACCCGAGCTGTCAAGATTGCTTTCTGCAGCTCAATCCCCATGAAAGGGGATTCCCCTGCATGGGGATCAAGATGTAGAAGGTGATCTGACAGCTCGGGTGCAGTGATCCACTGGATCACTGCACCCGAGCTGTCAGATTGCTTTCTGCAGCACAATCCCCTGCATGGGGAATCCCCTGCATGGAGAGCAAGCTGCAGAAAACAATCTGACAGCTTGGATTTAGTGATCCAGTGGATCACTGCACCTGAGCTGACAGATTGCTTTCTGCAGCTCAATCCCCATGCAGGGGGATTCCCCTGCATGGGGATCAAGATGTAGAAGGCGATCTGACAGCTTGGGCACAGTGATCCAGTTGATCACTGCGCCCAAGTTGTCAGAGGAGGGGGAAGACCGGAGCTGAGCGGGTCGGCGGCAGCAGCAGGAGGAGGACCGGCGGGCGGAGGCGGCGGCAGCAGCAGGAGGAGGACTGGCGGGCGGAGGCGGCGGCAGCAGCAGGAGGAGGACCGGCGGGCGGAGGCGGCGGCAGCAGCAGGAGGAGGACCGGCGGGCGGAGGCGGCGGCAGCAGCAGGAGGAGGACCGGCGGGCGGAGGCAGCGGCAGCAGCAGGAGGAGGACCGGCGGGCGGAGGCAGCGGCAGCAGCAGGAGGAGGACCGGCGGGCGGAGGCAGCGGCAGCAGCAGGAGGACCGGCGTCCCGGAAGCGGAGGAGGCGGCGGCAGAAGAAGAAGGAGGACCTGAGCGGTAAGAAGCGGCAGGGTGGCGGGCCGGAGCCAGCATCGGACAGGGGGATGTGCGGGGGGAGCCGGAGCCAGCACGGGACAGAGGGAATGAGCAGGGGGCAAGCCGGAGACAGGAACAATGAGCGGGGGACCGGAGAGAGCGGGGGACAGGGGGATGAGCAGGGGGGAGCCGGAGCCAGCATGGGACAGGGCGGATGGGGGAGGGCAGTAACAGGAAGGGGCAGGGGGCATGAGCTGGGGGAGCAGGAGGAGCCAGGCAGAGAAGCAGGCAGGAAGGGACCGCATACTGTGCACATTCGCGGTAATTGCCGGTTCATTTTTAACCCCCAATTACCGCGACTGTAGCCTCGGGGGGGCCAATCCACCCCCCCTGGGCTTTAGTACATGTCCCCAACTACCTGCAGCCCGAGTGACAGGTCAGTGAGACCCTCACTCGAGCTGCAGGAGTGCGTTCCCCAGATGTCTCAGACGCTGAGACATCGGTCGTTAACGCATGGGATTTCATGTCTCACACGCTGAGACACGTGTCGTTAAGGGGTTAAGGTGATTGTTGTACAATCCCATAGCGGACAGCACAAACTATTTCATGTATTTTTCCTTCTTGCACCTTAGTAGGATTAGACGATTGGTGAACGTGCTCCTCTGTCTCATGAACAGTTCATGTAATGGCAACTACGGACTGGTAGAACATTTCTAACATTTTGCTGCACACATTAGATTACCTTAGTTTTCATATGAAGTACAATTTGCTCATCCCCTTCTTGTAATCCCTCTCTGTATGGCACCTCCACTCCAGTTTGCTATCCAGGTGGACCCCAAATATTTGTAACTCTCCACCTGCTCCACCATCTGACCAGCAATAGTGACTAGTAAATATTCCATCTTTCTCCTACTATCCTCCACCACGCTTCTATATCCCTTGACACCCTGGCCCTCCTTGATACATCCGTCTTCTGATAATTTATGGTGGTGGCAAAAATCTGATTTAAAGGGGGGTGGACAAAAGTATTGGAATCATGTGATCCTTCTCTAATTTGTGCAATTAACAGCACCTGTAACTTACCTGTGGCACCTAACAGGTGTTGGCAATAACTAAATCACACTTGCAGCCAGTTGACATGGATTAAAGTTGACTCAACCTCTGGCCTGTGTCCTTGTATGTACCACATTGAGCATGGAGAAAAGAAAGAAGACCAAAGAACTGTCTGAGGACTTGAGAAACCAAATTGTGAGGAAGCATGAGCAATCTCAAGGCTACAAGTCCATCTCCAAAGACCTGAATGTTCCTGTGTCTACCGTACGCAGTGTCCCGGTTTTCCAGGTCCTCCATAGAGTCCAGAAAAATCTCCTGTTGGGACCTCTGGAATGCCACAGTGTCCTCCAGTTTCTTGACATGTATATTTAGGACTTCCATATTGGCATCGGACTGAGATATTCTGTCTGACATATCCCCGAACGTCTCCCCTTATCTCTTTAGTCTCAGCTTTAAATGAAGCCTCCATTTTTGAGAGAAAGTCCACCAGCTGTTCTCGTGTAGGCATATTTAGAAAACGGGCTCTAAATGAGTCCCAAACGTCACCTCCAGGAGTAGAATTGACTCTGTCTGTGTCAGCCTGATGCATATTTGAGCCTGGGCCGACAGGGGTCATACCTTTGGCTATGGGGCCGACGGGGGGACCACTCAGGTGAGGGGATTGTGATGTCACAGTTATAGTCCCCATGGGGCCAGGGGTTTGGGGAACTTGCGGCCAGTATAGCACCCCCATAGGTTGTGGCCATCTCTGGCCTTGCACATTAGTAACATAGCTGTATGGGGATGGAGGGATGTATGGGTCCAGTCCTGGGCTGGAGGACTGATCAGGCTGTCCCAAGGCCCTGATGCTCTGACCCCCACTCCTTACCACTGCCTCCGGATCTGGGATCCTCTGTGTCCCTCTGTCCTTTTCCAGGCTCCTCAGCTCACTTGCGGTGGATTCAGGCTGGACAGTGCTGGGAGGGCTTCCTGATCTGCTGTCTCCCGGAGATATCATCAGCTGCTGCGGGGCTTCAGAGTTATCTGGCTGTGCAGCGTTATCTCTCGTAATGCGGGGAGAGCAGGCAGGCTCATTATGCAGCTCCACGCTCCCAAGCAGGCACCCTCCTCCCCCCTCCTCAGGCGCGGTTACCTCCAGCATAGAAGCAGGCTCCGCCATCTTGTGAGGCACTGCAGCCAAGGGGGGCCTGCTAGAACTGCGGAGATACCGCTTAATACTGCAGTTTTTCAGGCGGGAGGGTTCCCGTAATGCTCCTGTGCGGATGCTCCTTCTCCTCATAGACATGAGGAGAGTCTCTCTCCAGGCTGGGATGCCAATATTAGGCTAGGAAAGAGGCCTAGGGGACAGAGCTCAAGGACTAGCGTCTGTCTCCCTCCATGGCCAGGACACGCCCCCCATTTAAGACAAATTAAATAAAGATAATAATACCAAAGAATTTGTGATTGCAATCATTTTCAGGAAGAAACGGAGTATTATCTGACAGAATTGCAGGGGTGTCAATACTTTTGGCCACAACTGTAGGTTGTAGCGCAGTACATGTTAATATGACAACATAAAGTGGATGCTCATACAAACTTGCACCGACCCTCTCTATAGATATAGAAAAGGGAAGTGAGATCTCTAGTTTAAGTGAGTCCCTGAGATACTAGAGTAATAGTATATATATATATATTGGCAAAGTAGTAAATACACATAAACTATGTGTAGGGTTTTCTATAAAGTTACACTGTCCAGATGTGTTCTGGTAATATTTTCATAATAATATTATCAACAAGTTGCTGCTCCTGTCCTAATTTATATAGACCAAGTGCCCGGCGATGAAAAGTATGACACCAGACACAGTGAGTCAGATGTACACCCTTCCTTGGTCAGACCCAAGCTCCAAGTGCCTGTTTATTATAATAGACCGGAGATTTTGTTCAAGAAGGGGCTCGGTCAGCCCTACTCAGATGTATTCATTGGTCAGTGGGTTAGTCCATGGGCGCATCCATGAGGTCATCAGGGGGTGTGGTCTTGATCGAGTATGTTATTCTGTGATTGGTCAGTCTTCCCTGACCTCCAGCTTCGGTGATTGGTCAGTCTTCTTTGGACTCCATCTTGCTCTCAGCACATGGTGTGATGTGGCAGGAAATGGCAGCCATGTTTAAATCACAACTTATACAATGTAAAATAATACACTCTATATATCATTTCTCCCATGCCCTTATGTCTTTTGGTTAATTAAGTATTTGATCCTATGGCTCTCCTCAACAGATGCACAACAAGGGACAACTGGTTATGTATAAATATGGGGTTAACATTAGAGTAAATTAGCATAACTAGACAAACCAATGTAGAGGCCGATACCCTTATGAAGCTACACCCTGTAGTCATAGAAATTGGGCATAAGCAAGAGAGTCTGAAAGAGCACTCTAAATACAATCCGCACAGCGCTACAATACTTTGTATAGCGCCCCTTATATATAGGCTGTAGCGCAGTACATGTTAATATGACTTAATATAAAGCATATAGCACTACATACTACTAAGGACTCACACATTTCCCCTGTAGTAAATGTCCCAATACCTCCCCCTCTATCACCAATATGCCAGCCTAGTTAAGCACTGCTCATTAAGCTTAGGGATATGCAATTAATAACAGTCTATTAAAAAGCTGGAAACTGGATTCTGGAGTCTGCGAAACAGGTCCGGTGGAGACCCGCTGACCTCAATTGATTGAAGATCTCCCCGTTATGGATCTCTTCACTCCTCAGCTGATCTGTCCCAGAGTAATGTCAGAGCTTCACAGGAACTACTTGCGCCGATATAGATCCCTCTGCCAACCATCACCCGTTCACAGCTTGTACCAGCAAAATAGTCCCTTCACCCTGGTATACCAATTAGCAGCAATAAAGGCACAAGAGGGAAATTTTCTCTCTTATGGGTGTGATGTCAGGGCAGAGCTGATTTAGTTGAAAGAAGTTAGAAAAGAGCCTGCTCAATTATAAGGATTAGTATGGTGGGAGCGGCAAAATAGAGCTTCTTTCTCCTGATTATAGGAATTAAACCACGAATATATGAAGTAGGCTCACCAGCATAGATGTGGGAGGTTCCCCAGTAACAGCGGTGAGTTGTAAGGACCCAATAGTCGCTTTTTTATAGCCAATAAAGAGCAACTGTGGTAAGAGGATGAGGGAGACACCAATCCAAAATGGCACCTTAGATCTTCCCCCTGAGGGCTCAGACCTTCAAACGGTGTGCTGAAGTGAAATCACCTCCATTCTGGCTCCAAAGTGGCTCAAAATAATCCTGGAAAGTTCATCTAACCGGTCCAGTTGCTGTGTGAGAGAAATTTAGCCTTTAAAAAGGCAAATCTCTCTGTTGCTTATCTGAGGGCACAGGAGCTCCAGGATCTGATTACCTCACATCGCAGGTAGATTTTGTCACGCTCGGCAGCCAGCGTTCTTTCAGAACATGTCTTCAGCGCTGCTGGTGGTGTCCTGAAGGATAAGCGCACGCATCTGTCCACTGACAGTGTATATCGCCTGACGTTTATCAAGATGAACAAGTCATGGATCGCCAAGGGCTTTTCCACCCCACTGTCAGAATGGAGAGACTAGGCACTGGCGTACTTTTCAATGTGCTGCATTGAGCTCCACATTACAATATTTAATATATGCACAATAAAGAAAAATGCTCAGCACTATTGTATGACCTTTACCTATTTACGGACCTGCACGGTCCAACCTAAAACACCTAAAGGGACACGAAACGGTGCCATCATCTGCCCCATCACCCTCTTCACGCATTTTGATGTAACCTGAAAAGAAAATTGCTGTGTGGTGCATGGGAACACAGACCCGTATCCCATTTTATAATAAAGACAAGACAAATATAAATAAAGACCAACACAATATTGTGGCTTAAATTGGCCGTGAGGCATTTACTTGAGGTCAAAATAAAACATCTCATATATTCACTAAATAAATTGTAAAACAAAAACGAGATGGGAAAATTCATCCATCAAAATATATCAAATAAAATCCATATAAAACATCTATGCCCGATTCTTAAACGGGCTGAACTTCCCCTTCAGTAAAGCCTCACGACTGTACAACCATGAGCTCGACACTCCGGAATGCTGACTCCAGGGATGGGTGGGTGGGCGTCTCTTTCTTCGCCGTGAATGGCAGCTGTGACTGAATCCATGAAGCTCCTGAGATTAACTGAACTCATAACTTTGCGCCAAAAGCGCTCAACCAATCAGGAAGCTCCCCACAATACCAGCAGCTAAAGTCGGCCACTCACAGCACAACTTGCTCTGCGATCATGCTCACCAGACAAAGCTGTAGCCTAAACCCGGAGATACTCCAGATTATAAATCAAACATTACAACATTATAGATTATGCATAACTATAATGTCCTTATTAACCAATTATGATAGTAAACAAAACGGGCCGTGAGCCCATGGGGCCCTTACGTTATACACTTATTGGGCCCTCCATTCCTTGAGCTCAATACCTGCTCATGACACTGGTGCACCCCTTCCTAAATACTCAACCTTGAAATGCTGGGCCCAGGCCTCCAGCCTTGCTTCTATTGTGGCCCAATAATAATGTTTTAATGGAAACATACCACTTTGCTGTGATGTGGTGACCCTAATTTTTTGGAAAAGTGGGGAGTCTTGTTAGAGTCTCTCTGCTGTGTGGTGCATTCCTTGAGCAGGGCTCTCTGAGCACAATACCTGCTCTTGACACTTGTGCACCACTTCCTTAATAATCGACCTTGAAATGCTGGGCCCAGACCTCCAGCCATGCTTCTATTGTGGCCCAATTCAAAATCTAGAAGATGAATACCACTTTACTGTGGTCGGACACTAATCTTTGGAAAAGTGGGGAGTCTTGTTAGGGTCTCTTTGCTATGCGGTGCATTACTTCAGCAGGGCTCTATGAGTGACATGCCTACACCTGTCACTTAATATAATATAATATATGCTAATATTTATTAATTTATGTAGCGCTATTAATTCCATAGCACTTTACATACATTTGCAACACAGTCCCCATTGGTGCTCACAATCTAAACATCCTATCAGTGTGTCCTTCTTTTACTCCTCCTCCTTTTACTTAATATAGAAAATTGATGCCACTTTTCCCCTTTACTTCATCTAGTTGTCAATTCAAACTGAGCTTGACCCACCTCTGAAATTTAAGTGAATATGAGCCACCTCCTATTTTAAACTGATTTTGAAGAGTGTGCAGGCTGTGACAGACCGTGCCTCGTGACCCATTCTACGCCATGACACTATTTGTACTCTAGGTGGATTGTTGTCCCTGTTCCTGGTGTCTGACACTAATATGAGAAGTTTGGCAGCTTTTGGAAACCTTTGAAGGTGTTTTCTATGTGTTTCATGTTACCTACCATTGATTTCAATGGGGTTCGGGAGGTTCGACAAACTGTTTTCGAACAATTCGGCAAACACTCCCAGCATTCGGCGAACTGAACCGAATCTGAACCTCCAGGTGTTCACTTGTCTCTATATACAATCACAAGGAGTACCAGTGTTATGGGAGATGTCCTGTCTGTTTCAGGTACCTAAAGGCCCAGTTACACACACAGATAATTGTGCAGAGGTTGTTCGCAGATCTCGGGTTGCAGTGAAATCATGGACACATTGTTCCATTTTGTGGCTGTGTACAAATGGAACAATGTGTCCATGATTTCACTGCAACCAGAGATCTGCGAACAATCTCTGCACAATTACCTGTGTGTGTAACTGGGCCTTATAACTACATTTCCTGCTTTCCTAAATGACTATCGTGCTGTAGCCTTAACATCACGTTATGAAGTCCTTGGAAAGATTAGTGCTTGCTCACTTAAGTCCCAGGGTGAGGACTTTTGCTGATCTTGTACAGTTTGCTTACCGGTATAGATTGGGGGTGGACAATGCTGTCATGTACATACAGTACATTCATGTTTGGACAATGATGGAACCACTGTGCATGCTATGTTCTTTGATTTCTCTAGTGCTTTCAATACCTTACAGTCCTTGTTACTACTTAATAAGATGAAAGATATGATGTTTCAGGAGGGGATGAGAAACTGGATAACTGACTACACCTGTCAGACCGGCCGTAATTTGTACAGATGGGAGCGGCTGTGTCTGGCAGATTATTGAGCAGTGTTGGTGCCTCTCCGGGAACGGTGCTAGCGCCCTTCCTATTCAGGTTGTATACAGCAGATTTTCACTATAAATCTGATTTTTGCCACCACTATAAATTATCAGAAGACGGATGTATCAAGGAGGGCCAGGGTGATAAGGGATATAGAAGCGTGGTGGTGGATTTTGTGGATTGGTGCCATGCTATCTACAACTAAATGTTAAGAACACGAAGCAGCTGGTGGTGAACTATAGTAGGAGAAAGATGGAATATTTACTAGTCACTATCGCCGGTCAGATGGTGGAGCAGGTGGAGAGTTACAAATATTTGAGGTCCACCTGGATAGCAAACTGGACTGTAGGTGCCATATAGAGAGGGATTACAAGAAGCGGATGAGCAAATTGTACTTCCTATGAAAACTAAGGTAATCTAATGTGTGCAGCAAAATGTTAGAAATGTTCTGCCATTTCGTAGTTGCCATTACATGAACTGTTTATGATACAGAGGAGCACCTTCACCAATCGTCTAATCCTACTAAGGTGCAAGAAGGAACAATACAGGAAATCGTTTGTGCTGTCCGCTATGGGATTGTACAACAATCACCTTAATGTGAAATCAAAGTGATCTGAGCAATATTGACATTCTAATCATATATGATACTGACCTGCCATGAACACGCATGTATGAACCTCCATTGTTAATTGTCTACTATTATGTTGTAATTCATGTCTTTGTTCTGCTATTGTGATATTGTAATTTCCCTCTGGATCAATCAAGTACCGTATTTTTCGCTTTATAAGACGCACCTGATTATAAGACGCACCCCCAAATTTGGTGAAGGAAAAGAGAAAAAAATATTTTTTAATGTTAAATGGGGTCCATCTTATAATGTCAGTGTCCGTCTTACAAATCATATAGGGTATATGTCTCTCATAGCCCCCTCTTCCTGGTACATGGTCCTCATCTTTGGATATAGCTCCCCCATCCTAGATATGGCCCCCTTATTCTGATTATGGCTGGCACACGTCCGCCAGGGCTGACACATGGCCCCCAGGGCTCTCACACATCCCCCAGGGCTGGTACATACCCCCAGGGCTCTCACACATCCCCCAGGGCTGGTACATGCCCCCCAGGGCTCTCACACATCCCCTAGGGCTGGCACAAGTCCCCCCTTTGCTGCTGGGCACAAGTCCCCCCTTTGCTGCTGGGCACAAGTCCCCCCTTTGCTGCTGGGCACAAGTCCCCCCTTTGCTGCTGGGCACAAGTCCCCCCTTTGGTGCTGGGCACAAGTTCCCCCTTTGGTGCTGGGCACAAGTTCCCCCTTTGGTGCTGGGCACAAGTTCCCCCTTTGGTGCTGGGCACAAGTCCCCCCTTTGGTGCTGGGCACAAGTCCCCCCTCTGGTGCTGGGCACAAGTCCCCCCTCTGGTGCTGGGCACAAGTCCCCCCTCTGGTGCAGGGCACAAAATAACAAACATTTTATACTTACCTCTCCGGCGCTTGCCTCAGTCTTTCAGTGCCTCTCTCCCTGACTGCCGCAATCTTACCTCCGAGGTCACGGAGAAGCCGGTCATGTGATCGGGCGCACACTGATGACTCCGGGGCGGGTGATGTCATCAGTGTGCGCCCGATCACATTACCGGCTTCTCCGTGACCTCGGAGGGTGATTGCGGCAGTCAGGGAGAGAGGCACTGAAAGACTGAGGCAAGCGCCGGAGAGGTAAGTATAAAATGTTTGTTATTTTATACCCATCAGCATGGGGGGACTGCAGGGACATTTAATATGCCCTGCTCCCCTGTCCATACCTCGGCGCTAGCTTCAGCACCGAGGTGATGGACAGCGGCAGTGCAGTGCATATTAAATGAGTTAATGAGCAGGGGTCACGTGACCTCCCGCTGCCTCCTACAGCCCGCAGCCAGTCCGCCCCAGCCCCCGAACACACTCCAGAGCTGCCCCCACTCTCCCCTGCACCGTACCTTCGTTTTTTAAGACGCACCCCACACTTTCCCCCAGAATTTGGGGGAACAAAAGTGCATCTTAAAAAGCGAAAAATACGGTATATCTTATCTCTTCTCAATTTGAACTTTTATGGCCACTTTACACGCGGCTACAGGTAACAGGTTTTCCACAGGTAACTTACTGGTTGCAGTGAAATCATGGAGACATGGTTCTATCTTGTTGCTGTGCACAAATGGAATAATGTCTCCATGATTTCACTGCAGCCAGTAAGTTACCTGTGGAAAACCTGTTACCTGTAGCTGCGTGTAAAGTGGCCATTAGTGTTTTTTTTTCATGTTTAAAAAGAATAAAATGCACTTTTTATTTATTTCATTTGGCCCCTGAGGGCACCTCAACAGTGCAATCAGTCCTGCAGTACACAGCCGTGATGATCCACAGTATAAATCATCACATTATGTCAGCCATGCTGCTCAGGCATCTCTCACCGGAAGTGAATCATGACAGTGACAGGGGTCAGCAGCTAACCGCGCGCGGTCACGGCAATACATCGATGCCCCATGATCTCGTCACAGGGTAACATAGTAACATAGTTTTTAAGGTTGAAGGAAGACTTTAAGTCCATCTAGTTCAACCCATAGCCTAACATGTTGATCCAGAGGAAGGCAAAAAAAAACGTGGCAACACTAAGCTCCACATTGGGGAAAAAAATTCCTTCCTGACTCCAGATACGGCAATCAGACTAGATCCCTGGATCAACGACCTATCAAAGAATCTAGTATGTATAACTGGTAATATTATAGTTTTCAAGAAAGGCATCCAGGCCCTTCTTAAATGTTAGTAGTGACTCCCTCATTACAACATCATGTGGCAGAGAGTTCCACAGTCTCACTGCTCTTACAGTAAAGAATCCGCGTCTGTGATTATGATTAAACCTTCTTTCCTCCAGACGTAGAGGACACCCCCTTGTCCCAGTCTCAGGCCTAAGAGTAAAGAGATCATTAGAAAGGTCTCTGTACTGTCCCCTCATATATTTATATATTATTATAAGATCACCCCTAAGCCTTCGTTTTTCCAAGCTAAATAACCCCAAGTTTAATAACCTGTCTTGGTATTGCAGACCCCTTAGTCCTCTAATAACCTTGGTCGCTCTTCTCTGGACCCGCTCTAGTTCAGCTATGTCTTTCTTATACACCGGAGACCAGAATTGTACACAGTATTCTAAGTGTGGTCGCACTAGTGACTTGTATAGAGGTAAAATTATGTTCTCCTCATGGGGCATCTATGCCTTTGTTAATGCATCCCATTATTTTATTTGCCTTTGCAGCAGCTGCCTGACACTGGCCACTAAATGTGAGTTTGTCATCTACCCATACACCCAGGTCTTTTTCAGTGACAGTTTTGCCCAGTGTTTTACAATTAAGCACATAATTATACCTTTTGTTTCCTCTGCCCAAGTGCATGACTTTACATTTATCCCCATTAAAGCTCATTTGCCATTTATCAGCCCAAGCTTCTAGTTTACATAAATCCTCCTGTAATATAAAATTGTCCTCCTCTGTATTGATTACCCTGCAGAGTTTTGTGTCATCCGCAAATATTGAGATTCTACTCTGTATGCCCCCTACAAGGTTATTAATAAATATATTAAATAGAAGCGGGCCCAACACTGACCCCTGTGGTACCCCACTGTTAACTGTGACCCATTCTGAGAGTGTTCCATTAATAACCACCCTTTGTTTCCTATTACTAAGCCAGTTCTTAACCCACTTACACATATTTTCCCCTATCCCCATTGCCCTCATTTTATGTATCAACCTTTTGTGTGGCACCGTATCAAAAGCTTTTGAAAAGTCCATATACACCGCATCCACTGCATTTCTTTGGTCCAATCCAGAACTTACTTCTTCATAGCAGCTTATCAGATTAGTTTGACAGGAACGGTCCCTCGTAAAACCATGTTGATAATGGGTCATGAGGTTATTTTTCTTCAGATACTCCAGTATAGCATCTCTTAGAAAACCCTCTAGGATTTTACCCACAGTAGAGGTTAAGCTTACTGGCCTATAATTTCCAAGTTCAGTTTTTGTTCCCTTTTTGAATATTGGCACCACATTTGCTATACGCCAGTCCTGTGGTACAGACCCTGTTATTATGGAATCTTTAAATATTAAAAATAAAGGTCTATCTATGACAGTACTTAATTCCTGTAGCACTCTGGGGTGTATCCCATCCGGGCCCGGGGATTTGTCAATTTTAGTGATTTTTAGACGATGCCGTACTTCCTGTTGGGTTAAGCAGGTGACATTTAATTCAAAATTTTTGTTATCACTGATCATATTGTCTGTCATGGGATTTTCTTGTGTAAATACTGTTGAAAAAAAGTCATTTAGCATATTGGCTTTTTCCTCATCCTCATCCACCATTTCACCCAGACTATTTTTAAAGGGGCCAACACCATCATTTTTTAGTTTCTTACTATTTATATAGTTAAAAAATATTTTGGGATTATTTTTACTTTCTCTGGCAATGAGTCTCTGTGCCTCAATCTTTGCTGCCTTGATTTGCTTTTTACAGATGTTATTTAATCTTCTGTATTTATTTAATGCTTCATCACTACCTACTTGCTTTAATTCCCTAAATGCTTTCTTTTTGTCACATATTGCACCTCTTACCGCCGATAGGGAATAGCGCAATCCCCATTAATGGTTGTGTTGCTCAGTTTCATCATTGTCATTTTAATATTTGAGGATAAATATTGATTTCTCCACAGATCATACAGTAATATATACAAGGTTCATGGAATCTTCATTACTTTAAAAGCAAATAGGTTATTTTATCCCCTCTTGTTTATTTAATATAAATGTATAGACATCTCGATCACATATACATTTTGGTGTTAATCAGATCCAGGCTAAATTCGCCTTCAAATAAAACCAACAAACCCTCTTACTGACTAATGTTTCTGAATAACCTAATGATATAGTTTCCTCTAATATGAATTATTTGAGGAATTTGAAATGTGATTTGTCTGTAAACATTTCACACCTATAGAGAATCAGCGCGGCTTCTCTCCTTTGTAACTTCTCTGATGACTTTAGATGTTTGGCTTTATAATAAATCATTATCTGACTTCTGAACATGAAAAACAGCCTTTCACCTTAACTCTCTGATGTTTAATAAGGTGAAATATCTCTGTACAGCTCTTTCTACATTCTCAATATAATTACACCTTTTCATCTTTGTGAATCCTCTGATGTTGAACAAGACTTGATCTGTGTGTAAAATGTTTCCCACATTCTGAACATGAATATGGCTTCTCTCCTCTGAATTCTCTCATTCTCATTCTCTGATTTAGTTGCAAAGTATTTTCAACAAAACAAACAAAAAAATGGTTTCTTCCCTGTGTGACTTTGATGATGATCAACAAGTCTGGTCTTAGAACTAAAGCATTTTCCACATTCAAAACATGAATATGACTTCTATCCTGTGTGAATTTTCTGATGTCGAACAAGATATGACTTGTGTCCATAACATTTCCCACATTCTGAACATGAATATGGCTTCTCTCCTGTGTGACTGCTCTGATGTTTAACAAAAGACAAATGCTGTGTAAAATGTTTCCCACATTCTATACAGGAATATGGCTTCTCCCCTGTGTGAATTCTCTGATGTCTAACAAAAGAGGATCGATCTGTAAAACCTTTCCCACATTTTGAACATGAATATGGCTTTTCTCCTGTATGAATTCTTTGATGTTTAACACATAGGAATTGACGTGTAAAGCATTTCCCACATTCTGAACATGAATATGGCTTCTCTCCTGTGTGAATTTTCTGATGTGTAGCAAAAGAGTATTGATGTATAAAACTTTTCCCACATTCTAAACATGAATACAGCTTTTCTCCCTGTGTGAATTCTCTGATGTGTAACAAAAGAATAGTGATGTGTGAACGCTTTCCCACATTCTGAACATGAATATGGCTTTTCTCCTGTGTGATTTCTTTCATGTATAACAAGATGTGCTTTATCTTTGAAGCTTTTCCCACATTCTGAACATGAATACGGCTTCTCTCCTGTGTGACTTCTTTCATGTATAACAAGATGTGTTTTATCGTTGAAGCTTTTCCCACATTCTGAACATGAATATGGCTTCTCTCCTGTGTGAATTCTCTGATGTGCAACAAAAGAATATTGACGTGTGAACGTTTTCCCACATTCTGAACATGAATATGGCTTCTCTCCTGTGTGACTTCTTTCATGTCTAACAAGAGTTAGTTTATCTCTGAAGCTTTTCCCACATTCTGAACATGAATATGGCTTCTCTCCTGTGTGACTTCTTTCATGTCTAACAAGAGTTGATTTATCTCTGAAGCTTTTCCCACATTCTGAACATGAATACGGCTTCTCTCCTGTGTGACTTCTTTCATGTCTAACAAGAGGTGCTTTATCTTTGAAACTTTTCCCACATTCTGAACATGAATACGGCTTCTCTCCTGTATGAATTCTTTTATGTATAACAAGATGTGTTTTATCTTTGAAGCTTTTCCCACATTCTGAACAGAAGTACGGCTTCTTCCCTCTATGAACTCTTCGATGTGTATGAGGACTTGAACTTCTTGTAAAATGCTCTTCCCCACCTTTCTGATCTCTACTTGTAACAATGTGAGATTGGTCAGGAGAAGGTTCCTCAGGATTAGGTGGATTATATGTTATCTCTGTACTGTTAAATCCTGAATTTACATTAGTGCTGATGAGATTTTCTTCTGAAGAGTTCTGCTTCATATCTTCATCTTCTAATTTATAATTTGCCAATAACATGAAGCGTCTCTCAGAATTGTTATTGTCATTTTCTGTAAGGATAAAACATGAATTTAGTAAATGTCTTCATAATCCAAAGTTGATATACCACCTCTATGAGGGTGTATTCACATGTAGCTTAATTGTAGCAGATTTGTTAGAGCCAAAGACGAGAGTGTAAGGCTGCTATCACACAGTGTTTGTTTGGTGTCCGAGGGGATCCTTTTTTTGTAGGACCCCTCAGACAGCAATGGATCCAAACTGATGCCTGCAATCGGATGCCAAATAGACATCCGATTCCGATATTTTGCAGGATCAGTTTGGATCCTCTCCCTCTATCCTCCTCTCCCCGCTCCTCCTGTCACCTAGCTTCCCCTCCTGTCACCTCGTCCCCCTCCTCTCTCCTCTCTGTCTCCTGTCACCTCTTTCCCCCCTCCTCTCCCTACTCCCTCAGTCTCTCCCTCTTTCCCCCCTCCTCTCCCTGCTCCCTCAGTCTCTCCCTCTTTCCCCCCTCCTCTCCCTACTCCCTCAGTCTCTCCCTCTTTCCCCCCTCCTCTCCCTGCTCCCTCAGTCTCTCCCTCTTTCCCCCCTCCTCTCCCTGCTCCCTCATTCTCTCCCTGTCTCCCCTCTCCTCCGGACCTTACAAAATAAGAAATCTTTTTTCTAACCGTCCAGCGATCCCCCGGCGTCTCCAGCTATCTTCTGATCCTTAGGACCTGTGGTTGCATCACAGTGACATGACCGGTTACCGCGGTAAGGGGTCATGTGACCGGGTTGTGACATCACGCCAGGTCCTGTAAGGATCAGAAGATATCTGGAGATGCCGGGGGATCGCTGGAAGGTGAGAATAAAGATTTTTTATTTTTAACACTTGCTTTCACTTAATTTCACTTATAGTTTGTATACTATATACATACATTGCGGAAGTGAAATTAGATGGTACAGAGCAGTTTTAGTGTACTGAGCATGCTCTGTACACTAAGATCGGGTCAGAGAAACCATCAGCTGTTTTCTCGGACCCGCACTCCATAGGCCCCCATGTTAAGGGCCTCGGATCATGTTGGATTCGATCCTGTCAGATTCTGTCCGATGCTCCCAAAATCACAGCAGTCTGCGTTTTTGGGTGCAGGAAAAAAATCTGACAAAATCGGATCTGACAGAAATTGGATGCCATTAATAATAATAATAATAAAACTTTATTTGTATAGCGCCAACATATTCCGCAGCGCTTTACAGTACAACGGTACATATAAGAATAATATACGGTACAGAAAGGTAATACAGAACAGTAGTTACATACAATAAACATAGAATCAACTTAGGAAATACAATAAAAAGGCAAAAAATGAAGGTGACCCTGCTCGAAGGAGCTTACAATCTAAGACGGGATGGTAACACAAAGTATAGGGGCTTATAACAATGAATATCTTGTGTCTAAATGACTACTGTTAGGGAGAAGGATAGGCCGCCCTGAAGAGGTGTGTTTTTAGGGAGCGTCTGAAGCTATGCAAGTTGTGGATGGTCCTAATTTCTTGGGGTAGAGCATTCCAGAGGATTGGTGCAGCTCGAGAGAAGTCTTGGAGTCGGGAATGGGAGGTTCGGATTAATGCCGATGTTAGTCTGAGGGCACGTTCAGAGCGAAGGGGACGGGTGGGGTGGTAGACAGAGATGAGGGTGGAGAGGTAAGGAGGTGCCGCACCATGAATAGCTTTGTGGGTGACAACGAGCAATTTGAATTGGATTCTATAGTGTACGGGTAACCAATGTAGTGACTGGCACAGAGCAGAAACATCTGAGTAACGGTTTGCTAGATAGGTGATCCTGGCTGCTGCATTGAGGATAGACTGGAGAGGGGAATGCTTACTGTGGGGGAGGCCAGCTAATAAAGAATTACAGTAGTCAAGGCGGGAATGAATCAGGGCCACGGTGAGGGTTTTAGTTGTTTCCATGGTGAGGAAAGGGCGAATTCTGGAGATATTTTTCAGGTGCAAGCGACAGGAGCGGGTGAGAGATTGTATATAGGAGGAGAAGAGATCAGTGTCCATCATAACACCGAGACAGCGAGCCTACTGACTGGGCTTTATCGTGGTGCCGCACACCGAGAGGGAGATGTCAGGTTTAGGGAGGTTGGCAGAGGGTGGGAGCAGAAGAAGTTCAGTTTTGGAAAGGTTGAGTTTCAGATAGAGAGCGGACATGATAGTGGAGACTGCAGTTAGACAGTCATTGGTGATCTTTATTAGAGCGGGAGTAAGGTCAGGGGCTGAAGTGTATAGTTGTGTGTCATCGGCATAGAGATGGTACTGAAAGCCAAATCTGCTGATGGTCTGTCTGATCGGGGCTGTGTAGAGAGAGAAGAGGAGAGGGCCAAGGACTGAACCCTGAGGGACCCCAATAGTGAGGGGAAGAGGGGAGGAAGTGGAGCCAGAGAATGATACACTGAAAGAGCGGTGAGAAAGATAAGAAGAGAACCAGGAGAGAGCAGTGTCCTTGATGCCAATGGAGTGCAGCATAGCGAGTAGGAGATGGTGGTCAACTCTGATCAGATCCGTGGCCCATAGGGATGCATGGGGCCAAATCGGACCCCTAGCTGTCCGTTTTACAATGGATAGCTATGGATTGCACAAAAACGCAGTGTGAAAGCACCCTTAGGCTGGAAACACACTCTCCTAGTTACATGCGAGTCTCTCAGACGAGACTCGGAAGAGGCTGGAGCAGTGACCCTGAACGGCTTCTCCCTCTCTGGACGGGACTGTCACCTGATTGTGGTTTTGTGCAGCTCCACAATCCCCGTCCAGAGAGAGAGAGGCCGTTCAGGGTCACTGCTCCAGCCTCGTCCGAGAGACTTGCATGTAACTAGGAGAGTGTGTCCGAGCCCTTAGCTGGAGAATTATGCACGTTTTTTATGTGTTTTCGCATTATTTTAACTTGTTTTTGTTTTTTTTTATTCAGGCAAACACACTAAAAAAATGATTATGCTGCAGATCCAAAGTAATCCCCACAAAAATAACGCAAATTACACAAACGAAAAAAAAAAAAAAACGCTGAGTATTTTATACACAAAATACTCAGCAAAATGCACAGTAAAACGGCTGCAATAACTCCATGTGTGATCATAGCCTTATACAGCACAATACACATGAAGAGTCAGAGCCAGAAGTGGAAGGAAGAAGAGGCACAAACCATTTCCTCTGAACAAATCACAGTTCTGGCTGTAAAAAATGCATTCAAAGCTGCCACAACACTACAATGTGATTCTATACATCTCCCCACACATAACACAAGTATAACATAGAGGCTTCCTAATAACCCCTTCCAGCACCACACTGAGGTGACGTGTTATTACTGCACCACGCTCTACATGTACAGCATGGGGGAGGAATGGAAGAGGAGCTATGCCCGTGTCATACACAGCGGAGTCACCATGTACATATACCTGGACCCCCCCCCAGAATAGTGGTCACATCAGGGGAGCGGCTATGTGCCATACACAGCGGAGTCACCATGTACATATACCTGGACCCCCCCAGAATAGTGGTCACATCAGAGGAGCTATGCCCGTGCCATACACAGCGGAGTCACCATGTACATATACCTGGACCCCCCCAGAATAGTGGTCACATCAGGGGAGCGGCTATGTGCCATCATTGATGTGTAACTCATTAATGTCACAGTCACTATTGACTACATGTGAAAGGAGTGTGACTGAAGGAGAATGCTCCCTCTGTCCCTCATTGGCCTCAGTCTGTACAGAAGCCTATTAGATCCCGCTAAAGACAAGATATAATAGGCGGCTGTTAGGCCGGTTTCACATCACGGTTTTGCCCTGAATGGTTAAAAAAAATTGTTCGGGACCAATGCCTCCAGGGGGCGCTATACACTTAATCTTCATTTTCATTTCAAAATGGCAATCACAGGAAGAGCAATCACCATTTTAATGTGTATTAGCGATCATTACAGAGTTAACGATGTTTCACATATGGGGATTTAAAAAAATAATAATTTCTGTAGTGTTTATATCTGCAGCCAGTGGTAAATGTGAAGGAATAACACATATAGCGGAAGGTGCTGTACCTGGTGTGTGAGCAGCTCCACAGAACACCTTGTGGAGGATTCCTCTGTTCCCTGTACATAACTCAGTGTATGACTCCTGCCCCATGTGTCACTTATACAGTGTGGAGGAGACAAACATCTGGATTCATTGTGGAAGTTTCTTCCATACCTGTGGTGACATCTCCTGGAATTCTCCTCCTTCCCGTCACTCACACACGGCTGATCCCCCCTCGTCATCGCTTCTTCTGTCTCATCCTCCACTTTAATATTAGTCGGATCTTCCCCCTGATAGATCAGATGTAACAATCAGTGCAATATAAGAGACCCCCAAAATCTATCACCTCTATGACGGCAGGAAAGCCCCCAACCCTCCATATAGATCCAGGGCTCAGCGCCATCTACCTGATGACTCTCCGGGACATTGTGATTCTCCTCTGGACAGTCCTGGGGATACAGAGGACGGGGACATCTCTCTGGGGGATTTCTCCTCCTGGATCCATCTGTGGAGACACAGAGACTGAATACACGACCTCTCATACATCTATATACCAGAACCTTCTATCATCACCAGGATTTCTATGTTGTCGTCCTCTTTGTGTAAGTGAAGGACCCGGGGTCTTCTAGGTGCAGCCTGACGTGGCCAATGGCTTATGAGACAAATGGGAGGGGCAGGACGTCCTCATTATAATATTATTGCAAATATCCTAATGGATAAAGGATCCTAACAACGATCATCTATCAGAAACAGTAACTTATATCAGCATTTACTAATAATAAATTGTCCCTATTTCTCTTGAACATTCCTCTGCTGTGATTAACCCTTTTAACGCCTCATCGTCACTCCCCTCCCTGCCAGCCTCTATCTATGGTATCATTCTCAGTGGCGTAACTACTGAGGTTGCAGCAGTCACAAGTGCGACTGGGCCTGAGAGCTCAGGGGCCCGGCACCCGCCCAGTCTAGCAAAGAAGCAGTAGTCCGTCAGCAAGAGCGAGCTGCTTCTCAGTTTCACACTACAAATAAGGATGTTGCTGGGTTCCGCCTCCGCCTTCTTCAGACGCTGTGTGATGTTTCTGCAGTCTGCACTGATTCCCGGCCTTGCAGGAGGAGAGAGAGAAGCGAAAGTGAAGTAGTCACTGAAGATTTAGGCAGGAAAAGCAGTAGCCAGGTGAGGGGGGTCCCAGGGAAGTACCAGTGTGTGGGATTAGCAGGTGAGGGGGGCCCCGGGGCAGTGCCAGTGCCAGGCTGTCACCAGCTGGGATGTGTGACCAGCAGGTGAGGGTGGGCCCCGGGGCAGTGCCAGGCTGCCGCTAGCTGGGGTGTGTGACCAACAGGTGAGGGGGGCCCTGGGGCAGTGCCAGTGTGTGCCAGTGCCAGGCTGCCGCCAGCTAGGGTGTGTGGAGCAGCAGGTGAGGGGAGGCCCCGGGGCAGCGCCTGTGTGACAGGCTGCCAGCAGTGGCGTAACAACCACAGTCGTAGGTGTCGCAGGCGCAACCAGGCCTGGAGGTACAGGGGCCCGCCGACCCCTGATTGCACCCTCTTCACATGGATGTTGATTGAGGACGCACATCAATGTCTCCAGGCAGCTGTTCACGGCCACCGGATGTGTAAAGTCCGGCGGCAGCGGTCTCTCTCTGGCCCCCGCCACTGTCCTGGTCAATCACAGGCCCGGTGGCCAATAACAGGCCAGTCGGCGCATGACGTCAGCTACTGGCTTGTGGCCTGTGATTGGCCAGGACAGCAGCACCGTAGGCAGGGAGATGACTGCGGTGTCGTGCTCCTCCAGGCTGAGAGCGTCGCCGGTGGGGTGGACTGGTGAGTAGTGTTCCTGTGTCTGTGTGTAAGTGTCCCTGTGTGTGTGTGTCCTTGTGTGTGTGTTTCCCTGTGTGCATGTCCCCTTGTGTTCATGTCCCTGTATGTGTCCGTGTCCCTATGTGTATGTCTGTGTCCCTGTTTGTGTGTTCATGTCCATGTGTGTGTGTCCATGCCCCTGTGTGTGTCCGTGTCCCTGTGTGTGTCCATGTCCCTGTGTGTGTCCATGTCCCTGTGTGTGTGTGTGTGTCTCTGTCCCTGTGTGTGTCCCTGTGTGTGTGTCCCTGTGTGTGTGTGTATGTGTGTGTGTGTGGGGAGGATGTATGCTATATGGAGGGCTATGAGGCTACATTATTGCGCTATACTATATGAAGGGCTGTGAGGCTGCATTATATTATATGAAGGGCTGTGACGCTGCATTATACTATATGGAAGGCTGGGACGCTGCAATTATACTATATGGAGGGCTGGGACGCTGCATTATACTATATGGAGGGCTGTGAGGCTGCATTATACTATATTGAGGGCTGTGAGGCTGCATTATACTATATGGAGGGCTGGGACGCTGCATTCTACTATATGGAGGGCTGAGACGCTGCATTATACTATATTGAGGGCTGTGAGGCTTCATTATACTATATGAAGGGCTGGGACGCTGCATTATACTATATGGAGGGCTGGGACGCTGCATTATTCTATATGGAGGGCTGTGAGGCTGCATTATACTCTATGGAGGGCTGTGAGGCTGCATTATACTATATTGAGGACTGTATTATACTATATTGAGGGCTGTGAGGCTGTATTATACTATATGGAGGGCTGTGACGCGGCATTATACTATATATGGAGGGCTGTGAGGCAGCATTATACTATATATGGAGGGCTGTGAGGCAGCATTATACTATATATGGAGGGCTGTGAGGCTGCATTATACTATATATGGAGGGCTGTGAGGCTGCATTATACTATATATGGAAGACCATATATACCAGCATAAGGGCATATTCCAGGAGGAAAACCATGTATAGCAGGATGAGGGACATTAATACATAATGAAGGGGTGAGGGGTCAATTCGTGAGTCTTTATAGGATTTAGAATGTTACATGGGGCCCATACATCTGACCAATATGGGCACACGGGTGAATGGGGGGCCCAGGTCCAAATTTCGCACCGGGACCCTTCGGACTCTAGTTAAGCCACTGGTCATTCCTCTTACTGATCTTGTTCCCTGATGCTGTAAGGTCACCTCACTGCTCTAAGTCTTTATGATCCATGTTGGCTGAGAGCTTGTTTGTTCGTCTTGGTATCTTTTTGCCTCTTTATGTCTTCACTTAGTTAATTGATTGTTAACAATTTAAATTATATATGAGAATGGAGACAAGGGATTAATCCTGTGATGACAAATGTCTCCATTACCCATCGGCAGCGCAGGATTAACTTCTTCTCTACAGGCTTGCTCCTGTCCCCACAATGTACTTTCCAGGTCATCCCCCCAGCCCCACACTATCATTCCCCTCTTTTGAGATCCACACCATTATGCTCTAACGTCCCATCCCCCTACTAGGCTCTTCCGTCCCCTCCCCCTCAAAGTACCGGTGGTATACTGCCCCCCAGGGTCACCCACCCAGTTCCTCGACCATTTCCCTGCGTGGCTGCCGCACTTCATGTCCTCAGAATTACCAACCCTCATTCTGGGAGACTTTAACATGCCCATAAACAGCCCCATCTCCTCATCTGCATCTCAGCTCCTATCTCTAACCACCTCTCTTGGCCTCTCACAGCTCTCAACCTCTGAGACACACAAAGACGGTAACACCCTTGACCTGGTCTTTGTCCAGCTCTATTCAACCTCCTCCATAGATAATTCACCTCTTCCCCTCTCTGACCATAACATTTTCTCCCTCATGCTCACAAACCCTCACCCACCACAGCACACCCCTACCTATCACACATCCAGAAATCTACAGGCCATTGACCCTGATACATTCACATTCTCTCTACACCCATCACTGTCCCCAATCTCCTCCTTCCCCTGTCCCGATCTGGAAGTGAATTACTACAATGACTCTCTCAGAAGCTCCCTGGACCAAGTAGTGTCGTTCACCCTCAGAACCTCCAAAACACAGAGTGAAACAGCCCTGGCTCACATCACAAACATGATTCCTCCAGTGATGCTCTAGGAGTGCTGAACGCCTATGAAGGAAAACTCGCTCAACAGAAAACTTTATTCGTTATAAATTCATGCTAAAAACCTACAACTCTGCCCTTCACCTCACCAAACAAACCTAATTCACCACCCTGGTCTCCTTAATCCAACAATCCAAAACGATTCTGACACCAATCTCTACTCAGTCCTAAAGTGCAGGCCCCCATCATTGACCTCTGTGCTGATGATCTGGCTTCTTACCTTATGGAGAAAATAGACAACATCCACCAGGAATTCAGCTCTCAGCCTCCAAACGCTGCCACCCCCATTCTTCCCCACATTTCCTCTGGCTCACTCTCCATATTTGACCCAGTCACAAAAGAAAAAATCTCCAGGCTCCTCTCTTCCTCTTGTCCCACAACATGTACCACTGACCCTATTCCCTCACACCTACTCCAGTCTCTCTCTCCAGTCATCACCACTCACCTAACCAAAATCTTCAACCTCTGACTCTCTTCTGGCATCTTCCCCTCCTCCTTCAAACATTCCATCATTACTCTATTATTAAAGAAAACTTCTCTTGATCCACTAATAACTACAGACCAGTCTACAATCTCCCCTTCATATCTAAGCTCTTGGAGTGCCTGGTCTACAACAGCCTCACTCGTTACCTCTCCACTCACTCTCTTCAAGATCCATTACAGTCTGGTTTCCGCCACCTTCACTCTACAGAAACTGCCCTCATCAAAGTGGCCAATGACCTTCTGACGGCAAAACGTAATGGTGACCACTCTCTGCTAATTCTTCTTGACTTCTCTGCAGCTTTCGGCACTGTTGACCACCATCTCCTACTGTCTATGCTGCACTCCATCGACATAAAGGACACAGCTTTTCCCTGGTTCTCTTCCTATCTTTCTGACCGCTCTTTCAGTGTAACGTTCACTGGCTCCACTTCCTCTCACTATTGGGGCCCTCATGGCTCAGTCCTTGTCCCTCTTCTCTTCTCTCTACACGGCCCCGATTGGACACTCCGTGAGCAGATTTGGCTTCCAGTACCATCTTTATGCTGATGACACACAACTATACACTTCAGCCCCTGACCTTACCCCTGCGGTATTAAAGAACGCCAATGACTGTCTAGCTGCAGTTTCCAACATCATGTCTGCTCTTTATTTGAAACTCAACCAAAACTGAACTACTTCTGCTCCCGCCCTCCACTAACCTCCCTAAATATGACATCTCTCTCAGTGTGCGGCACCACATTAACTCCTAGGCAGCAGGCTCACTGTCTGGGTGTTATGTTTGACACTGATCTCTTCTATACCTCCAATACACAATCTCTCATCAGCTCTTGTCGCTTACACCTGAAAAACATCTCTAGAGTCCGCCCCTTTCTCACCATGGAAACAACAAAAACCCTCACCGTGGCCCTGATCCTTTCCAGCCTTGAATACTGCAATTCTCTACTAATCGGCCCTCCCCGCTCTAAACTTTCCCCTCTTCAGTCCATCCTTAATGCAGCAGCCAGGATCACCCATCTGGCCAATCGTTACTCAGATGCCGCAGCTCTGTGCCAGTCATTGCACTGGCTGCCTATACACTACAGGATCCAATTCAAATTGCTTGTTCTCACCCACAAGGCTCTTCACTGTGCAGTCTCCTCCCTACATCTCCTCCCTCATCTCTGTATCACCCCACCCATTCTCTATATTCTACAAATGACATTCGACTAACATCTGCACTAATCCGATCCTCCCACTCTCAGACTTCTCCAGAGCTGCACCAATCCTCTGGAATGCTCTACCCCAAATACAGGACTATCCACAACTTGCATAGCTTCAGATGCTCCCTAAAAACACATCTTTTTAATGTGGCCTATCATGCTCCCTAATAGAAGTCCTTAGTGAATGGGCTATATACAGTACCATCTCTCTGGACATAATCTCTTCTTCAAACTCCACCAAACCCAAATGCTCTACACAGATGTCTGGTGACCATTCATGTAACTTTATTTCTATCCCCCTCTTCCTCAAGATGCCTGGACCATTACTGTAATAAGCTCCTGTACCAAGCCTTGTGTAACCCCAATCCCATTGCAGTTGTATGCTCTTTTGAGCAGGGTCACCTTTATTTTTGCTTTAATTATTGTATTGTACTTTTTACATTGATTCTATTCTTATTGTATTGTATCTAAATACTGTCCTGTATTTTTTACATTGTTTCTCTGATTTATCTTTTACACTGTTTCTCTGCTTTAAGTATTGTACTTTTACATTGATTCTCTGCTTAGTGCATTGGATTTTTTATTTTTTTTTACATTGATTCTCTTCTTTAATTACTTACTGTTTTGAATATTTTGTATTGTTACCTATGACTGCTCGGAAACAAAACACTGTATTGTAAAGCGCTGCGGAATATGATGGCGCTATATAAATATTTATTATTATTAATATTCTCATTTGCCTTTTCTCCACGAGGGGCTGCAGCAGCTGTTTTGAGCCTTTCAGTGATTGTGACTCTTCAGGTAAAAACGATTCTTACATCTTCACTTGTTTTACCCAGATAAGATCCTATTTTGTGCTCTTTCTCTCTCCATTTTCCTATTTCAACAAGTTATATTGGACCTACATGTAAGCACAAACCTTGCTAAATATTTTAGACAGAGATAAGAGGAAGGCATTGTGCAGATTTTATCCAAGTACCGTATTTTTCAAAGTTCCAGGGCAGTTAAACATGGCAGTTAGGCAGGAGACAGGTAAGTCATGTAACACATTCAAACAGACTTGTTCCTAGATCCTTTATGCAGCAAAATGCTTTCACCATATGTATTTGTGTAATTCACTCATCTTTCCTGCCTGGCTCTCTTCATAAGAGGGGTATATGAATCTATCACTTCAATTCACTCATCTTTCCTGCCTGGCTCTCTTCACATGAGGGGTATATGAATCTATCACTTCAATTAACAATATACTTGTCTTTTAATAATGTAATATACTGAAATCATCTTACGGTGTGTGATGTGGGATGTTCAGAGGTCATCTTTGGTTTAAAAGTGTTTATGACCCAGGATGGCCAGAAACTCTTGTTCATTTGACTTGCATTTATTACCTTCTGCTGTGCTGAGTTTCTTTGATTGATTAACAAGTGTAATAGACCCAGATCTAAGTAGAAACTCACTATATATGTAGAGCCACCTAAAGGGGTGCAATCATGCGGGGTCTTGCAATCATGGCAACTGCATAAGTGCCAACTGTAGAAGTGCAGTTAAACGGGGCAGTTAACAGGTAAGTCATGCAAGACAAACAAACAGATATGCAATTTGTTCACTTGTGCTGCAATTATGTATTCACTATGTAAACCCCAGACTACTCATCACTACTGACCTCTCACCCACCACTACAGCTCTCCTTCCCGCTGCATCTGACCCACGCTACTCCCATCCGCCGCCCACCATCCACAATGTATCCCCTCCTTTGCACTCTCACTCCCATCCTTCTCCACTTCCTGCTACCCCCACTCATCCATCCACCCAGCAACAAAGTACTTCTCTCACCCTCCATCCTACCTAACCACCTCACCCACTCCTCTGAACTATTCATTCACTTTCAATCAGGCACGGCCACCACGTAAACTCTCATGCTCCCACCTGCTAACCCTCTCCCTGCTCCTGCTACTCGCTGGCGACATTTCCCCTAATCCCGGCCCCCCCCGCCACATCCCCACAGTCACCTACAAACCACCCCCACGTCCCACCACCAACTCTCATAACCCCACCATCACCCACCCTCGCAACCTGACCATCCTTAGACCCATCCCCCCAGCCCCTGCTCCTCTAATCTCCCTGCCAGGCGCACTCTGGAACGCCCGCTCAGTCTGTAATAAGCTCACAGACATTCATGAACTCTTTATTTCTAATAAACTCTCATTCCTTGGCATCACAGAGACCTGGCTCACCCCCTCCGACACGGCCTCCCCTGCTGCACTATCCTACGGCGGATTCAATCTCCCACACACCCCGCCCCTCTGACAAACATGGCGGAGGTGGCGGCATGCTCCTATCCGACACCTGCTCCTTCGCCCCTATTCCATTATCCCCCTCTGTTACTCTCCCATCTTTCGAAGCCCACTCTGTCCGCATCTTCTCCCCCTGTAACCTCCAGCTAGCCGTCATCTACCGCCCCCCTGGATCCATCCCCACCTTCCTCGACCACTTTACCACCTGGCTACTTCATTTCCTCTCTACTGACATCCCCACCATCATTATGGGCGATTTCAATATCCCCATTGACACTGCCCACCAAACCGCCTCTCAACTTCTTTCCCTGACCTCCTCCTTCGGGCTCTCCCAATGGTCCTCCTCTGCCACCCACAAAGATGGCCACACGCTGGATCTCATCTTTACCCGTCTTTGCTCCCTTACTAATCTCACGAACTCAACCCTCACCCTGTCTGACCACAATCTGCTGACCTTCTCCGCCCTCTCCTCCCCTACTACATCAACTCCTCTCCGCAAACTTGATCATCCCCGCAGAAACCTAAAACACATTGATCTACACTCTCTCTCAGAATCCCTTCTCCCTCTCGCCAACATAACATCCATACGTGACACAGACACTGCCACCACCTTCTACAACACCACATTAACCAAGGCACTCGACCTAGCAGCCCGCCTCACACACCACGCTCCACGCACTAATAGGCAACCCTGGCACACCACCCTCACTAAAGACCTGAGACGGGCATCCAGGGTCGCCGAGAGGCGATGGAAAAAATCACCTTCCACTGAGCATTTTGCACTGTTCAAACAGTCCCTCATCGCCTTCAAGACTGCACTTGCCACCGCCAAACAAACCTTCTTCTTATCCTTAATAACCTCCCTGTCCCACAATCCCAAGCAACTTTTCAAAACCTTCAATTCCTTACTCCGCCCGCCTGCTCCCCCTCCCTCTCCCCTTATCTCTGCAGAAGACTTTGCCTCCTTCTTCAAAGAAAAGATTGACAGAATCAGAGACAGCTTTGATCCACTGTCCCCACAGCCTCCCCTTTCACCTATACTGCCCTCTACTTCCATCAACTGCTTCCCCCCTATAACTGAAGACCAGCTCTCCTCCCTCCTGTCAAAATCACACCTCACCACCAGTGCCCACGACCCGCTCCCATCCCACCTCATTCCCAACCTCACCTCCGTTATCATCCCAGCCCTAACTCATCTTTTCAACCTATCACTTACCAGTGGCACCTTCCCCTCAACCTTCAAACACGCCTTGATCACACCCATCCTCAAAAAACCCTCCCTCGATCCCACAACTGTCTCCAACTATCGCCCTATATCTCTCCTCCCTTTCGCCTCTAAACTAATTGAACAGCATGTCCACTCTGAGCTGTCCTCTCACCTCTCCTCCTGCTCCCTCTTTGACCGCCTGCAATCTGGCTTCCGACCCCTCCACTCCACTGAAACAGCCCTGACCAAAGTCACAAATGACCTACTGACTGCCAAAAGCAAGCGCCACTACTCTGTCCTCCTCCTCCCCGACCTGTCCGCCGCCTTCGACACTGTTGACCACTCCCTTCTACAACAGATCCTGGAATCTCTTGGCATCACGGACCTCGCCCTCTCTTGGATCTCCTCATACTTAACGGACCGCACCTTCAGCGTCACCCACTCCCACACATCCTCCTCGCCCTATCCCCTATCTGTCGGGGTCCCTCAGGGCTCGGTTCTTGGACCATTACTGTTTTCAATCTACACTCTCGGTCTAGGGCAACTCATTGAGTCCCATGGCCTCCAATATCACCTCTACGCCGACGACACCCAAATCTACCTGTCTGGTCCTGACATCGCCTCCCTTCTATCCAAAATTCCACACTGCCTGTCTGCCATCTCATCCTTCTTCTCTGCTCGCTTCCTTAAGCTGAACATGGACAAAACCGAGTTCATAGTATTCCCCCCAAGACGCTCCCCCTCACTACCTGACCTATCCATCGTCGTCAACGACTGCTCTCTCTCTCCAGTCCCCCATGCCAAGTGCCTCGGGGTTATCCTTGACTCTTCCCTCTCCTTCAAGCCCCACATCCAGGCCCTCGCCACCTCCTGCCAACTCCAGCTCAGAAACATCTATAGGATTCGCACTTTCCTTGACCACGACACTGCTAAAATTCTTATTCGCGCTCTCATCATCTACCGCCTCGATTACTGCAACCTCCTGCTCACCGGCCTCCCTAATACCTCCCTTGCACCTCTCCAATCTATCTTTAACTCCGCTGCCCGCCTAATCCATCTGTCTCCCCGCTACTCCCCTGTCTCCCCCCCCTGCCAAGCCCTACATTGGCTCCCTGCTTCCCAGAGATCCCGGTTTTAAAACATTAACCATGACATACAAAGCCATTCACAACCTGTCCCCTCCATACATCTCTGACATGGTCTCCCGTTACCTACCCTCACGCAACCTGCGATCCTCCCAAGAGCTTCTCCTCTACTCCCCCCTCATCTCCTCTTCGCACAACCGCATACAGGATTTCTCCCGTGCTTCACCCAGACTCTGGAACTCACTGCCCCAACACATCAGACATTCTCCTACCCTGGGAACCTTCAAAAGAAGCCTGAAGACCCACCTCTTCCGCCAACCTACCACCTGCAATAAGACCCGGTCCACCACACAACCTCATGACTGGAATTTCCCCCTCCTACTGTATCCCCATCCGCCCCTCGTAGACTGTGAGCCTTTGTGGACAGGATTTCTCCCCTCTTGTTTCTGTTCAACTGAATTGTCAACATTTATTGTTACTTGTATTGTTACTATGTTACTTGTCCTAGTCTGCCCTTTTTAACATGTAAAGCGCCATGGAATATAATGGCGCTATATAAATTAATAATAATAATAATTTAAGTTCTTGCTGCTGCAGTCACTCATATCTATTGCCCTTCCACACACTCTGATATGGATTGAGTGCACAGTCCCCATCTCCAGGTACAGCTCATATTCTCCATTCATATCACACCCTCTCTCTTCTCTTCCCCATGTACAGCTCACATTCTCCATCCATATCAGCCTCTCTCTTCTGATCTCTTTTTATACAGATCATATTCTCTATCCATATCAGTTCTCTCTCCTCCTCTCCCACATGTATAGATCACATATTCCATCCATATCAGTCCCTCTCTCCTCCCTTCTCCTATTTTCAGCTCACATTCTCCATCTATATCAGTCCTCTCTCCTCCTCTCCCATGTACAGCTCACATTCTCCATCCATATCAGTCCTCTCTCCTCCTCTCCCACATGTATAGATCACATTTTCCATCCATATCAGTCCCTCTCCTCCCTTCTCTTATTTTCAGCTCACATTCTCCATCCATATCAGTCCCTCCTCTGCATGTACAGCTCAGATTCTCCATCCATATCAATCCTGTTAGGTCCCCTGGCACCGCTCTCTCCAGCTCACCTTCCCTGGCTCTGCATCCTCTGCTGCTTTGCCAGTCGGGCATTCGGCATCCATGTGTGTTGTGTCTCAGAGCCATCGCCGGGTTCCCTTCCTGTCTGCCAGTCACCAGGTTCACACACCAGCACACTACAATGAACGGTGTAATAAGCGGTGCACTGGGCACGGCCGCGCTCCTCCCCTGTGAATCTAGGGACCAGCACGGCTCAGCCTGACACTCCCTTTGGCCAATAGCTGTCCTTCCTCTGGCATATCAGGACACCTCCACTGCTGGGAGGTGCATGATTATTGTGTTAGATGCATTGTGCTTCTGGATGCTAGTCAGATCCTCCTTGTGCTCTCTCTCTCTCGTGGGTAATTCATCCAGTCCTCCGTCCTGTCTGTACCCCGGGCTCTGGTGCCTCCGGTTCCCCTCTGCCATAACTCAGTTAGGCTAACCCTACGAGCCGCCCCCCTGGTATCGGCAGCTGTGGTATTTAGACCCCCTGGGTTTGCCCCTGACAATCACTGTATAGGGGTTGGACAAACTAGGACCAGCTCACCCAGGGGAGTTCGGTACCACGGCCAAGTGGGTCCACTCTAGGGCACCTCCCTCCAGAAGCGTGACAAATCCCTCTCTCCTCCCCTTGCCTATGTACAGCTCACATTCTCCATCCATATCAGTCCCTCTCTCCTCCTCTCCCCCACGTACAGCTCACATTCTTTATCCATATCAGTCCCTATTTCCTCCTCTCCCCCATGTACAGCTCACATTCTCCATCCATATCAGTCCCTCTCTCTTCCCCTCTCCCATGTACAGCTCACATTCTCCATCCATATCAGTCCCTCTCTCTTCCCTTCTCCCATGTACAGCTCACATTCTCCATCCATATCAGTCCCTCTCTCTTCCCCTCTCCCATGTACAGCTTACATTCTCCATCCATATCAGTCCCTCTCTCTTCCCCTCTCCGATGTACAGCTTACATTCTCCATCCATATCAGTCCCTCTCTCCTCCCCCATGTACAGCTTACATTCTCCATCCATATCAGTCCCTCTCTCTTCCTCTCTCCTATGTACAGATCACATTCTCCATCCATATCAGTCCCTCTCTCCTCCCCCATGTACAGCTTACATTCTCCATCCATATCAGTCCCTCTCTTTTCCTCTCTCCTATGTACAGATCACATTCTCCATCCATATCAGTCCCTGTCTCCTCCCCTGCATTCACACTTGCTATTTTCTAATCTGTGTGGTTACATGAAATTCATGTAAAGTCATGGTCAAGCACAGATCTGCAAAGCGCTGCCAACAGATGTCCAAGGCATGTTTTTTTTTAACAGATCCGTCATCAGTCACCAGAGATAGGAGTGGAATGAGCTGTACCCTGCTTCTGAGCATGCTCAGTAAAGCAAAACGGATATGTAACATAGTAGCATAGTAACATAGTTTTTAAGGTTGAAGGAAGACTTCAAGTCCATCTAGTTCAACCCATAGCCTAACATGTTGATCCAGAGGAAGGCAAAAAAAAACCATGTGGCAACACTAAGCTCCACATTGGGGGAAAAAATTCCTTCCTGACTCCAGATATGGCAATCAGACTAGTTCCCTGGATCAACGCCCTATCAAAGAATCTAGTATGTATAACTGATAATATTATAGTTTTCAAGAAAGGCATCCAGGCCCTTCTTAAATGTTAGTAGTGACTCCCTCATTACACCATCATGTGGAGAGAGCTCCATAGTCTCACTGCTCTTACAGTAAAGAATCCGCGTCTGTGATTATGATTAAACCTTCTTTCCTCCAGACGTAGAGGATGCCCCCTTGTCCCAGTCTCAGGCCTAAGAGTAAAGAGATCATTAGAAAGGTCTCTGTACTGTCCCCTCATATATTTATACATTATTATAAGATCACCCCTAAGCCTTCGTTTTTCCAAGCTAAATAACCCCAAGTTTAATAACCTGTCTTGGTATTGCAGACCCCTTAGTCCTCTAATGACTTTTGTCGCTCTTCTCTGGACCCGCTCTAGTTCAGCTATGTCTTTCTTATACACCGGAGACCAGAATTGTACACAGTATTCTAAGTGTGGTCGCACTAGTGACTTGTATAGAGGTAAAATTATGTTCTCCTCATGAGCATCTATGCCTCTTTTAATGCATCCCATTATTTTATTTGCCTTTGCAGCAGCTGCCTGACACTGGCCACTAAATGTGAGTTTGTCATCTACCCATACACCCAGGTCTTTTTCAGTGACAGTTTTGCCCAGTGTTTTACAATTAAGCACATAATTATACCTTTTGTTTCCTCTGCCCAAGTGCATGACTTTACATTTATCCCCATTAAAGCGCATTTGCCATTTAGCAGCCCAAGCTTCTAGTTTACCTAAATCCTCCTGTAATATAAAATTGTCCTCCTCTGTATTGATTACCCTGCAGAGTTTAGTGTCATCTGCAAATATTGAGATTCTACTCTGTATGCCCCCTACAAGGTCATTAATAAATATATTAAATAGAAGCGGGCCCAACACTGACCCCTGTGGTACCCCACTGTTAACTGTGACCCATTCTGAGTGTGTTCCATTAATAACCACCCTTTGTTTCCTATCACTAAGCCAGTTCTTAACCCACTTACACATATTTTCCCCTATCCCCATTGCCCTCATTTTATGTATCAACCTTTTGTGTGGCACCGTATCAAAAGCTTTTGAAAAGTCCATATACACCACATCCACTGCATTTCTTTGGTCCAGTCCAGAACTTACTTCTTCATAGAAGCTTATCAGATTAGTTTGACAGGAACGGTCCCTCGTAAAACCATGTTGATAATGGGTCATGAGGTTATTTTTCTTCAGATACTCCAGTATAGCATCTCTTAGAAAACCCTCTAGGATTTTACCCACAGTAGAGGTTAAGCTTACTGGCCTATAATTTCCAAGTTCAGTTTTTGTCCCCTTTTTGAATATTGGCACCACATTTGCTATACGCCAGTCCTGTGGTACAGACCCTGTTATTAGGGAATCTTTAAATATTAAAAATAATGGTCTATCTATGACAGTACTTAATTCCTGCAGCACTCTGGGGTGTATCCCATCCGGGCCCGGGGATTTGTCAATTTTAGTGATTTTTAGACGATGCCGTACTTCCTCTTGGGTTAAGCAGGTGACATTTTATTGAGACTTTTTGTTATCACTGATCATATTGTCTGTCATGGGATTTTCTTGTGTAAATACTGTTGAAAAAAAGTCATTTAGCATATTGGCTTTTTCCTCATCCTCATCCACCATTTCACCCAGACTATTTTTAAAGGGGCCAACACCATCATTTTTTAGTTTCTTACTATTTATGTAGTTAAAAAATATTTTGGGATTCTTTTTACTTTCTCTGGCAATGAGTCTCTCTGTCTCAATCTTTGCTGCCTTGATTTGCTTTTTACAAATGTTATTTAATTTTCTTTATTTATTTAATGCCTCATCACTACCTACTTGCTTTAATTCCCTAAATGCTTTCTTTTGGTCACATATTGCACTTCTTACCGCTTTATTTAGCCATAGTGGTTTCCTCCTATTTCTAGCATGCTTATTCCCATAGGGTATATATTGTGCATAGGTCCTATTCAGGATGCTAATAAACATCTCCCATTTGTGTTGTGTACTTTTATGTCTCAGGACATCGTCCCAGTTTATTGCACTAAGATCATCTCTTAACCGTTGGAAATTTGCCTTCCTGAAGTTTAGTGTCCTTGTAGCCCCTGTACTACACATCTTAGTAAAGGATACTTGAAAGCTTATTAAGTTATGATCACTATTACCCAAGTGACCTCCAACCCGTATATTTGATATGCGGTCCGGCCTGTTGGTTATTATTAGGTCCAGCAGTGCCCCCCTTCTTGTTGGGACCTGAACCAGTTGTGAAAGGTAATTGTCTCTCATAGTTTTCAAAAACTTATTACCTTTGCTGGAACTGCAGGTTTCTGATCCCCAATGTATTTCAGGGTAGTTGAAGTCCCCCACAATAATGACTTCTCCCTGAGTCGCTGCTTCATCTATTTGCTTTATGAGGATATTCTCCTCCACTTCCATTATTGTTGGGGACTTATAACAAACCCCTATCAGTAATTTATTATTTTTTCCCCCTCCCCTTATCTCCACCCACAGGGACTCTACATTTCCATTAGATTCACCTATATTATCACGCAGGATGGGTTTTAAGGATGATTTTACGTATAAACATACACCTCCTCCTCGCCTATTTGTACGGTCATTTCTGAACAGACAATAGCCCTGTAAATTAACAGCCCAGTCATGGCTCTCGTCCAGCCAAGTCTCCGAAATCCCCACCATGTCATAATTATTTTCCAACAAAATCAATTCTAATTCCTCCATTTTGTTGGTGAGGCTTCTGGCATTAGTGTACATGCACTTTATGCATCTCTTCTTACCTCTATTCCTTCCTACTAGATTGACTGTTCTAACCCCACCCCCCATGCCACCCCCAATTTTATTACTTGTGCCCAGGTTACTATTTACACTATCTTCCCCTCCTATACAATGAATACCCTCCCCCCCAATCCCTAGTTTAAACACTCCTCCAACCTTCTAGCCATTTTCTCCCCCAGCACAGCTGCACCCTCCCCATTGAGGTGCAGCCCGTCCCTAGCATAGAACCTGTAGCCAACAGAGAAGTCGGCCCAGTTCTCCAGGAACCCAAACCCCCCTTCCTACACCAATTCCTGAGCCACTTATTTATCTCCCTAATCTCCCGTTGCCTCTCTGGTGTGGCACGTGGTACAGGCAGTATTTCAGAGAATACTACCTTGGAGGTCCTTGCCTTAAGCTTGCAGCCTAATTCCCTGAAATCATCTTTAAGGACCTTCCATCTACCTCTAACTTTGTCATTTGTGCCAATGTGCACCATGACCGCTGGGTCCTCACCAGCCCCTCCCAGTAATCTGTCAACCCGATCAGCGATGTGCCGGACTCGAGCGCCAGGTAGGCAGCACACTGTTCGACGATCCCTGTCTGTGACAGATTGCCCTATCTGTTCCCCTAATAATTGAGTCCCCCACTACCAGCACCTGTCTGGCCTGCCCTGCTCTCCTGTTTTCCCCCTTACTGGAGCAGACACTCCTCTGGCTTTCAGAGGTCATGCCCTGCTGCAGCAGTGCTGTACCTGAACTCACACCCCCCTCATCTGCCAACATAGCAAATTTATTGGGGTGTGCCAGATCAGGGCTAGCCTCCCTGGCACCCTTCCCTCTACCCCGCCTTCTAACTGTCACCCAGCTGTCTACCTCACGGTCCTGCAGCTCCATACTACCATCCTCCCCCACATCTATCAGTCCCTCTCTCCTACCCTTTGTACAGCTCACATTCACCAATTATCCATCTATATCAGTCCCTCTCTCCTCCTCTCCCCCATGTACAGCTCACATTCTCCATCCATATCAGTTCCTCTCTCTTCCCCTCCTCCATGTACAGCTCACATTCTCCATCCATATCAGTCCCTCTCTCCTCTCCCATGTACAGCTCACATTCTCCATCCATATCAGTCTCTCTCTCCTCCTCCATGTACAGCTCACATCCTCCATCCATATCAGTGTCTCTCTCCTCTCCTCCCCCATGTACAGCTCATATTCTCCAACCATTTCAGCCCCATTCTCCCCTCCCTCATGGTCTTTCCACAACCTTAAACCACACAGATCTATTCACTCCCAACATACAACACCTCCTCTCTGGAATGTTTAGAATTTACTAACCCTCCTACACATGAAGATGGGAATAATCTGGACCGGATCTTCTCCCGGTTCTGCTCAGTATGAATATCTCACTAACTCCTCTCTTCCACTGTCTGACCACAACTTTCTTTAATTCTCTATAAAGACCTGTCGCCCTACTCAGGACGCCCCACTTACCACACTTATAGGAACATATGAGCCATTAATACCCAGAAACCTATGAAGAATCTACAGTCATCATTGGCCCCAACCTCCTCCCTCTCAGGTCCTGACTCTGGAGCATTATAATGAAGCTCTGCAGAGCCTGGATGAAGCTGCACCTCCTACACATAGAACAGCTCTGCACAGATGGCGGCAGCCCTGGATGAAGCTGCACCTCCTACACATAGAACAGCTCGGCACAGATGGCGGCAGCCCTGGATGAAGCTGCACCTCCTACACATAGAACAGCTCGGCACAGATGGCGGCAGCCCTGGATGAAGCTGCACCTCCTACACATAGAACAGCTCTGCACAGATGGCGGCAGCCCTGGATGAAGCTGCACCTCCTACACATAGAACAGCTCTGCACAGATGGCGGCAGCCCTGGATGAAGCTGCACCTCCTACACATAGAACAGCTCTGCACAGATGGCGGCAGCCCTGGATGAAGCTGCACCTCCTACACATAGAACAGCTCTGCACAGATGGCGGCAGCCCTGGATGAAGCTGCCCCTCCTACACATAGAACAGCTCTGCACAGATGGCGGCAGCCCTGGATGAAAATGCACCTCCTACACATAGAACAGCTCGGCACAGATGGCGGCAGCCCTGGATGAAGCTGCACCTCCTACACATAGAACAGCTCTGCACAGATGGCGGCAGCCCTGGATGAAGCTGCACCTCCTACACATAGAACAGCTCGGCACAGATGGCGGCAGCCCTGGATGAAGCTGCACCTCCTACACATAGAACAGCTCTGCACAGATGGCGGCAGCCCTGGATGAAGCTGCACCTCCTACACATAGAACAGCTCGGCACAGATGGCGGCAGCCCTGGATGAAGCTGCACCTCCTACACATAGAACAGCTCGGCACAGATGGCGGCAGCCCTGGATGAAGCTGCACCTCCTACACATAGAACAGCTCTGCACAGATGGCGGCAGCCCTGGATGAAGCTGCACCTCCTACACATAGAACAGCTCTGCACAGATGGCGGCAGCCCTGGATGAAGCTGCACCTCCTACACATAGAACAGCTCTGCACAGATGGCGGCAGCCCTGGATGAAGCTGCACCTCCTACACATAGAACAGCTCGGCACAGATGGCGGCAGCCCTGGATGAAGCTGCACCTCCTACACATAGAACAGCTCTGCACAGATGGCGGCAGCCCTGGATGAAGCTGCACCTCCTACACATAGAACAGCTCTGCACAGATGGCGGCAGCCCTGGATGAAGCTGCACCTCCTACACATAGAACAGCTCTGCACAGATGGCGGCAGCCCTGGATGAAGCTGCACCTCCTACACATAGAACAGCTCGGCACAGATGGCGGCAGCCCTGGCTCACGCTGCAAACACATTCTCTCCAGCGCTGCTCCAGGGGCCGAATATCTGGAAGGAAATCCAATCTGGAGGAAGATTTCATCCATTATAAGTTTATGCTGAAAACACAACTCTGCCCTTCACCCTCCACACCGGAGACATCACCGCCCTCCGCACTTCACCATACAACAATCCCAAATGACTCTGACACTTATCATTCCCTCCTCGCTCCTAGATTGTCACCTCCAACCTCAGCGCTGACGATCCGACCAATTACTTCATAGAAAAGATTCCCATATTCACAGGAAATGTCCCCCGGCCTCATAATCTCCTGCATTCTCCTCCCTCTTCATCTACTTCACATTCTCTCTATGAACCAATCACAGAAGAGGTGACCCGGCTCCTCACATCTCCTCACCCTACTACCTGCCCCAGTGACCCGGCTCCTCACATCTTCTCACCCTACTACCTGCCCCAGTGACCCGGCTCCTCACATCTTCTCACCATACTACCTGCCCCAGTGACCCGGCTCCTCACATCTTCTCACCCTACTACCTGTCCCAGTGACCCGGCTCCTCACATCTTCTCACCCTACTACCTGCCCCAGTGACCCGGCTCCTCACATCTTCTCACCCTACTACCTGCCCCAGTGACCCTATTCCCTCACATCCTCCAGTCCCTCTTCCCGGCTGTCACCACTCACCTCACTAACATATTTAACCTCTCTCTCATCTGGTATCTTTCCCTCCTCCTTCAATCACGCAGCATACACCCATTACTGATAAACCTTCCCCGACCAGAACTTCCTGCTGACTACAGACCGGTCTCTGATCTCCCTTCATCTCTGATCTTCTGGATCACTTGATCCACTCCTGTGTGATCGGCTATAACTCAGATAATTCTCTTCTTCACCCTTTACAATCCGGTTTCCGCTCCTTACACTCTACAGAGAGAGAGACTGCCCTCACTAAAGTCTCTAAACGTACCTTCACACGTGGCAATATTGCTAGGCAATCTCACTGGCAATTTGCTGGTTGCAGTGAAATCATGGACACATTGTTCCATTTGTACACGGCAACAAAATAGAACAATGTGTCCCGGGGGTGGGCTGGTGCTTTTAATGCTGGGAGGCAGATTTGTCCTGCCAGCCCTAGGTGAGCAGCTTTGCAGGGGGACTAAAATGGGTGCTATCGGAAGTTTTGAGGAGCTCACATAACTCACATAACTCACATAACTCACATAACTCACATAGCTGTCAGCCGCGTCTCCTGCTGTTCCACAGCTCCGGCCGCAAGGTGCCATCGGCCGACCCATTTCTGCCCCTGATGTGTCCATGATTTCACAACCAGCAAATTGCCAGTGAAATTGCAAACAATATTGCCGCATGTGACAGTACCTTAATGATCTACTAACAGCTAAATCTAATGGTCCCTGCTCCCCGCTGATCCTCCTGGATCTCTGCTGCATTCCACACTGTGGATCACCAGATCCTCCTCACTGTGATCCGCTCTAAAAGATGTATTGTTAAAAGATGGAATTAGGGACGTCCGACATTACAGGTTACTGCACAATCGTGTGTACACCCTGCACATCCCAGCAGTAAGGCTTCATCATGGCAGCCAGTGCCAGCCTGTGCCCACAGTAATGGGCAGACATAGAAATCTTCTCACCTTGTGATGTCACAGGCCGGTGCTCCTCCATCATCACCTCCTCGTACCGGTCCTTGTGTCCTTCTAGATACTCCCACTCCTCCATGGAGAGATAGACAGCGACGTCCTGACACCTTATAGGAACCTGACAACACAATGATACCAACATCACCCAGAATCCTCCAGTGCTGTCCTGTATAATGTCCCAGCAGTCACCTCTCCGCTCATCACCCAGAATCCTCCAGTGCTGTCCTGTATAATGTCCCAGCAGTCACCTCTCCGCTCATCACCCAGAATCCTCCAGTGCTGTCCTGTATAATGTCCCAGCAGTCACCTCTCCGCTCATCCCCCAGAATCCTCCAGTGCTGTCCTGTATAATGTCCCAGCAGTCACCTCTCCGCTCATCACCCAGAATCCTCCAGTGCTGTCCTGTATAATGTCCCAGCAGTCACCTCTCCGCTCATCACCCAGAATCCTCCAGTGCTGTCCTGTATAATGTCCCAGCAGTCACCTCTCCGCTCATCACCCAGAATCCTCCAGTGCTGTCCTGTATAATGTCCCAGCAGTCATCTCTCCACTCATCACCCAGAATCCTCCAGTGCTGTCCTGTATAATGTCCCAGCAGTCATCTCTCTACTCATCACCCAGAATCCTCCAGTGCCGTCCTGTATAATGTCCCAGCAGTCACCTCTCCGCTCAGCAGCTCAATCATCTTGTTGCTGAGCTCTAGGATCTTCTCCTTGTTCCTCTCATGTATCGGGGAGTGTGGGGGAGGGGCTGTGATGAGGCTCCGCCCTCCTGACTCCTGGAGATGGATGATGGGAGTCACACAGTCCCCCGGTGTCTTCCTCACTATGGTGTAATCCTGTGTATGGAGAGAGACACTTAGGGAGATGCGGCATCATGAGATCCTGGAGTCTTGTCGCCCCCTGATGACAGGTCCCAGTAACTACAATGATACAATAAAGCTGATAGAAATGTGGAGGAGTCACCTCTCCGCTCAGCAGGGAGATGATCTCCAGGGTGAGGTGGAGTAATCTACTGCTGATCTCATTCCCGTCCTCGTCCATCCTCGGGATCATTCAGGAGAAGGAAAACTGGATCAGCCGGAGGGATCTCGTCCTGCAGCGTCTGTATGATAAAGAGAAGATGGAAATCATAGAGGAGAAAATAACGAGATCCAGAACCACAAATACTGAGGAACAGATCACCGACCACGAGCGATGGATCCTGTAACTAAGGGATCACATCTACAAGACGTCACCGACCACGAGCGATGGATCCTGTAACTAAGGGATCACATCTACAAGAGATCACCGACCACGAGCGATGGATCCTGTAACTAAGGGATCACATCTACAAGAGATCACCGACCACGAGCGATGGATCATGTAACTAAGGACCGATCACATCTACAAGAGATCACCGGCCACGAGCGATGGATCCTGTAACTAAGAACCGATCACATCTACAAGAGATCACCGACCACGAGCGATGGATCCTGTAACTAAGGACCGATCACATCTACAAGAGATCACCGGCCACGAGCGATGGATCCTGTAACTAAGGACCGATCACATCTACAAGAGATCACCGGCCACGAGCGATGGATCCTGTAACTAAGGACTGATCACATCTACAAGAGATCACCGACCACGAGCGATGGATCCTGTAACTAAGAACCGATCACATCTACAAGAGATCACCTCACACGAGCGATGGATCCTGTAACTAAGGACCGATCACATCTACAAGACGTCACTGACCACGAGCGATGGATCCTGTAACTAAGGAGCGATCACATCTACATGAGATCACCGACGACGAGCGATGGATCCTGTAACTAAGAACCGATCACATATACAAGAGATCACCGACCACGAGCGATGGATCCTGTAACTAAGGAGCGATCACATCTACAAGAGATCACCGACCACGAGCAATGGATCCTGTAACTAAGGAGCGATCACATCTACAAGAGATCACCGACCACGAGCGATGGATCCTGTAACTAAGGAGCGATCACATCTACAAGAGATCACCGACCACGAGCGATGGATCCTGTAACTAAGGAGCGATCACATCTACAAGAGATCACCGACCACGAGCGATGGATCCTGTAACTAAGGAGCGATCACATCTACAAAAGATCACCGACCACGAGCAATGGATCCTGTAACTAAGGACCGATCACATCTACAAGAGATCACCGACCACGAGCGATGGATCCTGTAACTAAGGGATCACATCTACAAGAGATCACTGACCATGAGCAATGGATCCTGTAACTAAGGGATCACATCTACAAGAGATCACCGACCACGAGCGATGGATCCTGTAACTAAGGGATCACATCTACAAGAGATCACCGACCACGAGCGATGGATCCTGTAACTAAGGGATCACATCTACAAGACGTCACTGACCACGAGCGATGGATCCTGTAACTAAGGACCGATCACATCTACAAGAGATCACTGACCACGAGCGATGGATCCTGTAACTAAGGACCGATCACATCTACAAGAGATCACCGACCACGAGCGATGGATCCTGTAACTAAGGACCGATCACATCATCTACAAGAGATCACCGACCACGAGCGATGGATCCTGTAACTAAGGACCGATCACATCTACAAGAGGTCACTGACCACGAGCGATGGATCCTGTAACTAAGAACTGATCACATCTACAAGAGATCACTGACCACGAGCGATGGATCCTGTAACTAAGGGATCACATCTACAAGACGTCACTGACCACGAGTGATGGATCCTGTAACTAAGGACCGATCACATCATCTACAAGAGATCACCGACCACGAGCGATGGATCCTGTAACTAAGGACCGATCACATCTACAAGAGATCACCGACCACGAGCGATGGATCCTGTAACTAAGGACCGATCACATCTACAAGAGATCAGCGACCATGAGCGATGGATCCTGTAACTAAGGACCGATCACATCTACAAGAGATCAGCGACCACGAGCGATGGATCCTGTAACTAAGAACCGATCACATCTACAAGACGTCACCGACCACGAGTGATGGATCCTGTAACTATGGGATCACATCTACAAGAGATCACCGACCACGAGCGATGGATCCTGTAACTAAGGGATCACATCTACAAGACGTCACTGACCACGAGTGATGGATCCTGTAACTAAGGACCGATCACATCTACAAGAGATCACCGACCACGAGCGATGGATCCTGTAACTAAGGACCGATCACATCTACAAGAGATCACCGACCACGAGCGATGGATCCTGTAACTAAGGGATCACATCTACAAGAGATCACCGACCACGAGTTATGGATCCTGTAACTAAGGCTCTGATCACATCTACAAGAGATCACTGACCACGAGCGATAGATCCTGTAACTAAGAACCGATCACATCTACAAGACGTCACCGACCACGAGCGATGGATCCGGTCCTTAGTGATGTAATGAGGCTCCTCTAGCAGTGCTGGTGATGATGATGATGATGTTATTATCCCATAATGCAGTTGTTCTCTGTATAATCACCTGTATAGAGGAGGACAGGGAATCTTCCTCCACCTACAACCAGGACGGATCTGCTGCACTGTGAGAGCTGAAGGACCTGTGATGACCTCATCAGTGTCATGTGATCAGGGGGTGGAGCTTAGGTGAGCAGGAGAGACGTGAGGTGACAGTTACAGACAGCAGTAAGATGGTGACAGAAGAAGAGAGCGGACGGACGCAGGGGACCCTGCAGCTGTGACAGGAGGGTTGCATCTAGTTCGGAGTTGATTTTTTGTGGTCCTCAAAAAATCATCTCCGTTCTAGCTGATTCACTAGTGAGCCGTCTAGATCGGAGTGGGTTTTTTGTGGTCCTCATTTTATCCACTCCGCTCTAGACGGTTCAGTACTGAGGTGACTGGATCGGAGTTGAATTCTTGAGGCCTCTCTGTAGTCACATGTTTTTGGTCACCTCATTTTAGCCACTCCGCTGTAGCTGATTCACAGTGAGCCGTCTAGATCGGAGTTGATTTTTTGATGATCTCTCTGATCTTCAGCATTCTACACAGTGCAGGGTGTACAGCAGGGGGGGTCTCCAGGCCTCAGAGCCGCACACAGTGCAGGTTTTCAGGATTTCCTTAGCATTGCACAGGAGTTAGAATCAGATTTATAATTGTAATTATTTCATGTTTTTATTTATTAGGTTCTTACTTAAGCTGTTATATTTCTTATATATTTCCAAAGGGCAAATTTTTTTTTCATGATTATTTCCCATACATTTTATTATTTCTTTTTGCAATATAAATAATTACACCTAGCGCTGATTGTTTAGTTTTTGCTAGAATTTTTATTTTACTGTATTTCCACAAGTCCCAACTACACATTAAAGGAGTGGGTGGAGCCATCCCGGCCGCAGGACCGACATTAGAAGATGGGCGGAGCCTCGCGGGAAAACCGTAACAGAGCGCTGCTGACAGTCTTAATAACTTACCATAATTGGATCCTAGTGGATTTTTTGAGGGCCTCATTTTAGCCACTCCGTTCTAGCTGATTCACTAGTGACCGTCTACATCGGAGTGGATTTTTTGAGGACCTCATTTTAGCAACTACATATGTACAGTTTCTACTGAGGTGACTGGAATTATTTTTCGAAGACGGGAGGTGGCTCACGGGAAAAACGTAACAGAGCACAGCCGAGAGTCCTCATAACATATAAAATTGTATCGGAGTGGATTTTTTGAGGACCTCATTTTAGCCACTCCGTTCTAGCTGATTCAGCAGTGAGACGTCTAGATCGGAGTGGATTATTTGAGGACCTCATTTTAGCAACTACATTCTGTATAGTTTGGTACTGAAGTGATTGGAATTGTTTTTTTTCGAAGAATGAGGGGAACCTCACAGGGTAAAACATAACAGAACGCAGCCGAGAGTCCTCATCATTTCCAAGATTGGATCCTAGTGGATTTTTTGAGGACCTCATTTTAGCAACTATATTCTGTATAGTTTGGTACTGAGGTGACTGCAATTGATTTTTTCTAAGAATAAGGGGAGCCTCATGGGGAAAAACGTAACAGAACGCAGCCGAGAGTCCTCATAATACACAAAATAGTATCATAGTGGAGTATTTGAGGACCTCATTTTAGCCACTCTGTTCTAGCTGATTCACCATTGAGCCGTCTAGATTGGAGTGGATTTTTTGAGGGCCTCATTTTAGCAACTACATTATGTACAGTTTGTACTGAGGTGACTGGAATTCAGTTTTTTGAAGAGTGGGCAGAGCCTCACAAGGAAAAACATAACAGAACGCAGCCGAGAGTCCTCCTAATATACAAAATTGGATCGTAGTGGATTTTTTGAGGACCTCATTTTAGCCACTCCGTTCTAGCTGATTCACCAGTGAGCCGTCTAGATCGGAGTGGATTATTTGAGGACCTCATTTTAGCAACTACATTCTGTATAGTTTGGTACTGAGGTGATTGGAATTGTTTTTTTTCGAAGAATGAGGGGAACCTCACAGGGAAAAACAGAACAGAACGCAGCCGAGAGTCCTCATCATTTCCAACATCGGATCCTAGTGGATTTTTTGAGGACCTCATTTTAGCCACTCCGTTCTAGCTGATTCACTAGTGAACCGTCAAGATCGGAGTGGATTTTTTGAGGACCTCATTTTAGCCACTCCGTTCTAGCTGATTCACTAGTGAGCCATCTAGATCGGAGTGGATTATTTGAGGACCTCATTTTAGCAACTACATTCTGTATAGTTTGGTACTGAAGTGATTGGAATTATTTTTTTCGAAGAATGAGGGGAACCTCACAGGGTAAAACATAACAGAACGCAGCCGAGAGTCCTCATCATTTCCAACATTGGATCCTAGTGGATTTTTTGAGGGCCTCATTTTAGCAACTACATTCTGTACAGTTTGTACTGAGGTGACTGGAATTTTTTCGAAGAGTGGGCAGAGCCTCACAGGGAAAAACGTATCAGAACGCAGCCGAGAGTCCTCATAATATACAAAATTGTATCTGAGTGGATTTTTTGAGGACCTCATTTTAGCCACTTCATTCTAGCTGATTCACTAGTGAACTATCTAGATCGGAGTGGATTTATTGAGGACCTCATTTTAGCCACCACAGTTTGTACTGAGGTGACTGGAATTGAGTTTTCCACAGAGTGGGCAGAGTCTCACGGGGAAAAACGTATCAGAACGCAGCCGAGAGTCCTCATAATATACAAAATTGGATCGGAGTGGATTTTTTTGAGGACCTCATTTTAGCCACTCCGTTCTAGCTGATTCACCAGTGAGCCGTCTAGATCGGAGTGGATTATTTGAGGACCTCATTTTAGCAACTACATTCTGTATAGTTTGGTACTGAGGTGATTGGAATTGTTTTTTTTCGAAGAATGAGGGGAACCTCACAGGAAAAACAGAACAGAACGCAGCCGAGAGTCCTCATCATTTCCAACATTGGATCCTAGTGGATTTTTTGAGGACCTCATTTTAGCAACTATATTCTGTATAGTTTGGCATTGAGGTGACTGGAATTGATTTTTTCTAAGAATAAGGGGAGCCTCAAGGGAAAAACGTAACAGAACGCAGCCGAGAGTCCTCATAATACACAAAATAGTATCATAGTGGAGTATTTGAGGACCTCATTTTAGCCACTCTGTTCTAGCTGATTCACCATTGAGCCGTCTAGATTGGAGTGGATTTTTTGAGGGCCTCATTTTAGCAACTACATTATGTACAGTTTGTACTGAGGTGACTGGAATTCAGTTTTTTGAAGAGTGGGCAGAGCCTCACGGGGAAAAACGTATCAGAACGCAGCCGAGAGTCCTCCTAATATACAAAATTGGATCGTAGTGGATTTTTTGAGGACCTCATTTTAGCCACTCCGTTCTAGCTGATTCACCAGTGAGCCGTCTAGATCGGAGTGGATTATTTGAGGACCTCATTTTAGCAACTACATTCTGTACAGTTTGTACTGAGGTGACTGGAATTGAGTTTTTCGAAGAGTGGGCAGAGCCTCACAGGGAAAAACGTAACAGAACGCAGCCGGAGTCCTCATAATATACAAAATTGTATCGGAGTGGATTTTTTGAGGACCTCATTTTAGCCACTTCATTCTAGCTGATTCACTAGTGAACTATCTAGATCGGAGTGGATTTATTGAGGACCTCATTTTAGTCACCACAGTTTGTACTGAGGTGACTGGAATTGAGTTTTCCACAGAGTGGGCAGAGTCTCACAGTGACAAACGTAACAGAACGCAGCCGAGAGTCCTCATAATATACAAAATTGGATCGGAGTGGATTTCTTGCGGACCTCATTTTAGCCACTCCGTTCTAGCTGATTCACCAGTGAGCCGTCTAGATCGGAGTGGATTATTTGAGGACCTCATTTTAGCAACTACATTCTGTATAGTTTGGTACTGAGGTGATTGGAATTGTTTTTTTTTCGAAGAATGAGGGAAACCTCACAGGGAAAAACAGAACAGAACGCAGCCGAGAGTCCTCATCATTTCCAACATTGGATCCTAGTGGATTTTTTGAGGACCTCATTTTTGCAACTCCATTGTAGCTGATTCACCAGTAAGTTGTGTAAATCGACATGAATTTTTGGAGGACCTCCCCATAGCCTCCACTCTGTACAGTTTGGTGCTGAGGTGGCTGGAAGCATATTTTTTTCTGAAGATTATGCGGAGCCTCGTCCGAAGTGTCACAGAGCGCAGCCGACAGAGTTTGTTGCGGAGATGACTAGAATGGAATTGATAGAATGAGGTCCTCATAGCATAAACTCCAGTCTAGACGGCTCATGACGGAAACCACCAGACTAGAGTTAATACCAGGACCTCCTCACCGATTCCAATCTAGTGGCATATGAATTATATATACTTGTATGTATTATTTATTTTTATAATATAATTATGACCCACCCGGTCTCGGGTGTTTGGTTTCAAGGGGGATATCACGGGCGGCCTGTGCCTGGCCCTGGTGGTCTCTAAAAAGGGGGTAAAGATTAAAAATAAGAGTTTGTGACACCACCTATGGTTCCGGTCATGTTACCGGCACTGCGGGACAATCCTCTGGGGTGATGGTGGAGCAGCAAGATGGTTACGCTCCCCATAGGTGGAGCCGGATTCCCGGGGCAGTGATGGTGTAATTAAGTCTTTTGTGCTGTGAGGCGGCTCCTCAGGTGGTCCCGTCACTAGTGCTGAAAAGGAAGGTGGCTCATCAGCCGAGAGGAATGAATACTCCACAGTCTTTAGCTCTGAACGGGTTTACTGGCAAGTTCTTAGTGCAGGCAAGCAGGTCTATCAGGTCTTCCTGGCCTGGGTAGTCACCAGGGAACCAGGATAGTTCACTTCGGACCCTCGGTGGTGTGCCTGCCGTTCCTTGCTTGTCCTTCACTGCGCTCTCTCTCTCCTGCCTCCCTTCAGCGCTCCCGCGCGCAGAGCCTTCATCCAGCTCCCTTGGGCCCTCTCTGGCACCTATATGGTGCCTTTTAAGGATTACGCCGGGCGTTCGGCCACAACTTCCTAAAGAAAGCCGGTCCTCCGTTCCAGGACTGAACCCTCCGGTTGGTAGTCGTACCAGGTCCAGATTCGGGGGCACCGCAACTCCACTCCCCCCCACACACATTGCCCCTTGTATAATCCCCACACAGACATACTGCCCCCTGTACAATCCTCCACACACACGCACTGACCCCTGAATACTCCCCACAGACAGATGTTGCCCCTTATACAACCCCCCCCCCAAGTCATTGCCCCTTGTATAACCCCCTCACACAGTCATTGCCCACACACACGCACACATTGACCCCTGAATAACCCCCCACACTCAGTCATTGCCCACATAGAGAGCGCGACTCTTCTGTTGACGCTCACCTCTCCTGCTGGCAGTACAACTAAGCAGATAAGGCAGAGATGTTTTTTTCATATCTCGCGCTATTTTGAAGCGCGGCACGTGATGCGCTTGGAAATAGCGCAAGATATGAAATTTTGGCCACGTTTCTGCCTCAGCTGCTTAGTTATACGAGTGAAGCAGTCGGCCAATAACAGTGCAGCAGTAGCGGGCCAATCAGGTTATGGCTGCTGCACTGATTGGCCGACAGCTCCCCTCGTACATCTACACACGCAGCTGAGGTAGAGACCTCAGCTCAGCGGTGTAGTGCTGCAGGTGAGGGGCGTGGTGGGCGGGGACATGACAGGGGGCGGGGAAGCCAACAGCATGCCGCAGACCGGCACAAAGAGCCCCATGGCCCGGTCCTGGTCCACGGACCGGTGGTTGGAGACCCCTGCTCTGTACAGTAACTCTATTCTAGATGTCTCACTACAGAGGTGTCTAGGTCATAGTTGTTGCACTCAGGTTCATTATTTCAGGGCACACATTACTGTCCATTAGGGCTCATTCAGACATATGCACATCAGTTCCTTCTCAGACCACAATACACAGACTGGCTCAGGCTCTCCCGACCAAAGAATGAAGTCTTCATCTATTTATTTGAGGCTGTCACTCTCGGTTGGGGGAGTCATGGCCAGTCAGTGTTCAGAGATTGAAGCGATGAGCATAGATGTCTGAACAAGCCCGTATACAGATTAGGTGTATGTGTATGTGAGCTTTAGTGTAAAGTCTGCAGGATTACACAACAATCTGCTGTGTACAGGGCAAAGGCTTCTCTGTTGATGTCAGGGGAGAGAAGGGCGTGGGCATGTTCAAATTCTAATGGTTGATTCTTTTGAGTCTCTCTGAAGATAACCGCCACCAGAGGAGCCAACATCTCCTTACTAATAGAGAACACAAGAACATTTGGTCAAACATTCCTGTATGTTACAGTCAGGAGAGAGAACTGTCGACCAAACGATTGTAGGGATTGGGGGTTTATGGGCCTTAAAGGATTTGTGTAGTGAAAATAAATTATCACCTACCCATTGGGATAGGTGATAACATGCTGATCATTGAGTGTCCGAACTCTGGGAACGCCACAGATTGTGAAAGCGGAGAATTTTTATTCCGATTACAGAATAGAGCGGCTTGTTGGATGTCCGACCACTGTTCCACTCTTTCTCAATGTGGCTGTCTGAAAGAACAGAGGACAGCATGGCCGCCCAATAGGGCAAGAATAAAGCTCTGACTAAGTATGTACTCAACTCTAAACAAGATTAAAGGACCATATTCTGCTGGATAGAAGTGATAAAGGGATTGTCCGGTCAAAACAAGCTCTCTAAACTCATGCTTGAATGCAGAGTTCTTGAAGGGGTTTTTCACTAATTTCACCCTTTTTTTGTCCTAAATAACACTGGAGTTCTACTTCTACCACCTATCCTGCTCCTATAACATGAGCTCTCTGCAGCTTGATATTCTTCTGCTGCATTTCTGGTTATGCTACTTCCAACCAAAATCATACATACTAAAAAGAGACATCACTGGCAAGGGCGGGGCATGAGTGACAGCAGCCTGGGCACATCACTGTTAGGGCCGCGTTACACACACCAACTTCTGTGTCCAACTTCTGAACAGATCTCTGGTTGCAGTGAAATCATGGACACATTGTTCCATTTTGTGGCTGTGTACAAATGTAACAATGTGTCCATGATTTAACTGCAACCAGAGATCTGTTCAGAAGTTGGTGTGTGTAAAGTGGCCCTAAGCGAGATCTGAAAGATTTAGTGCAGGTCTACATGAGGACTTTGGTGTAGACAGTTTCCCCAACAACTTGCAATGTGTGAACACAGCCAGATGTAGATCCAACCCGCAGTTACTGTTCACTAAGGTCACACTTGAGATTTATAATTAAAGAAATGAAAATTCAACACATTCTTTTCTGTTTTATTAAAGCAAATAGAATTATTTATATAACAAAAAGGGGAACGATAAATATATTTATACAAATGTAGAACAATCATCTTTACATATCAAGATATAAATAAGTGACATCAGAGATAAGTGACAATGAAAGCAGAAACCTTCTGGACCAGGGGCCCCTGCACTTTAGTTGTGAAAATGGATGAAAAATCAAATTTCTGTATTTATGATAAAATGCTTTCCTTGTTGAATACATTGGAGGACACGAGCGCAGGTATATATTCTCTGCAACTCAAGGTCATTCAATCTTGTAGCCATGATACCGTTGTCAGGGAGCTTGTGTCCACATGAGCCGTCCCGATAGCACTGAAAGGAAAAGAAAAAAGTCAGATCAGAGGACCTAGTTCATTCGATACGGTCCATTTCCAGATGTGCAAAATTAAATGCCAACCCTACAAAAAAGCATAAGAGAAAGATAGAAAGGGAGGGAGGGGTAGAAGAAGGCAAGAAAGGAGAGCAGATGCACGTAGAAAGAGGAAAGAGTGTGCAAAATAAGACTAGTAGGGGAGAGAGAAGGCGAGGGGGGAAGAGAGGAGAGAGATACGAGAGAGCGCGAAGGGGGGAGAAGAGAAGAGGGGAGGGGGGGGGTAGAAGAAAGGCGAGGGGAGGGAGAGAAGGAGTGAGAGAGAAGAGGATGGGGGGGGAAGAGAGAGCGTAGGGGGGAGAGAGAGAGAGAGAGCGGAGGGGGGGGAGAGAGAGAGCGCGGAGGGGGGGGGGAGAGAGAGAGGCGCGAGGGGGGGGGAGAGAGAGAGCGCGAGGGGGGGGGAGAGAGAGAGCGCGAGGGGGGAGAGAGGCGAGGGGGGGAGAGAGAGGCGGGGGGGGGGAAAGAGAGAGAGCGCGAGGGGGGGGGAGAGAGAGAGCGCGAGGGGGGGAGAGGAGAGCGCGAGGGGGGGAGAGAGAGAGCGCGAGGGGGGGGAGAGAGAGAGCGGAGGGGGGGGGAGAGAGAGGCGAGGGGGGGGGGAGAGAGAGGCGAGGGGGGGGAGAGAGAGCGCGAGGGGGGGAGAGAGAGAGCGAGGGGGGGGAGAGAGAGAGCGAGGGGGGGAGAGAGAGCGAGGGGGGGGAGAGAGAGCGAGGGGGGGGGAGAGAGAGCGAGGGGGGGAGAGAGAGAGAGCGAGGGGGGGGGAGAGAGAGAGCGAGGGGGGGGGAGGAGAGAGCGAGGGGGAGAGAGAGAGCGAGGGGGGGAGAGAGAGCGAGGGGGGAGGAGAGAGCGAGGGGGGGGGGAGAGAGAGAGCGAGGGGGGGGAGAGGAGAGCGAGGGAGGGGAGAGAGAGCGAGGGGGGGGAGAGAGAGAGCGAGGGGGGGGAGAGAGAGAGGGGGGGGGAGAGAGAGCGAGGGGGGGGAGAGAGGAGGAGCGGGGGGGGGGAGAGAGGAGCGAGGGGGGGGGGAGAGAGAGAGCGGGGGGGGGAGAGAGAGCGTGGGGGGGAGAGAGAGACTGAGGGTGGTTATGCTATCTATGCGAGATTATGATGATCCCACAGTGTCACCTCTTCAGCAGCCTCACATGGATTGTACGGACAGCAGCCTCCATTTGGAGAGATGAGCAGTGATGAAATGTCTCCACCGGGAGGAAAATCCATAATACCTAGAACAGAAAATAATAAGGGAAACAAGAATCACAATGAAGACGTGATACGTCTCCTACCTGACATCTATGGACACTAACCCCCCCTCCCCGAATGCTCCTGTATACAGCCCACGCAGCCCCCCTGGATGCCCCTGTATACACGCCATGCAGCACCCCTGGAAGCCCCTGCATACACCCCACACAGCCTCCCCCCCCCCCTACGGATGCCCCTGTATACCCCCTCACACAGCCCCCCCCCCCCCCTGGATGCCCCTGTATACACCCTACATGTCACGCAGCCCCTACCCCCCCCCCCTGGATGCCCCTGTATGCACCCCACACAACACGCAGCCCCCCCCCCCTGTATACACTCCACACCACACGCAGCCCCCCCGGATGCCCCTGTATACACCCCACGCAGCCCCCCCGGATGCCACTGTATACACCCCACGCAGCTTCCCCCTGTATACACCCCACACGCAGCCCCCCCTGGGTGCCCCTGCATACACCCCACACCACACACAGCCCCCCCCCTTGGATGCCCTTGCATACACCACACACAGCCCCCCCCACCCCCTGTATACACCACACATCACACGCAGCCCCCCCCACCCCCTGTATACACCACACATCACACGCAGCCCCCCCCCACCCCTGTATACACCACACATCACACGCAGCCCCCCCCCACCCCCTGTATACACCACACATCACACGCAGCCCCCCCCCACCCCCTCTATATGACGCACACCAGGGGCCAGGGTTACTCCCGGTTTAGACAGGCGATTCTTCTCCTTCCTTGTCACGGGTGGACCGCGCCTGCCGGTAGTGGGGCTCGGTGTAGTGCAGATCAAAATTGAGGTCGTCTTACGGGAACAGATTAAAAAGGGGTTTTAATTTGTTTTCTTCGTGACGCCACCTATGAGTAGATTCGGTAAGGGCTACCGACGCTGCGGAACCTCCCGGGGTGATGGACAGCAGCAAGATGTTACGCTCCCCACAGGCTGAGCGGTGATCCCCGGGGGCTGGAGCTGCTCAAGATGTTGTGCGGCAGCTGCGGTTACCTTAAGTTCATGACGGACAGTTCATAAGGAGACACGGACACAGATAGTCTCTGCAACGGTTCTTTACTGTAACCAGCAGGCAGTACATGGCTTACAGTGGTTGAGTAGAAGACCGGGTGGACTTAGCAGTGATAGTGCTCCTCAGAGATCCGCAGTGTACCTCCTCTCTACCTCCTTAGCTTCTCTTGCCAGCGTCGCCCAGGAATACCAGGTCGGGTACGGGGAGGCTGCTTCAATGCCCTATCCATGATGTACGTTCTGGATTCTTTGGGGAGCCTTGGGTCCCTCGGTGGGTACACCGCTGGTTAGACGACTGGAAACTGGCTGGTGGTGGGGTGCTCCTATAAAGCTGCTCCTCCACGGGGCTGGTTCGCGTGACAGAGGTGAACTGCTGCCAGCTTCGGTACCAGTGAACCGGCTGTGAGTTGTGGGCACGGGAGTCTTTTGGGAACCCGTGTAGAAATGCCCATTCCCGGTAGTTAAGGCCTCAGGTGCGGACACCCGACCGGTGACGGCCCAGGGGCCCGCACGGAGTGCGGAGCCCCCGCTCCACTCCAAGTTCTAGTCTGCTCTCTTCAAGTTCTAGACTACGTTCAGACTCTGTTCTAACTGACTGTCTAGATTATTGTGTTCTATCTCACTACCCTAACACTCCACCCACCAGGACCTATGATTGGTCCCCTGTTCTAGGTGTTGTATGTTGGGTTGGATCTCTGAGTTAACTATTTCACTGCTTTGTCTAGAGAATATTGCGGCTGCAATACTCCCTTGTGACGCACTCGTTGCGGGGCGCCACACTCCCCTTGGTTAAATCAGCTTGTCCCCAAGCGTCAAACTACTCACATTACAGAGGTTTTTACATTTTTATACATATATGACACACTTTTATTAAAATAGAAAAACAGGTAAAGAAATGCTTTGATGTTATAAGCAAAGAAACAGGTAATCACTTTGTGCGGACCCGGCGGGCGGTCGGCTGTACTTTAACTAGAGTCCAGGCTGTAGCCGCGAGATCACACAGTCAATGATTAACGGGAACAGAGTCATTGATGAAGTTCAAGTTTTAAAGTCACTGGCTCTGAGGGTGATGGCGTACCCGTATAGCGAACCACCCATCTGCACAAGCATAGCGCTCATAGGTGATAATATCGCCCCGGTATAGGTCGCGATCGGGATGTCCTCTTGGCAAGTTTGACTCAACGTCCCGGCGCCCCACAAACACCTCCTCATTCAAACCCACCTCCCAAGCGAACCCCCACCCGGTATTTAAATTAAAGGTGGAAATTCTACCTTCACGGCGGAGTTCATCAGGCAGCGGCGGCTGGCGGCGAGCCTCGGCACGGGCCTCCATGTTGGCGCGTTCTCGGGCTTGCCACTCCTCTCGTCGTTTCTGGCGTACATCTCCGTCGTTACGGCTCGGGGTGTAAAGATGAGTAATGGAGCTGGTGGTTTGGCGGGAAGCTTGAACTTGGCGGGCTGTCTGTATCGGAACCCGGTGGAACGGCACAGGGGAAGGTGTCGGCAGTGCACCCGACCAGTGTACCCGAGCTGTGTGCCCGGAAGGAAGTTCTTTGTTGTCTCCCCAAGCGAACCCGGTGTCGAAATCCTCAGCGGTGCTGTGGGTCTCGTCGTCATCCTCTCCGACCTCTTCCTCGATGACCACATCAGGCTGCTCGTTGATGAAAGACGTTAAAGCTTGTTCCGTTGTACAACGGGGCGGTGGTGCTGCGGATCCTTCCGTAGGGACGTCCTGCAGGGCTTCCAGGCTGCCTGCCTCTTCTTCTGTTTCCGCAGGTAAAGGTGTTTCAATCCCGGTTACCAGGTAGGCCTCTGTGGTTGCAGAGGAGGCCTCCGGTTCAAGGGAGAAACAAGCGACAGTCTCGGTACTGTGGAAACTAGTCGCGGGTTCCGCAGGTGGAACCTGGTAGAGATCGAGTTCTTCCATGGAGCGTGTTATGAGCTCCGGCTCAAGAACGGAATCGGTTGCGATGTTGGTCGCTGGAACGGGTCGAGTTGCGGCCTCCACCGGAATGACACAGTCTATTGGCTCAGGTGACGGAGCAGGACAGGTGGTAGGCGAGGGTGAGGCGGTCGAGAAGCTGGTGACGTCGTCTGGGCTTGGAGAAGCTGCACCCGGTCGGCTCTGCTGCATCGCATGGTGTAGTCGTCTGCCTAGGGTCGCGCTCCAGCTACGGATCGTCCATTCCACTGTCTCTAGTAACCGCACCCGGAGGTCTTGTAGAGCCTCTAGCCAGAAGTCGGGGCTGCCGTCTATGGTAAGGGCAGGATCCGGACCCGGTTGGCTTATGGCTGCTCTGGCCTCCGCCTCGACCTCCCGCATCAGGTCTTGGAGTCTCATGCTGGCCATTCTTCTTTGGAGGGAAACCACACCCGATCAACCGGTAAGACGTTCTGGTTGAGCTGGTGAAGATGTCTTCTCTCTCTGTCGGTGTGTCTAGGTATGACACTCCCATCTCCTCTGGGCTTTTGTAGTCCAATCGTGGGAAAAGTCTCTGGGATCCGCCCCCATGGTTGATTCGAGCAATCAGGGCGGACAAAGAGTTTGGCGCCTTTTGTCTTTGGCCCTCCCACAGTGAGGGGGGGGTTGACTCACTCTTGGGCTTCACGTGGCGGCTTCTTGTGGCGGGAACGCCATCTTGGGCGCCATCTTGACCCAATGGTGTAAAGGCGGGAAAGTTCTTTTTAGGACGAACAAAGTCCAATTGTAGACAATAAAGTCCAGGTAAAGCACAACATACCCGTTGGTAACGGGCCTGCTCGTATCCTGTTCGTGACGCCATTTTCTGACGCACACCAGGGGCCAGGGTTACTCCCGGTTTAGACAGGCGATTCTTCTCCTTCCTTGTCACGGGTGGACCGCGCCTGCCGGTAGTGGGGCTCGGTGTAGTGCAGATCAAAATTGAGGTCGTCTTACGGGAACAGATTAAAAAGGGGTTTTAATTTGTTTTCTTCGTGACGCCACCTATGAGTAGATTCGGTAAGGGCTACCGACGCTGCGGAACCTCCCGGGGTGATGGACAGCAGCAAGATGTTACGCTCCCCACAGGCTGAGCGGTGATCCCCGGGGGCTGGAGCTGCTCAAGATGTTGTGCGGCAGCTGCGGTTACCTTAAGTTCATGACGGACAGTTCATAAGGAGACACGGACACAGATAGTCTCTGCAACGGTTCTTTACTGTAACCAGCAGGCAGTACATGGCTTACAGTGGTTGAGTAGAAGACCGGGTGGACTTAGCAGTGATAGTGCTCCTCAGAGATCCGCAGTGTACCTCCTCTCTACCTCCTTAGCTTCTCTTGCCAGCGTCGCCCAGGAATACCAGGTCGGGTACGGGGAGGCTGCTTCAATGCCCTATCCATGATGTACGTTCTGGATTCTTTGGGGAGCCTTGGGTCCCTCGGTGGGTACACCGCTGGTTAGACGACTGGAAACTGGCTGGTGGTGGGGTGCTCCTATAAAGCTGCTCCTCCACGGGGCTGGTTCGCGTGACAGAGGTGAACTGCTGCCAGCTTCGGTACCAGTGAACCGGCTGTGAGTTGTGGGCACGGGAGTCTTTTGGGAACCCGTGTAGAAATGCCCATTCCCGGTAGTTAAGGCCTCAGGTGCGGACACCCGACCGGTGACGGCCCAGGGGCCCGCACGGAGTGCGGAGCCCCCGCTCCACTCCAAGTTCTAGTCTGCTCTCTTCAAGTTCTAGACTACGTTCAGACTCTGTTCTAACTGACTGTCTAGATTATTGTGTTCTATCTCACTACCCTAACACTCCACCCACCAGGACCTATGATTGGTCCCCTGTTCTAGGTGTTGTATGTTGGGTTGGATCTCTGAGTTAACTATTTCACTGCTTTGTCTAGAGAATATTGCGGCTGCAATACTCCCTTGTGACGCACTCGTTGCGGGGCGCCACATATACACCACACATCACACGCAGCCCCCCCCACCCCCTCTATACACCACACATCACACGCAGCCCCCCCCACCCCTGTATACACCACACATCACACGCAGCCCCCCCCACCCCCTGTATACACCACACATCACACGCAGCCCCCCCCACCCCTGTATACACCACACATCACACGCAGCCCCCCCCACCCCCTGTATACACCACACATCACACGCAGCCCCCCCCCACCCCCTGTATACACCACACATCACACGCAGCCCCCCCCCCACCCCCTGTATACACCACACATCACACGCAGCCCCCCCACCCCCTGTATACACCACACATCACACGCAGCCCCCCCACCCCCTGTATACACCACACATCACACGCAGCCCCCCCCCACCCCCTGTATACACCACACATCACACGCAGCCCCCCCCACCCCTGTATAACCACACACACATCACACGCAGCCCCCCCACCCCTGTATACACCACACATCACACGCAGCCCCCCCCACCCCCTGTATACACCACACATCACACGCAGCCCCCCCACCCCCTGTATACACCACACATCACACGCAGCCCCCCCACCCCCTGTATACACCACACATCACACGCAGGCCCCCCCCCCCCACCCCCTGTATACACCACACATCACACGCAGCCCCCCTCCACCCCCTGTATACACCACACATCACACGCAGCCCCCCTCCACCCCCTGTATACACCACACATCACACGCAGCCCCCCCACCCCCTGTATACACCACACATCACACGCAGCCCCCCCCACCCCCTGTATACACCACACATCACACGCAGCCCCCCCCACCCCCTGTATACACCACACATCACACGCAGCACCCCTCCACCCCCTGTATACACCATACATCACACGCAGCCCCCCTCCACCCCCTGTATACACCATACATCACACGCAGCCCCCCTCCACCCCCTGTATACACCACACATCACACGCAGCCCCCCCCACCCCCTGTATACACCACACATCACACGCAGCCCCCCTCCTGTATACACCACACATCACACGCAGCCCCCTCCACCCCCTGTATACACCACACATCACACGCAGCCCCCCTCCTGTATACACCACACATCACACGCAGCCCCCCCCACCCCCTGTATACACCACACATCACACACAGCCCCCCTCCTGTATACACCACACACAGCCCTCTGGATTTCTTCTCCCACCTCAGTCCTCTCCAGATCAGCACAGAGCGCTGCTCTCCTCTCAGCAGAGTCCCGGGCAAAGTCTGCTGCAGAGGCCGCACAGCTCAGCACAGGATCAGGAGCTCAGTACAGCCTTCCCACCCCACACAACACACACTGACTGAGCACGCTCACGCTGCAATAGCTTCCATTGGACGGAGGAGGCCACGCCCATTCCAGTGACATCATGATTTCATGAAATCACTCCGCCCCCTCCAAAATTCAACTCCAAACTAGACGCTACCGTGACAGGAGGCTCCTCTAAGGAGAGAGGTGACCCAGACAAAGAAGGGGGACACTCCAGGACTGGTTGGAGCCGGCTGGAGAGTCCAGGTCAACATCGGTAAACCGGGACCAAGGCGATTTGTTAATGGTTTATCCCAATCCACAGACCGGCAGGCTTTGGGCCTAGAATAGGAGTCACAGCACCACAGGACCAAATCCCACCTCTGTCCCAAAGTGGGTCCAAGACACTAACAAGGGAAAGGACTAAATACCGGTGACGGGAGGGATTGTCTTCTCACCGCTCCCGTCCGGACCGGAGAAGGGTCAGAAGTCCCTTTTAGTAACAGACCTGGGGACCGGCGATCGGGCTCTTTAGTGTGGTTGACAAGAGAACTAAAGCAAAACACAGACCAAGAAAGTTATTGTAGAGACACCTCTGACAGACTCTGGAAAAGCCTCCAAAATCTGCGGCTACAAATCCTGGTGAGCCCGACTGTACCGTGTACCCTTATCATCTGCTACCAGTAAAGAACTGTTTAAGCTAATTTGGTCTCCGGCATCAGTTATTCATCGCCCGAAAGGCTCCTACAGCACCACAGAGCCTAGGACTACGACTCCTCTCATCCACCCCGCTGCCCTGAGGTAAAGCTCCGCCTGTGGGGAGCTGTACTATCACTGCTGTGTCACCATCACCTCAGCGGCCGGCTGCAGCGCTGGTAACCCCATTACCAGGTACCACAGGTGGCGTCACGTATTATTACCCCATCATCATCATCCCCCATCTGCCATTGAGTGCCCAGGGCACGGAACCGGGACCCGACCAGCCGTTATCCCCACCGGTATCTGAGTATACCCTTCCCTGTCGGCCCGACTCAATTTCACACATCCTGTGCCCACTGGGCTTGTTTTCTCCTCAGCGATAACTGACCTGCAGGGCGGCTTTCTGTGCCACCGCTTGTCCTCAGCGTCACCTTAGTATTGCTGAGTCTTAGGTGATCTTGGTGGGTGAATGCAGGGAAAAGCTGCCGTGCTCTGAATGCAGATCGAGGACACTGGCGGCTGCATTCTCCCCCCGAGATCCCCGGCATCCCCACAGGAGAGGAGACATCCAGGACGCAGTGTCTCCGGATCATGTGCACAGTCCTCCCATCTGTCCAAAGGGGCTTCTGACCATGTATGGGGTATCGCTGTGCTCATAAGAAATTGGGTAACAAACTGTGGGATCAGTGTTTGGTGTCACCTCTTGTGAAAGTGAGAAATGTGGTGCTAAAAACATTTTTGTGAAAAAAAAGACAATGTTGAATATGACGACCTATTGTTATCACATTGTGTGAGGGCCCTGTGGGGTCACAATGCTCAGTATACCCCTAGATAGAATCCTGGAGGGATCTAGTTTCCAAAATGGGGTCACTTTTGGGGGGGTTTCTGCTGTTTAAGGGTCCGGGAAATGTGACATGGTGCCGTAATCTATTTCAGCCAAATTTGTGTTCCAGATTTCCAATCCTCCTTCCCTTCTGACTCCTCCCATTTGTCCAAACAGAACTGTCTCTCTACATGTGGGGAATCTCCGCGCTCATATTAAAGTGGGGACACATTCTGGCTCCATTTTGTCCCTTGTGAATAAATTGAGGCTAAAGCAACATTTTTAGGTAAAATGTAAATGTATTTCTTGTTTCCTTCCACTTTGCATTCATTGCTGTGAAGCAGCTGAAGGGTTAATATTCTTGATGAATGTGGTGTTGAGCAGTCTGAGGGGGGCAGTTTTTGGGGTCACTTTTGGGTGTTTTCTGTCACATCGGCCCCTCACAGTCTCTTCAATGTGATGGGGCCCCTAAATAATGGTTCTGTAAATTTTGATGTAAAAATGAGAAATTGCTGATGACCTTTGAACCCTTCTAACGTCCGAACAACAAAATTGTGTGATGTAAAGTGACATGTGGGAAATGTGATTTATTAACTATTTGTGTGACAGAACGCTCTGGTTTAATGGAACAAAATGTCAAACTTTGAAAATTGCAAAATTTTCTACATTTTCGCCATATTTCCAGTTTTTAACAAATAAATGCAAAATATCGTCCTAAATTTACCACTAACATGAAGTCCAACATGTCACGAAAATACAATCTCAGAATCACTGGGATCTGGTGAAGCTCCAGAGTTATAACCTCATAAAGTGACACTGGGCAGATTTGTGACATCTGATTCGGTCATTATGGTGGAATATGGCTCAGTCATTAAGGGGTTAATCATTAGTGATGAGCAAATTTTGCTCAAACCCGTTCACCAATTTCAGATTCGGCAAGAACCCGGCCGATTCAGTTCAACACCACGAATTCGAACGTTTTGCTTAAAAGTTAGAAAATTCTATGGCACCAGATGGCTTAGTGTCGAGCCCCAGGCCCTGGGGTACTCGGATATCAGGCTCAGAGGGGTTTTCACGGGGATGTAATGGGTGGCAGCGCCTGAGCCCGTGGCCTGGGTGACACTTCAATAAGGGTTTATGTACAGGGGATGAGTTATTGTCACGTGACGCCACCTGTAGTACCTGGCAGGGCCGGTTTTAGGCAAAGTGGGGCCCTAGGCAAAAGGTTAAAGTGGGCCCTAAATGCTCAGGCCACTTTCACATCTAACGCTTTGCTGCATTTTGCTCAATTTGCATTTCCATGCGTTTTTACCGCAAAAACGCATCAAAACGCATGCGTTTTTGTTGCCATTGATTTTAATGGAAACACATGCAAAAACGCATGTGCGTTTTCAAAAACAGAAAACGCATGCGTTTTTGCCAACGCTGCCCAAAACATCGGGGAAGACGTTTTGTGCTGCATTCGCAAAAATGCATGCGTTTTGCGTTTTTGAAAACGCACATGCGTTTTTACATGCGTTTTTACATGCGTTCCCATTGAAATCAATGGGGGAAAAAACGCTAGCGTTTTTAATGCGTTTTTAGCAGTAAAAACGGCTAGAAAGGCAAATTTAGCAAAACGCACACCAACCTTAGATGTGGAACAGGCCGTAGTTATATGGTAAGAGTGACTTCATAAGTTGATTATCTAGGTCAGAATAAGAACATACTGAACATCATTTTTATTTCAATCAAAGAAAAAAAAACTGAAATTTGTAAAAAAAAAAATTTTTTTTTTTATTTTCCGAGACCCATGATGTTTTAATTTTTGAAGATACATAGATATGTGAGGATTACTTTATGTGCCCTGAGCTGACATTTTTACTGATACCATTTTGAGTCAGATACAACATTTTGATCGCCTTTTATTGCATTTTATTGTAACAACGTGGTGGCCTAAACAACATAATTCTGGCGTTTTTATTTTTTTCCCATTACGCCATTTACCAATTGGATTAATTTACCTCATATATAGATTCTTACGAACGCAGCGATACCAAATATGTGTATTTTTACATTTTTTTCACTGTTTTATTGCTATTTTCAGTTCAGCTCCTTTGGGGGCCCCTAAGAGAGTGGGGGCCCTAGGCAACTGCCCAGTCTGCCCCCCCCCTAACGCCGGCCCTGGTACCTGATGGGTCACCAGCGCCGGCACAGTCCGCCGGAGGTGGATGGTGGTGTGGCTGAGATGGCAAAGCTCCCTGCAGGCGGAGCTGGTCCTCCGGGGCAGCGTTCCTGGAAGGGAACAGGTTGAGGTAGAAAAACACATACAGGCAAAGTCACTTTCTCCCAGGTACTTTACTGTCAACTTGTAGCAGCATCACACAAAGTTCACAGTCCAACATCGGATGTTAAAATAATAGGTAGCTCTACGGGTGGCTGCAAGTGGATCCCAGGTATGGTGCAACCCGTGTTGTACCTTAGTTGACTAACCCGTGTCCTTTCTTCCCCGCCTAGGATGGGCCAATACCCAATGTCTCCGTGTAGGTAGTATTGGGGGTCCTCTCCCTCGGTGTGAGGAAGCAGGCTGATCGTTCCGTCTGGCAGGGTGCTGTGGCGATAAACAGACCACAGCAGCCGGTTGCCGACTGCAAAGATGAACTCTGGCCGCATCCTCGGGCTCGGCGTTCCCGTGGTGGACTGGAGAATCCCTGGAGTATGGACACTCCACTCTGAGGATCTCCCTTTCTCTCTAGGGCCCGGCCTTCTCGCGTCGGGCGCCCTCTTTCAGGATCTCCTCAAGTTCCCTTCTTCTTCCCTCTGGATCGGCTTAAAACTGTCCGGGTAAACCTTTCACCTCGTTCCACACTCTTTCCAACTTTCCTCCTTCTCCGACTGTTCCGACCCTCTCCCTCTCTCACCCACTAGAGAGGGTCTACTCTTTCTCCTGTTCTCCTGGCTGGCCATTCTGCTGAAGACCTCCTTTATCCCCCTAGAGGTGAATATATCCCCTCCCAGGTAACCTCCCACCGCTCAGCTAATGTGGGAGTGCTGGGAATGGGTCCCACCCACCAACCTAGGGTCCACTTGCAGCTGGGGCAATTACACCTCTTTTACGGGTGCAATACCCCTCTGTGACGCCTGACCATGCTAGGAAAATTCAGGTATACATTAGATCCATGGTGATCCATTCTTTGAGGGAATTAGATGTAGAGGCTCATGAAGTCGAGATTGCTGAACACGTGATCCTAGAAGCCACAAAATCTACATCAACATCTAAGTGCCCTGGACCAGACAGGTTTACTCCAATTTTTTACAAAAGCTTTCAGACCCAACTGCTGTCCCAGATGCTAGCCACATTTATTTACATAACCGAAGGCACAATCGCTGGAGGCCCATATTAGTATATTGCCCAAACCAGGGAGAGAGCCTACTTTAGCCGCAAAGTACAGGCCTAAGATCTTAGCAGACCGCCTCGCATCTCTACTCCCTCTTATAATCAACATGGACCAAGTGGGCTTTGTCAAGGGCGGCAAAGCTAGGGATAATACCATTAGGACCCTGCTCCTGATTGATAAAGCCAGATTACATAACATCCTCCTCAGCTTGTTATCTTTTGCTGCTGAGAAGGCCTTTCACAGGATCCACTGGGGTTTCATGAGGGAGGCACTGGTTCAAATTGGTCTAGGCCCCAGGTTTTTACACAGACTATTTTCACTCTATTCTGCCCCATTGGCTCGAGTTAGGGTTAACGGTGCTCTGTCTGCCCCTTTCGCTATTAGGAACGGGACCAGGCATGGTTGCCCACTGTCCCCCCTCCTATATGTGATGGTCATGGAACACCTAGCTACTGCTATGAGAGGAAATGACAATATTCATGGCCTACAGACAGAGTTGACCCACCATAAAACAGCATTGTTTGCTGATGATTTTACATATCCCAACCTAGGATCTCGATTCGTCTATTTTGAAGGAGTTCGAGGTTTTTGGCTTGAGTAATTTTAAAATAAACTTCACTAAGTCGGAGGTGTTAAATATATCCCCGTCGTCACTGGAAGTTTCCCCCTGAAAACTAGCCACACCTTCAAGTGGAGAGCGGAGGCCATCAAGTATCTGGAAATACATATCCATTCCGACTTTTCGAAACTCTGCCCACTCAACTACCAAACCCTACTATCACACGTGGAGACACAAATATCCTCCTACAGAACACTTAAACTAACCTGATTGGGGAAGATAAACTTAGTTAAGGTGGACATCTTTCCTCGGATATTATACATATTTTAGACTGTCCCCATTCTACGTCGGAGAGATTTTTTCTTAAGGCTTCATTCTATCATAGGGAGGTGTGTATGGGGGAGGCGAGAGGCCTAGGGTGAGCATGCGGACTTTGATAGCCCACGTGGAGTCGGGAGGAGTAGGTTTACCAGACTTTCTCACCTACGTCCTAGCGATATCCTCAGGTTATTGGATTGGCAGCACAAATCCAATTCTAAACAGTGGGTATCACTGGAACAAGAGGGAATGCACATTCCTCTGCATTACCTTCCATGGATATACCCTTTAGACTTACGACAGGTCGGTACTCCCTCTGATCTCACCATGAGAACACTGAAAATTTAGCAGTCATATGTAAATCAAAAACCCATGAGAGGGAAGATGAACCCCACTTATCAGCCGGAGATGAATAGGAGGTATTTTCTGTGCTGGACAAGTGTGGAGGATATTCGCATAGGGCAAATTCTTCAACATGGTTAGGTGCCCTCTTTTTAGACGTTGCAATGACACTCGTCGTCAATTCCACTGAGGTGGTTCAAGTTCCTCCATTTGCGCTCTTATATCTCCTGGGCAGTTCAGTTGGGCGGAGTCAGACCCCTTCCCTCCCCTTTGTTGGAATTGTTTCAAAACAATTCTCCTCCCTCCCATGCAATCTCCGAAATATATCAAATTATTGCAGTGGAGAAGGTGACTGGAAATGCCCCTTTCAGCTGGCCTGGGATGGAGAGTTGAGCAGAGAGATTGCTTGGGTCGACTGGAAGAAAAGCTTCCTGTCTACGCACAAGATGGTGAACACGTGCGCAGCCCAGGAGAGAAATTATAAGGTATTATTTAGGTGATACTATTGCCCTGATCAGCTTCATGTGGTTTTCCCTTCGATCTCAGAGCTGTGCTGTGTGTCAGAGGTGGGAAATATAGTCTGCAGAGCTGTTCATGTATACTATAGCCTGGGAATCAGAGATCAGGTCCAAATCAAGAGGAGGAAATGATCTGCACTGATTCTCAAGATCTTTGTGAGCCTGAACAGGGCCAGATGAAAAAGGGTCTGATTATAGACCCTCATTAGCAAACTTCACCTTCAATCCCTGTTGGTGGACACCATGAGGCTGATGATGATAACGCTCAGTTACCTAAGGCAAACGCTGACTTGACTTTGCGCTCAGGGCAGGAAAAGGGCGGCTCTGAAGTCAAGGAGTGTGACAACACAGAGGGTGATGAGAAGGATACAGATCCCACTTGCTGTCAACCCACAGGCGCGCAGTTGATGAGCTCAACAGAGGAGGTAGAAGAGGATGATGATGAAGCTGAATTTAGTTTGTGGCTTCCTGGACAGAGACTGCAACCACACCAAGCTCTGCGTCCTCAGCCTCGTGTCTACTTCTCTGCAGAAGCTGTGTTGGCTCTGCAGTTCGCATCAGCGCTAAGCCTGGCCTAGCCTTGGCCTTTCTCCAGAACGCGAAAGATGACCCAACTCATGTTATCTGCTATATATATATATATAAGCAAAATCTGAGTAGAGGCAAACAAATCAATAATTTGACTACTTCATGCATGAACCGTCAGATGAAGCATAATTACAGTGGCAAGGTCACCGTGCTACAATATGACTTAGCCGGCCTGGCCAACCACTGACCACCCCATCAAGCGCAGGTGTGGCTTCTTCATCCTCCGTGAGGATGTGGGGACTGTAGTGTCACATAGACCTTTGACCGCACAATGTTCACCTCTTTACGTACAACAGCAATGTGATTCACAGGCCGTCAGCTGTTTTTTGCAGTGGATATGCCTGCTGGAGCTGAGAGCTGTCAGACATCGAGAGCACCACCTCTTCATGAAGGCAACATAACATCTCCGCCTGCATCTCCCTCAGAGACTAGCAGTTTGTCTGGTACATTATACTCCACCCTGTCTCAGCACAGCAGCCAACAGATGTGGTCAAGTAAAATACTATATACTCCTACCCATGCTAAAACTATGAGCTAAAATTTCACCGTCTCCAAGATGTGGGCCGCGGAAATGCTGCCTTTCCGCCTGGTGGATACAGAGGGTTTTCGAAAGCTTATGGTCATTGCAGTCACACGGTACCAGATGCTCAGTCACTATTCACAAAGAAAGCTGTGGCTGCGCTACAACAGCATGTCGCAGACATCACTGCTTCTTTAAGAAGCTCTGTGTGCAATAGAGTGCATTTCACCACAGACACTGGGACGAATAAGCATGGCCAAGGGCGTTACATGTCGCTGATAGCTGCAGGGGATGGATCTGGGGTACAAGTTGTGCCATCCCCACAATCAGTGAGTAAAACCTCTGTA
>JARQOC010000003.1:859878404-859914874 GCA_033576535.1 Allobates femoralis | reverse complement strand
CCCGCAGCAGCCCCGACCACCTAATCCCCGACCCGCACCATCCAAAGCCGCCGCCGATACCCCCTAAGCCCCGCCGTCTACCCCCTAAGCCATCGCCGCCCCTACCTAAGCCCCTACCCCCTAAGCACCGCAGCAGCCCCGACCACCTAACCCCCGACCCGCAGCATCCAAACCCGCCCCCGATACCCCCTAAGCCCCGCCGTCTACCCCCTAAGCCATCGCCGCCCCTACCCCCTAGGCCCCCGCCGATACCCCTAAGCCATGCCGCCTACCCCCTAAGGCACCGCCGCCCCTAACCTCCTACCCCCTAGACCCCCGACGATACCCCCTAAGCCATGCCGCCTACCCCCTAAGGCACCGCCGCCCCTAACCCCCTAAACCCCGCAGCAGCCCCGACCACCTAACCCCCGACTCGCACCATCCAAACCCGCCGCCGATACCCCTAAGCCCCGACTACCTAACCCCCGACTCGCACCATCCAAAGCCGCCGCCGATACCCCCTAAGCCCCGCCGTCTACCCCCTAAGCCATCGCCGCCCCTACCTAAGCTCCTACCCCCTAGGCCCCCGCCAATACCCCCTAAGCTCCCGCCGCTGTCCCCTGCCCCTGTCGCTAAAGCCCTACAACCTAACCCCCCGCCGTCCCCTAACCTAACGCCGCTCTCACCTAAGGCCCTACACCCGAAGCCCCCGTCCATCACTTACATGCCTTCAAGTCATCTGATCGTCCGTCCGATCGTCCGTCCGATCCTCCGTCCGGCCAGGCGTCCTCTTCCTCCGGCCCCGGGGGTCTTCTCTCTTCTTTCCGCCATCTCCGCCTCTTCGTCCGGCCCCGGGGATCTTCTGTCTTCTTTTCCGAAAATTCCACCTCCGACGTCCTCTTCCTTCTCATTAAGATAGAATGGAGGAAAAATCCCCCATTCTACCTCAATGAAATCTCACGCCGTCTTCTGATTGGTCGCTGGATAATGCCCTGAGCCAATCAGAAGAGCTCCTCATTCAGTTTTCATTCAGGTCCGCCTTTTTTCCCCATTGACATACATTACCGGTGTGTCGGCGATTTTATGGCCGCCCCCCTGGTTCTATTTGTCGGCCCTAAAATCGCGGACACACCGCTAATGCATCTCTATGGGCAGTCAGCTCGACTTCTGATTGGTTGCCGTTCAATCCGAAATCGGGCTGACTGCCCATAGAGATGCATTAGCGGTGTGTCCGCGATTTTAGGGCCGACAAATAGAACCAGGTGGGCGGCCATAAAATCACTGACACACCGGTAATGTATGTCAATGGGCAAAAAAAAGGCGGACCTGAATGAGAACTGCGTCTCAGTCAAACTTAAAAAAATAAATAAATTAAATAATAAAAAAAATATTTAAAAAAGAATTAAAAAATAATAAAAATATTAATTAAAAATAATAAACAATTCAATAAAAATAATAATAAAAAAATAAAATATATGCTAATAAGATCAGCCCTTTGCGGACCTCAATGAGAACTGCGTCTCAGCCTAAATAATAAATTAAATAATAAAAAAAATAATTAAAAAAGAATTAAAAAATAATAAAATAAATTAATTAAAAATAATAAAAAATTCAATAAAAATAATAATAAAAAAATAAAATATATGCTAATAAGATCAGCCCTTTGCGGACCTGAATGAGAACTGCCTCTCAGCCTAAATAATAAATTAAATAATAAAAAAAATAATTAAAAAAGAATTAAAAAATAATAAAAAAAAATAATTAAAAATAATAAAAAATTCAATAAAAATAATAATAAAAAAATAAAATATATGCTAATAAGATCAGCCCTTTGCGGACCTGAATGAGAACTGCGTCTCAGCCTAAATAATAAATTAAATAATAAAAAAAATAATTAAAAAAGAATTAAAAAATAATTAAAAAAAATAATTAAAAATAATAAAAAATTCAATAAAAATAATAATAAAAAAATAAAATATATGCTAATAAGATCAGCCCTTTGCGGACCTGAATGAGAACTGCGTCTCAGCCTAAATAATAAATTAAATAATAAAAAAAATAATTAAAAAAGAATTAAAAAATAATAAAAAAAAATAATTAAAAATAATAAAAAATTCAATAAAAATAATAATATAAAAATAAAATATATGCTAATAAGATCAGCCCTTTGCGGACCTGAATGAGAACTGCCTCTCAGCCTAAATAATAAATTAAATAATAAAAAAAATAATTAAAAAAGAATTAAAAAATAATAAAAAAATTAATTAAAAATAATAAAAAATTCAATAAAAATAATAATAAAAAAATAAAATATATGCTAATAAGATCAGCCCTTTAGCGCACCTGAATGACAACTGCCTCTCAGCCTAAATAATAAATTTAATAATAAAAAAATAATTAAAAAATAATTAAAAAATTATAAAAAATAAATAAAACATAATTAAAAAATAAATAACAAATAATAAATAATAATTTAAAAAAAAATGCTAATAATAATATTACTGCTAATAATAATGCTATTAATGCTAATAATTATGTTATTAATGCTATTATTAATGCTAATAATGCTATTATTAATTCTATTAATGCTAATAATAATGCTATTAATGCTATTAATAATGTTATTAATGCTATTATTAATGCTAATAATCCTATTATTAATGCTATTTATGCTAATAATAATGATATTAATGCTATTAATAATGTTATTAATGCTATTAATAATGCTAATAATGCTATTATTAATGCTATTAATGCTCATAATAATGCTATTAATGCTATTAATAATGTTATTAATGCTATTAATAATGCTAATAATGCTATTATTAATGCTATTAATGCTAATAATAATCCTATTAATGCTATTAATAATGCTATATTCATGCTATATAATAATACTATTAATGCTATTAATGCTAATAATAATGCTATTAATGCTATTAATAATGTTATTAATGCTATTATTAATGCTAATAATGCTATTATTAATTCTATTTAATTTAATAATAATGCTATTAATGCTATTAATAATGTTATTAATACTATTAATAATGCTAATAATCCTATTATTAATGCTATTTATGCTAATAATAATGCTATTAATGCTATTAATAATGTTATTAATGCTATTAATAATGCTAATAATGCTATTATTAATGCTATTAATGCTAATAATAATGCTATTAATGCTATTAATAATGTTATTAATGCTATTATTAATGCTATAATGCTATTAATTATATTCTATTAATGCTAATAATAATGCTATTAATGCTATTAATAATGTTATTAATGCTATTATTAATGCTATTATTAATGCTATTAATGTCAATATTTATCCTTATTAATGGTATTATTAATGCTATTAATGCTAATAATAATGCTATTAATGCTATTAATGCTAATAATAATGCTATTAATGCTATTAATAATGTTATTAATGCTATTATTAATGCTAATAATGCTATTATTAATGCTATTTATGCTAATAATAATGCTATTAATGCTATTAATAATGCTATTAATGCTATTTAATAATTGCTATTAATCCTATTAATTTAATGCTATATAATGCTATTAATGCTAATATTTATCCTATTGATGGTATTATTAATGCTATTAATGCTAATAATTAATGCTATTAATGCTAATAATAATGCTATTAATGCTATTAATAATGTTATTAATGCTATTATTAATGCTAATAATGCTATTATTAATTCTATTAATGCTAATAATAATGCTATTAATGCTATTAATAATGTTATTAATGCTATTATTAATGCTAATAATCCTATTATATTAAATGCTATTTATGCTAATAATATGCTATTAATGCTATTAATAATGCTATTAATGCTATTAATAATGCTATTAATCCTATTATAATGCTATTAATGCTATTAATGTTATAATTTATCTATTAATGGTATTATTAATGCTGTTAATGCTAATTAAATAATGCTATTAATGCTAATAATAATGTATTAATGCTATTATTAATATGTTATTAATGCTATTATTAATGCTAATAATGCTATATTAATTCTATTAATGCTAATAATAATGCTATTAATGCTATTAATAATGTTATTTATTGCTATTATTAATGCTAATAATCCTATTATTTAATGCTATTTATGCTAATAATAATGCTATATTATGCTATTAATTAATGTTATTAATTCTATTAATTAATGCTAATAATGCTATTATTAATGCTATTAATGCTAATAATAATGCTATTAATGCTATTAATAATGTTATTAATGCTATTAATAATGCTAATAATCTATTATTAATGCTATTAATGCTAATAATAATCCTTTATTTAAATGGTATTATATAATAGCTATTATATGCTATTAATAATACTATTAATGAAGCTATTAAATGTAAATAATAATTGCTATTAATGCTATTAATTAATGTAATTAATGCTATTATTATATGCTAATTAATGCTTATTAATTAATTTCTATATGTAATTTTAATAATAATGCTATTATAATTTGCTATTTTAATAAATGTATTAATGCTATTAATAATGCTAATAAATGCTAATTTTATGCTAATAATAATGCTATTAATGCTATTAATAATGCTATTAATGCTCTTATTTATGCTATTAATGCTATTAATGCTAATATTTATCCTATTAATGGTATTATTAATGCTATTAATGCTAATAATAATGCTATTAATGCTATTAATGCTAATAATAATGCTATTAATGCTATTAATAATGTTATTAATGCTATTATTAATGCTAATAATGCTATTATTAATCCTATTAATGCTAATAATAATGCTATTAATGCTATTAATAATGCTATTAATGCTATTAATAATGTTATTAATGCTATTATTAATACTAATAATGCTATTATTAATGCTATTAATGCTAATAATAATGCTATTAATGCTATTAATTATGCTATTAATGCTATTAATTATGCTATTAATGCTATTAATGCTAATATTTATCCTATTAATGCTATTAATGCTAATAATAATTCTATTAATGCTAATAATAATGCTATTAATGCTATTAATGCTATTAATTATGCTATTAATGCTATTAATGCTAATAATAATGCTATTAATAATGTTATTAATGCTATTATTAATGCTAATAATGCCAATAATAATGCTAATAATAATGCTATTAATGCTATTAATGCTAATATTTATCCTATTAATGCTAATAATAATGCTATTAATGCTATTAATAATGCTATTAATGCTATTAATTATGCTATTAATGCTATCAATGCTAATATTTATCCTATTAATGGCATTATTAATGCTATTAATGCTAATAATGCTATTAATAATGCTATTAATGCTAATAATAATGCTATTAATGCTATTAATACTTTTATTAATGCTCATAATACTGCTAATAATGCTATTAATACTGCTATTACTGCCAATAATAATGCTATGGCTTATATTATTGCTATTGATGATGCGATTATTATTTAAAAATCTTTAAAAAAACAATAAACATATTTTAGATACCCGATGCATTTGCATCAGGCTAACAGCTATAACTACTATAATCAAATTAATGCACGTTCTAGAATCCCGATGCATTTGCATCGGGCTCACAGCTAGTATAAAATATTCTTCTAGGGATATATTTTTCGCTTTTTTTTTCTTCATAAATATTGTAGAGTTCCTTCAGTCCCCTCCCCCTTCCTTGAGATGACAGTTTTAGTAGGTTTGATAGAGGTCATGTAATGGAACCTGGATGGCTGCAGCAGGAAAAGCTTGAGGTATATAACCAGCATATCCCCCGTAGACTGCTGCGGCGGCAGCGGCGTTCTTCTGTAGTGTGGCTAATGTGGCTGTGGTGGGAGCTGCGATGGGGACATAGCTTGCACCATAAATGCCTGCAGCTGGAATCCTTTGCACGTTTGGAGCCATGGTATACACTGGAGTTATGGGACGGCCCTGAAATATAGGTAATAAAAAAAAAAATGGATAAAACATTTGCAATATATATAAAAGATTAAAAGTAATTCTAAAATCCTGTCCCTAAACCAGAGAGTTAAAGGGAATCTGTCAGGTGATCTTCTAGTACAATATTAATGGTATCCTGGAATAGGGCTTGGGCAGCCCTTTCAGGATCAGTAACTTTTACTACCCAACCTTCTTCGGTTATCTTGCTTAAGCCGCAGAGTATTCAGCGTCGTGTGCCAACTAGTCAAGTGTATGTAAATCCAAACAGATTATGTACTTATGCACTGTTCTCCATGCCCATAATCCCGCCCACCTCTTGGCAGTGATAGTAACATAGTTTTTAAGGTTGAAGGAAGACTTTAAGTCCATCTAGTTCAACCCATAGCCTAACATGTTGATCCAGAGGAAGGAAAAAAAAAACAATGTGGCAACACTAAGCTCCACATTGGGAGAAAAAAATTCCTTCCTGACTCCAGATATGGCAATCAGACTAGTTCCCTGGATCAACGCCCTATCAAAGAGTCTAGTATATATAACTGGTAATATTATAGTTTTCAAGAAAGGCATCCAGGTCCTTCTTAAATAGTAGTTTGTCACTCATTACAACATCATGTGGCAGAGAGTTCCATAGTCTCACTGCTCTTACAATAAATGACAGTAAAGATTTTTACTGTCACTGATGCCAGCACAGCAGAGAGGTGTGGGATTAAGGGCGTGGGGAGCAGTGCATAATAAGTTTGGATTTACATAGACTTGACTAGCCAGCACAAGACACATAATTCTCCAGATCTTACAGCAAAATAGCAGAAAAAGGTAGAGCAATTCGAGTTACTGATCCTGAAAGGACTGTCTAAGCCCTATTCCAGAGTACTATTAGTATTGTACTAGAAAATAACATGACAGATTCTCTTTAAATAGATAAGAAGCCAATTGCAATGGTGACCTGATCTGCAGGGCCGCCATCAGGGCCTTACAGGTCTTACAGTGTAAGGGGTCTGGCGGTGATTGACAGGAAAGGGGGGGCCCCGTGCAAGATGTGGAGGGGCGGAGCCTGATCTCCTCTGGGCACCGCCCCCTCATGTCTTGCACGGTCCCCCCTTCCTGTCAAATCAATCACCGCCGGGTCCTGTCCATTACTGCTGCGCTGCTGCGGCCGCAAACTTGAAGTCGCGGGTCTATGAGAGGTGAAGGGGCGGGCCCCAGATTGTGTGCGGTTTATGGCCTCAGGAAGTGCACTGCCCGGAACAGGTGACCCGAGTTCTATTGGGAGCGCTGGAACCTGGAAGAAAACAGCACATGGAGTCACTAGAGTTGGACGCTGCCCGCAAATCACCTTCTGCACAGCACAGGTTTGGAGGCAGAGAGGGGGAGGCAGATTACGCAGGGGGGCATGTACAGAGGTGGGGGACAGACACAAGGGAATTGCAGGCACAGTGGGGGCATGCACCGAGGTGACTCACAGGTGGGGGATAAGCACAGGGGATTGCAGGCTCAGGGGAGTACAGGCACAGAGGTGAGGCACAGGGGGGGACAAGCACAGGGGATTACAGCTCAGGAGAGGGCATGCACAGAGGTGGGGGACAGGCACCGGGGATTGCAGGCACAGGGGGGCATGCACAGAGGTGAGGCACAGTTGGGGGACAGGCACAGGGGAATTAATGACACAGGGGAGACTTGCACAGAGGTGGGGGCAGGCACAGGGAGATTACAAACACAAGGGGTGGAACATGGGGGGAATGCACAGATGTGAGGCATAAATGGGGGACAGGCACAGGGGGATTACAAGCACAAAGGGGGGCATACACAGGTGAGGCACAGGTGGGGACAGGCACAGGGGGGCATGCACAGAGGTGAGGCACAGTTGGGGGACAGGTACAGGGGGATTACAGGCACAAAGGGGTGGCACAGGGGGGCATGCACAGAGGTGAGGCACAGGTGGGGCTATGTATATGTCCCGCAGCAGTCTCCAATGTGCATACTTCCCGTAGCAGTCTCTAATGTGCTTACGTCTCACAGCATTCTCCATTGTGTATATGGCCAGCAGCAGTCTCTATTGTGTATTCTCTATTGTGTACAGCCAGCAGCAGTCTCTATTGTGTATTCTCTATTGTGTACAGCCAGCAGCAGTCTCTATTGTGTATTCTCTATTGTGTGTATAGCCTGCAGCCATCTCCATTGTCTATAAGGCCCGCAGCCATCTCTATTGTGTATACAGCTAGTAGCCATCTCTATTGTGTCTTCTCTATTGTGTATACAGCTATTGTGTATTCAGCCCACAGGAGTCTCAAGTGTGTAGGTGTGTGATATATATAGAGAGAGTGTGTGTGTGTGGAAAAAAAACAGGAAAAACAGCACAAAAATATAGAAAAAAGTGGACTTTATTGCCCAATGGCGTGGCCATGCATTGGGCAATAAAGTCCACTTTTTTCTATTTTTTTTGTGCGGTTTTTCCTTTTTTTACTCTATTGCAAGGAACCATTTGGATTGCTGGTTGGGAAAGCTTTGCACATAAATTGAGGTAATTTTTGGTGGTGTTCCAATTTTTCACTATAAATATAATGTATGTTTAGGTGGAGGCGGAGCATGGGTGGAGGTTGGCGGAGTCTCAGGGGGTTCCCAAAATTAAGCCAGTAAGGGGCCCCGAAATTCCTAGTGGCAGCCCTGCTGATCTGTGCCAAAGGGGATCACCAATTATTAGCACCTCTCCCTTTTTCTAGATAATCTCTTTTGCCCAGAAAAGTTGGGACTGGCATTTTGTGACTTAATCTTATTAAAGCTAATTTTTCAACAAGCGGGATGCACCCTGCATCTTTCAGATACTGTAATTCAATGCAAGAAATGTGCTCCTCTCAAAGACTGAAGTACATTTCTGTCATAATTGAAACCATTTTAGTAGTGAAAATAATGCTGAATTTGTCAGTAGTGCTCCTGCCAGTGAAGCTACACCCACTTGTAAAAAAAGTAGGGGTAGCTAGCTCGGACAGCTGCGTCGCCAGCAGAAAGTAATCATTTGTGCTATACAGAGAGGTGCTAAAGTAGGGGGCATGTACAATCTAGTGAAAGTTAAAAAAAAGGTTTTAAAAAATTTGAAAATTAAAAAAAAGTTCAAATCACCCCCCTTTTGCCCCATTGAAAATGAAACTACTACAAAATAAATAAATTAAAAATATACATGTTTGGTTCTCTTGCGTTCAGAAATGCCCAATCTATCAACATTTTTTTTTTCTTTATATATATACTATGTTCATTATATGGTAAAACTGACCAGGCAGCATGATTCCTCAAGTCAGTACGAGTTTGTAGATACCAAACATGAATATTTTTTTTTTAGAGTTTTCTTTTAATTTAAGTTGTGGTAAAAAAATTTGAAGTTTGTAAAATAAAATGTTTTGCTTTTGGCGCCATTTTCCAAGAACTGTAATATTTTTATTTTTCTGGGGCTAATTTATATTTTGATAGATTGGACATTTCTGAACGCAGCGATACTAAATATGTGTATTTTTTATTTCATTTTCAACTGGGGCAAAAAGGGGATGAATTTAAAATTGTTTTAATTTATTCATATTTTTCAAAACTTTTTTTCCCCCTACTTTTTATTGTATTTATTAGTCCCTTTAGAAGACTTAAAGCTGCCATTAGCCGATCGCTTGTACTGTACAGAGCAGTGGATCCGCTCTGTACATCAGAAATGATGGATTCCTTGCAACCAGTGGTCACAGGAAGTTAATCTTGAAAGACAAGGGGTCATCAGCTGACCCTTGGCCTTCATAAAAACCCATTGGTGACCCATGAATACAGAGGATGCCGGAGTGGGATTTAACTGGTTAACAGCTGATCAAGCCTTGGCTGTTAGAGGCACATGTCGGCTGCTCAGATCAGACAACATGTGCAGTGAAAGATGTGAGCTCACATGCCACAAAGCAGGGGACACGACATTTGACGTAAAGGCTTAAAGGGAAGGAGCAAAGTCAATTATAATCAATAGATATTGGAAAAATAATGTTTCACAATTGAACATGTTAAAAAATGCTCCTGAGCGAAGATGATCTTATTATATTATATATACACATATATACCTGCTATGTGTAATGGATGTGTCTGATCATACAGGGACATGGTCTGATGATACCACATCTCCTGTGCTGAGATAATCTTATATATGTTTCCTGCTATGTATGGTGTAATGGATGTGTCTGATCATACAGGGACATGGTCTGATCATAACACATCTCCTGTGCTGAGATAATCTTATATATGTGTCCCTGCTATGTACTGTGTAATGGATGTGTCTGACTGTACAGGGACATGGTCTGATCATACCACATCTCCTGTGCTGAGATAATCTTATATATGTGTCCCTGCTATGTATGGTGTAATGGATGTCTCTGACTGTACAGGGACATGGTCTGATCATAACTCATCTCCTGTGCTCAGATATTCTTATATATATGTGTCCCTGCTATGTACTGTGTAATGGATGTGTCTGACCGTACAGGGACATGGTCTCATCATACCACATCTCCTGTGCTGAGATAATCTTATATAGGTGTTCCTGCTATGCACTGTGTATTGGCCGTGTCTGGCATGGTCTGATCATACCACATCTCCTGGGCAGAGAGAGAAACAAAAAAGTATACAGATATTACAGCACAGGATCACAGCTGATTCTTCCTGTGAAGTAAAATATTTTTGTGCTTTTACACAACCAGGGAAATATTTTACCTCAGAGAAAGCAGCAGCAATGCCATGCTGTCCTGTCAGTATACTCTCTTTTGCCAAGAGCTGTGGCAAATAGCAACCATGTTCCTGCATGCACAAACATGGCCATTAAACTGTACATAACAAGGACACATACAGTATGTAAGATTAGCTCAGCACAGGAGATGTGGTATGATCAGACCATGCCCCTGTACGGTCAGACACATCCATTACACAGTACATAGCAGGGGCACATATATAAGATTAGCTCAGCACAGGAGATGTGGTATGATCAGATCATGTCCCTGTATGGTCAGACACATCCATTACACAGTACATAGCAGGGACACATATATAAGATTATCTCAGGACAAGAAAATTTTATTTAAACACATCCAGTTGTGGAAATAATTATTATTCCAAGATCTAATGATTAAAACATATCTTGTCTGTGGGAAAACCATTTATTGGCTGAGTCTAAGCTGCAAAATGGATGAGATGAGAATATGACAAGCTCACTGGACACATGGGTGCATTTTTTATTTTAAAGAATTGTGTGTATGGCAGATTGAAACTCTCTAGAACATACAAAAAAGGACACCACTAGGATGTGTCACACGGATTTGTGAATGTAGCCTAATTTGAATAAAATGAATAGCGTAAAATGTTCTACCATAGCTGAACTCTTAAAATATCCGTTCCACACCTAATCTATCTCCTAATAAGTGAAGTTTCCTCAAGAATTTCCTTCAGAAATAGTTGGTTTCTGGGAGGTTTCTTAGGCTGCCTTCACATTTGCGTTCCCCTCTACAGCGTTCTGCGGAGGGGATCCGCAATGTGACCGCAGCACCGCAAGCCCCTATCTTTATAATGGGTGCTCACGGTGCTGCGCATGACCGTGTGCACCCATTCACTGCCATATGTGATCTGTGCGCAGAGTGTTGATAAGTATACCTAAAAGGACACTTTTCTATGGTTAGTGATTGATGATTAGTAAGCTATTCGGGGTCGGATAGCTATAACCGAATGGTTTCAATGAGTAACTAATCCAGTGCAAGTCAATGAGGAACTCACTCAGATCCGAATACTGAAGCAGTTCAATGTATTCAGTTAGAGCTATCCGAACCTGAATATCTTACTACTCGCTCATGTCTATTCATTTATCAAAAAAAACTTCTAACAGAAAGACTACAATGCCATATCTGCACTCAGTGCACTGTGAGAGCTGAAGGACCTGTGATGACCTCATCAGTGTCATGTGATCAGGGGGTGGAGCTTAGGTGAGCAGGAGACGTGAGGTGACAGTTACAGACAGCAGTCAGACGGTGACAGAAGAAGAGAGCGGACGGACGCAGGGGACCCTGCAGCTGTGACAGGAGGCTCCTCTAAGGAGAGAGGTGACCCAGACAAAGTAGGGGGACACTCCAGGACTGGGTTGGAGCCGGCTGGAGAGTCCAGGTCAACACCGGTAAACCGGGACCAAGGCGGTTTGTTAACGGTTTATCCCAATCCACAGACCGGCAGGCTTTGGGCCTAGAATAGGAGTCACAGCACCACAGGACCAAATCACACCTCTGTCCCAAAGTGGGTCCAAGACACTAACAAGGGAAAGGACTAAATACCGGTGACGGGGCGTGGTCTGGCTATGGAGGAGTGAGGACGCTGGTTATACTAGCTCCCGCTCCCGGGCTTTTATATCTGCTGCCTATACTCAGCCATCGGAGTTCTAACGGTAGCCATGAGCAAGGGGAAGTCGGTTAGGACATCGGGCACCAGTCTCCCGACTCAGAAGACACCAGGAACTACTCTACACCATTTTTTTGATAAGAGGGACAGACTTCCCGCCAGAAGCGCCTCAACTAAGATGGCTGCGATGCAGAGGGGAGGAGGAGCAGCAGAGCCCAACAGAGCGGCAGTTACTGCACAAGGATCCTCTCATCACGGACGGGCTGACAGACACCCAAGCGAGGGGCAAAGCCGAGCGGAGGGCGTACAGACAAGGAGAGCAAGCAGCAGACAAGCCGGGATGACGGAGGAAGCGGCGGGCTCGCAGCTAAGGTATCGGGAGGAGGAGGGGGACCCCTCTGGGATGGGTGTCAACGCTGAGCCTCTGGAGGGAGACGAAATAGCGGGACCGAGCCCTCGTGGGTCTCATGATGGAGACTCCGAGACCCCAGACACCCGACGAACCCAGACGGGAGCAGAGGGGACACCCCAGAAACCCCCAGACCATGTGGCAGATTCAGCCACGGTTTTGATGGGACCCATAGGGCCCAACTCAGGAGGACCCAGATTTCAACCCATGCTGCAAAACACAGGGGCGATGTCTTTCCCTGACGATCATCTTCAGAGAGCTAGTGTGCTGACGGAGCTGGGAGACCTCCGGGCCCACATGGCCTCCATCCCTACAAGGGAAGACATGGAGTCATATATTGCACGCCTAGAACAGGCGTACCGGAGCGAATTATCCTGTCTGAGAGGTGAAGTTAATAGGGTCGATTCCCAGGGACAGGACCATGCCCATAGAATTACAGCCTTGGAGGAAATATGTCGATCTCAGCAGATCATGCTGCAAACGCAGTCCACTCAGATCTCGCATTTGGTTGATGCCCTGGATGACGGCGAGAACAGAGGACGCCGCAATAATATCCGTATACGAGGCTTACCCGAAATTGTGGAATCCAGAGACTTGCCAGAGGTGCTCCAGACCCTATTTAACGAAATACTGGGAGATCCCCCACCAACATTATTGAACTTGATAGAGCACACAGAGCTTTGGGCCCTAAACCTTCTGACCCTGAATGGCGAGACGTGATTTGTAGGGTACATCGATACGTCATCAAAGACGCCATTATGGCTAAGATACGAAACGGAAAGATCTGCAGATTTAGAGATAAAACTTTGGCGATTCTACCTGACTTGTCGAGTTTAACTCTCCAGAAAAGGAGGGCTCTACGCCCTCTGCTCGAAGTGATTAAAGACCACGATTTGAATTACAGCTGGGGGTTCCCCTTTAAACTACAAGTGGGAAAGGGAGGCCGAATGTACATTCTTCGATCCCCTGCAGATGTGCAGTCGTTCACCTCTGATAAGGATGTGCCGCCGGTGTCTATCAACGGATGGCCGGAGTTTCCCCTGAGAGCCGCAGGAGGTTTCCAGAGACCGATGGGAGCACCTCGTCGAGGACAGAGGATTTATGAGGACCGGAGACCTCCGCGCTAGATGGACACTCTGTCGGATATCCACCTACAAAGATGTAGTTGCTTGGCTACAAAAGATTCCTAATCCCACAATTGCTATTTTATAATCTTGTGTTTATTTGTTGAATTCTCCTTACCCTCATGTTACCTTCCCAGTCTCCCATTCTTGTTTTCCCCCGTGTCTCTCTCCCCTCCCTAGGCTCCCCCCCCCTTTTTTCTTATACCACTCTTTTACCTGGGATCAGTTGACTGTTTAGCCTGGTCTATAGGAGCTGGGAGGGGTGGGGGTTGCCACTTACTACTTACTGGGAAGGTGACTGGGTTCTCTTAAGTAAGCCTTTGGAAAGATTGATTGAGTACCAACAATTCCCACGGAGCTCATGTACTATATAAGTGAAATATAAAAGTTAATAGATGGTCTGGTCCCTTTCCCTGATACACACATGGAAGACGACTTGAACTCACAGAGTGAGAGTTAATATTACAAGATGGAAATATATATGTAATTTCGAATACATAGCCTGGGACGGGGGGCTCCTTGATAGAAGGTCCTTCCTCAACAGGGATTTCCCAAAGCACACACGTGCAGGGTTTAGATTGTCCCTACCATTCCAGCGATTCAGAAGTTTGTTTTACATATAATAAACCGACGGAGGCCTGCGTAGTTGGGCCTTTGTTCTCTTTTCCTAATTCTTAGACTGTAAATACTTTCTACTCTCCTTGCTTCTATCTAAACTTGATCTTTTCTCCATCTACCTTTTCTTTTCTCTTCAAGCTCCCCTGCGGCCCATATAGTGCCCGTTGGTGTCTGGGAGACACATCCAGTCGGAACAGCTGAAGTGTCAGTAGATTTCTTAATCTAGATACACAGAATGGATCAGCTGAAAATTTGCTCATATAATGTTAAAGGGTTTAACACCCTCAAAAACGTAATAAGATAATTGAAGAAATGCATAGACAAAAAGTAAAGTTATTGCTTTTACAGGAGACGCATTTCAAGAGGGATCATGTCCCTGGCATCGGTGGCAGACGATATAACGTATGGCTGCATAGCTCCAATCCGGAGACACGCTCTCGGGGAGTCTCTATAGCAGTACACAAATCCTTGGCTCATACCGTGCTGGACTCTATCATAGATCGGGAAGGGAGATACATCTTTCTGAAAATGAAGGTGAATTCTACCATTTTTACTGTGGCTAATTGGTATTTCCCCAACAGTAACCCCTGGACAAATGCTTAACTTTCCTCAAGGAGCTGGCTGCGTTTGCTGAAGGTATTCTGTTGGTTGGGGGGGATTTTAATTTCAGTCTTAACCCTGCAATAGATAGCTCCTCGGGAGGGGGGAGATTTCCACGTGCAAAGCTGGGAGCAGTAAAGAGAGAAATACAAAACTTGGGCCTGGTAGACGTTTGGAGAGCCCTCCACCCCAATGATAGAGACTACACCTTTTTCTCATCTGCCCACCAGAGTTACAGTAGAATTGATATGATACTAGTAAGTCAGGTAACCCTGACCTGGCGGGTCCAGGCCTCCATAGGCCAGATTTGCATGTCGGATCATGCACCAATATTCTGTCAGCTGCAACTGCCGGGGGGGGGGACACAAAAAACAGTGGACATGGAGGTTGAACGACAATCTCCTCAACGACGAGATATGCGTCGCAGAGATCAAAACGGTCATTTCGGAATTTCTCAACATTCACGCCGGTGATCCCACTACTATACCAACTCAATGGGAGACCTTGAAATGTGTCATTAGAGGGGTTTTGGTTAATCACGGGTCTAGAATTAAGAGAGAAAAGCAAAAGAAAATTGATTCTCTGACTAATAGAATATCAGTCTTGGAGTGCTCCCACAAACAGTCCCTATCACAGCAAACCTTGGCCGAACTGGTGATTGCCAGAGATGACTTGAGACGTCTGATCGACCAGAGATACCTCCGGGGGAAGGAGAGACTACATAGGTTTGTGTATGAATATGGTGACAAGTGTGGTAGACCGCTTGCAAGACTGCTACACCCCAGAGGCGTCCCGGGTAGAGTTCCTCAAATCAGACGACCGACTGGAGACCTAACACAGAACCCAGACGAAATAATACAGACTTTTGGGGATTTTTATAGTCATTTATACAATATTAAAGGCCATTATGACGACATGGACCAGACTCAGAGAGACGAGAAGATTAGGGATTATATTGAGGCGACCGCGTTACCAACTATAAAACCCTGTGACGCGGACATATTAGACTCAGAATTTACCGAGACTGAGGTAACTGAGGTCATTAAGAGTTCCCCGGGAGGGAAGAGTCCTGGCCCAGATGGATACACAGCCAAGTTCTTTAAACTGTTCAGCCCCTTGATTGTTCCCTTCCTAACGAGAGTCTTCAATTCAATTTCCCCTGACGATCCATGGGTCCCCCAGTCATTGGAGGCACACATCAGTGTTATACCTAAACCTGGGAAAGAACATACTGAGGCAGCAAACTACAGACCTATCTCCTTAATTAATATTGATGTAAAAATGTTTTCCAAGATTCTGGCTAACCGCCTAGCTCCCTTCCTCCCTCAAATTATTCATACTGACCAGGTGGGGTTTATTCAGGGGAGGGAGGCCAGAGATAATACAAATAAATTGAGGCTTCTGATGGCCCGGTCGAGGGCCTTGAAGATCCCGATGTGTCTGCTCTCAGTTGATGCGGAGAAGGCCTTCGACCGGGTCAGTTGGAGGTTTATGAGGGCTTCCTTAGAGCAGCTAGGGCTTGGAGACAGTTTCATAAACAAGATCTTGTCTTTATATAGAGGACCCACTGCACAGGTTAGAGTTAATGGATCTTTGTCAACGGCTTTCCCATTGGCAACGGGACTCGTCAGGGGTGTCCCCTATCTCCATTAATATATGTCATCATAATGGAACATCTCGCAAATGCAATCAGACAAAATCCCGACATTAAAGGCCTAACTTGGAATTCCCACTCCTATAAGGCGGCGTTATTTGCGGACGACCTGCTCTTATGTGTCACCCAACCCAGGACCTCTTTCCCCTCTATAATGAAAGTATTTGATAAATTTGGTAAATTAAGTAACTTCAAGGTGAATATAGCTAAAACAGAGGCCATGGATGTATCCCTCCCGGTGAACGAGGAGTCACATCTGATGGAACATTTTCCATTCAGATGGAAGTCGGAGGCACTAAAATATTTAGGAATCTTTGTCCCTAAAGACCCAAGTAGATGGTTCGACTTAAATTACCTCCCACTTCTACGGAGAACGACTGATGATTTACAGAGGTATGATAAAAGAAACATCTCATGGTTTGGTCGCATCAATGCGATAAAGATGGACATACTACCGAGATTCCTGTTCTTGTTCCAGACGGTCCCGTTAGATGTTCCATCTAGTTTCTTTAATAGCTTAAAAACCCTTCTCACTAGGTTTGTCTGGGGAGGACGTAGACCGCGGATAGGTATTAAAAACTTGTATAGACATAAACTTCAAGGGGAGCTGGATTACCTAATTTTAAAATGTACCACAGGGCGGTTGCTCTGATGAGAATGTTCGACTGGCAGTTCCACCACACCACTAAACAATGGGTGACTTTAGAACAGGGTGATTTAGATACACCCCTTAGGTACTTACCCTGGTTACTCTCTTCTGATAGACCCAAGATAGATCCCAAAGATCACTCCATCACAATGACTCTAAAAATATGGGATCTTGAGGTCAGGAAGGGGTTACTGGCCAAAAAACTTGGACCCCTGACACCACTCTTCAAAAACCCACTGTTCCCCCCGGCATTGCAAAAGACTTCATTTTTAAAATGGAAGGTGGAGGATGAGCCTAGAGTGTTCCAAATATCTGGGGAAGGAGGACTGGTACCCGCAAGGACCTTAATGGTACCTGATAGTGAAGGATCTTGGATGGAACATGCCCAACTACAATCATTCATGGCTAAATTCAAACGAGAAGGTAACTTTTCTGCGGTGCGGTCCCGCTTTGAGAAAGTCTACACCCAGGAAAATCCCCCTACACATCTAGTCTCCTTCATTTACTCAGAGTTACTTCATAACGACCCAGAGGATAGACCCAGATATTTTGATAGATGGGAGACTGAACTAGATGGGGAGTTGACGGGAGAGGACTGGACTAAAGCATGCCTGTTCACCCATAAATTATCAATGGCATGTTTGGCACAGGAGAGGAACTTTAAAATTCTCTCGAGATGGTACCAATGTCCTGTGAATTTGCACGCGGCCTTCCCCTCAACCCCTGATAGTTGCTGGAGGTGCGGTACTTCTAGAGGGTCAATGCTACATATCTGGTGGGATTGTTATAGAATTAAACCATTTTGGGACTCTGTTTTTAAGTTTTACAAGGCTGTAAGCGGACACGACTTGGCTGTGACCCCAGAATTGGCCTTACTCTCTGTCCTCCCGGGATCTATCAAATCTCAGAAGGGTGATTTACTCCGATTCTTTTTGACGGCAGCCAGAACGGTCATCCCAAGGTATTGGAAAACTTCTCACACACCAACTTTGACAGAGTGGTTGGAGGAAATGAGTAAAATTCACAGAATGGAGGAGCTGACGGCGGAGGTCACCGATGCTAGGGACAGATACTTAAAGATATGGAGCTCATGGGTCGTGTTCCTGGATACTCCTAATTGTAGAGACTTGTTCCTCAATGAGGTGCTAGACTAGATTACCAAGCGACTGGAGGACCTCGGGTCTCGATAAGAGTCACGGGGACATAGGGGTAGGGGAGCCTCTTCTTCAGTATACCTATCTCTGCTCTCTCAGATTGTTAATCTACCTTCTCTCTTTTCTTATACATCTTATCCCCTTCTACATGCTCCTTCCTTACTCTTTCCCCTCACTATATCTTTGTAGAACAAATCCCTTGAACAGAGGGCCAACTATATGGTAGATGAGAACCAACGATCCAATAAAGGATAATATCCCATATTCTGATTTCACCAGATAGATTTCTAACATATAGAAAAATGGCGAAATATACCTTAAGAAACTAAATGAATACAGATACTTTATTGTTCCATGATGGAAAACAAATCTTTTCCTTCTTTTATTGATTATTTTAATTGTTATTTGTTTTTTCTCAAGAAGATTTCTTACAGGATCGAACTCAAAAGTTAGCTCTCTAGCCGTAAAAAGACATTGTCTGAGTTGACCTGATGATAATGAACTACACTGTATTAATGTTTTTAAGGAGATATGTTATCTCCAATGTATGTACTCTTTGATACCCTTGTCCCCTTCCCTGTTTCAATAAAAATAGATTGAACATAAATACCGGTGACGGGAGGGATTGTCTTCTCACCGCTCCCGTCCGGACCGGAGAAGGGTCAGAACTATTTTTTAGTAACAGACCTGGGGATCGGCAATCAGGCTCTTTAGTGTGGTTGACAAGAGAACTAAAGCAAAACACAGACCAAGAAAGGTATTGTAGAGACACCTCTGACAGGCTCTGGAAAAGCCTCCAAAATCTGCGGCTACAAATCCTGGTGAGCCCGACTGAACCGGGTACCCTTATCATCTGGTACCAGTAAAGAACTGTTTAAGCTAATTTGGTCTCCGGCATCAGTTATTCATCGCCCGAAAGGCTCCTACAGCACCACAGAGCTTAGGACTACTACTCCCCTCATCCTCCCCGCTGCCCTGAGGTAAAGCTCCACCTGTGGGGAGCTGTACTATCACTGCTGTGTCACCATCACCTCAGCGGCCGGCTGCAGCGCTGGTAACCCCATTACCAGGTACCACAGGTGACATCACATATTATTACCCCATCATCATCATCATCCCCCATCTGCCATTGAGCGCCCAGGGCACGGAACCGGGACCCGACCAGCTGTGATCCCCACTGGTATCCGAATATCCCCTTCCCTGCTGGCCCGATTCAATTTCACACATCTTGGGCCCTCTAGGCTTGTTTTCTCCTCAGCGGTAACTGACCTGTGGGCGTCTTTCTGTGCCACCGCTTGTCCTCAGCGTCACCTTAGCGCTGCTGAGTCTTATGTGATCTTGGTGGGTGAATGAGGGAAAAGCCACCGTGCTCTGAACGCAGATCGTGGACACGGGCGGCTGCGTTCACCCTCGGAGATCCCCGGCGTCCCCACAGGAGAGGAGACGTTTAAGATGCACTGTCTCCGGATCATGTGCACAGTCCTCCCATCTGTCCAAAGGGGCTTCTGACCAAGTATGGGGTATCGCTGTGCTCATAAGAAATTGGGTAACAAACTGTGGGATCAGTGTTTGGTGTCACCTCTTGTGAAAGTGAGAAATGTGGTGCTAAAAACATTTTTGTGAAAAAAAAGACAATGTAGATTATGACAACCTATTGTTATCACATTGTGTGAAGTCCCTGTGGGGTCACAATGCTCACTATAACCCTAGATATAATCCTGGAGGGATCTAGTTTCCAAAATGGGGTCACTTGTGGGGGGTTTCTGCTCTTTAAGGGTCCGGGAAATGTGACATGGTGCCGTCATCTATTTCAGCCAAATTTGTGTTCCAGTTTTCCAATCCTCTTTCTCTTCTGATTCCTCCCATTTGTCCAACCAGAACTGTTTCTCTACATGTGGGGAATCTCCACGCTCAGAATAAATTGAGGATAAAGCAACATTTTTAGGTAAAATGTAAATGTATTTCTTTTTCCTTCCACTTTGCATTCATTGCTGTGCAGCAGCTGAAGGGTTAATAATCTTGGTGAATGTGGTATGAGCAGTCTGAGGGAGGGCAGCTTTTGGGGTCACTTTTGGGTGTTTTCTGTCACATCGGCCCCTCACAGTCTCATGTGGCCCCTAAAAATGGTTTAGTAAATTTTGATGTAAAAATGAGAAATTGCTGATGACCTTTGAACCCTTCTAACGTCCGAACAAAACAATGATGTTTCCAGGATTGTGTGATGTAAAGTGACTTGTGGGGAATGTGATTTATTAACTATTTGTGTGACAGAACATGTCACGAAAATACAATCTCAGAATCACTGGGATCCGGTGAAGCTCCAGAGTTATAACCTCATAAAGTGACACCGGGCAGATCTGTGACATCTGATTCGGTCATTATGGTGGAATATGGCTCAGTCATTAAGGGGTTAATCATTAGTGATGAGCAAATTTTGCTCAAACCCGTTCACCAATTTCAGATTCGGCGGATTCAGTTCAACACCACGAATTCGAACGTTTTGCTTAAAAGTTAGAAAATTCTATGGCACCAGATGGCTTAGTGTCGAGCCCCAGGCCCTGGGGTACTCGGATATCAGGCTCGGAGGGGTTTTCACGGGGATGTAATGGGTGGCAGCGCCTGGCCTGGGTGACACTTCAATAAGGGTTTATGTACAGGGGATGAGTTATTGTCACGTGACGCCACCTGTAGTACCTGGCAGGGCCGGTTTTAGGCAAAGTGGGGCCCTAGGCAAAAGGTTAAAGTGGGCCCTAAATGCTCAGGACACTTTCACATCTAACGCTTTGCTGCATTTTGCTCAATTTGCATTTCCATGCGTTTTTACCGCAAAAACGCATCAAAACGCATGCGTTTTTGTTCCCATTGATTTTAATGGATACACATGCAAAAACGCTGCCCAAAACATCGGGGAAGACGTTTTGTGCTGCGTTCGCAAAAATGCATGCGTTTTGCGTTTTTGAAAACGCACATGCGTTTTTACATGCGTTTTTACATGCGTTCCCATTGAAATCAATGGGGGAAAAAACGCTAGCGTTTTTAATGCGTTTTTAGCGGTAAAAACGGCTAGAAAGGCAAATTTAGCAAAACGCACACCAACCTTAGATGTGGAACAGGCCGTAGTTATATGGTAAGAGTGACTTCATAAGTTGATTATCTAGGTCAGAATAAGAACATACTGAACATCATTTTTATTTCAATCAAAGAAAAAAAAACTGAAATTTGTAAAAAAAAAAATTTTTTTTTTTTATTTTCCGAGACCCATGATGTTTTAATTTTTGAAGATACATAGATATGTGAGGATTACTTTATGTGCCCTGAGCTGACATTTTTACTGATACCATTTTGAGTCAGATACAACATTTTGATCGCCTTTTATTGCATTTTATTGTAACAACGTGGTGGCCTAAAAAACATAATTCTGGCGTTTTTATTTTTTTCCCATTACGCCATTTACCAATTGGATTAATTTACCTCATATATAGATTCTTACGAACGCAGCGATACCAAATATGTGTATTTTTACATTTTTTTCACTGTTTTATTGCTATTTTCAGTTCAGCTCCTTTGGGGGCCCCTAAGAGAGTGGGGGCCCTAGGCAACTGCCCAGTCTGCCCCCCCCCCTAACGCCGGCCCTGGTACCTGATGGGTCACCAGCGCCGGCACAGTCCGCCGGAGGTGGATGGTGGTGTGGCTGAGATGGCAAAGCTCCCTGCAGGCGGAGCTGGTCCTCCGGGGCAGCGTTCCTGGAAGGGAACAGGTTGAGGTAGAAAAACACATACAGGCAAAGTCACTTTCTCCCAGGTACTTTACTGTCAACTTGTAGCAGCATCACACAAAGTTCACAGTCCAACATCGGATGTTAAAATAATAGGTAGCTCTACGGGTGGCTGCAAGTGGATCCCAGGTATGGTGCAACCCGTGTTGTACCTTAGTTGACTAACCCGTGTCCTTTCTTCCCCGCCTAGGATGGGCCAATACCCAATGTCTCCGTGTAGGTAGTATTGGGGGTCCTCTCCCTCGGTGTGAGGAAGCAGGCTGATCGTTCCGTCTGGCAGGGTGCTGTGGCGATAAACGGACAACAGCAGCCGGTTGCCGACTGCAAAGATGAACTCTGGCCGCATCCTCGGGCTCGGCGTTCCCGTGGTGGACTGGAGAATCCCCTGGAGTATGGACACTCCACTCTGAGGATCTCCCTTTCTCTCTAGGGCCCGGACTTCTCGCGTCGGGCGCCCTCTTTCAGGATCTCCTCAAGTTCCCTTCTTCTTCCCTCCGGATCGGCTTAAAACTGTCCGGGTAAACCTTTCACCCCGTTCCACACTCTTTCCAACTTTCCTCCTTCTCCGACTGTTCCGACCCTCCCCCTCTCTCACCCACTAGAGAGGGACTACTCTTTCTCCTGTTCTCCTGGCTGGCCATTCTACTGAAGACCTCCTTTATCCCCCTAGAGGTGAATATATCCCCTCCCAGGTAACCTCCCACCGCTCAGCTAATGTGGGAGTGCTGGGAATGGGTCCCACCCACCAACCTAGGGTCCACTTGCAGCTGGGGCAATTACACCTCTTTTACGGGTGCAATACCCCTCTGTGACGCCTGACCATGCTAGGAAAATTCAGGTATACATTAGATCCATGGTGATCCATTCTTTGAGGGAATTAGATGTAGAGGCTCATGAAGCCGAGATTTCTGAACACGAGATCCTAGAAGCCATTAAATCTACATCAACATCTAAGTGCCCTGGACCAGACAGGTTTACTCCAATTTTTTACAAAAGCTTTCAGACCCAACTGCTGTCCCAGATGCTAGCCACATTTATTTACATAACCGAAGGCACTAACTTTGCCCCACAATCGCTGGAGGCCCATATTAGTATATTGCCCAAACCAGGGAGAGAGCCTACTTTAGCCGCAAAGTACAGGCCTAAGATCTTAGCAGACCGCCTAGCACCTCTACTCCCTTTTATAATCAACATGGACCAAGTGGGCTTCGTCAAGGGCGGCAAAGCTAGGAATAATACCATTAGGACCCTGCTCCTGATTGATAAATCCAGATCACATAACATCCTCCTCAGCTTGTTATCTTTTGCTGCTGAGAAGGACTTTGACAGGATCCACTGGGGTTTCATGAGGGAGGCACTGGTTCAAATTGGTCTAGTCCCCAGGTTTTTACACAGACTATTTTCACTCTATTCTGCCCCATCGGCTCGAGTTAGGGTTAACGGTGCCCTGTCTGCACCTTTCGCAATTAGGAACGGGACCAGGCAGGGTTGCCCACTGTCCCCCCTCCTATATATGATGGTCATGGAACACCTAGCTACTGCTATGAGAGGAAATGACAATATTCATGGCCTACAGACAGAGTTGACCCACCATAAAACAGCATTGTTCGCTGATGATTTTACATATCCCAACCTAGGATCTCGATTCGTCTATTTTGAAGGAGTTCGAGGTTTTTGGCTTGAGTAATTTTAAAATAAACTTCACTAAGTCGGAGATGTTAAATATATCCCAGTCGTCACCGGAAGTTTCCTCCTGAAAACTAGCCACACCTTCAAGTGGAGAGCGAAGGCCATCAAGTATCTGGAAACACATATCCCTTCCGACTTATCGACACTCGGCCCACTCAACTACCAAACCCTACTATCACACGTGGAGACACAAATATCCTCTTACAGAACACTTAAACTAACCTGATTGGGGAAGATAAACTTAGTTAAGGTGGACATCTTTCCTCCGATATTATACATATTTTAGACTGTCCCCATTCTACGTCGTAGGGATTTTTTCTTAAGGCTTCATTCTATCATAGGGAGATGTGTATGGGGAGGGGAGAGGACTAGGGTGAGCATGAGGACTTTGATAGCCCACGTGGAGTCGGGAGGAGTAGGCTTACCAGACTTTCTCACCTACTTCCTAGCGATATCGTCAGGTTATTGGATTGGCAGCACAAATCCAATTCTAAAAAGTGGGAATCACTGGAACAAGAGGGAATACACATTCCTCTGCATTACCTTCCATGGATATACCCTTTAGACTTACGACAGGTCGGTGCTCCCTCTGATCTCACCATGAGAACACTGAAAATTTGGCAGTCATATGTAAATCAAAAACCCATGAGAGGGAAGATGAACCCCAATTATCAGCCGGAGATGAATAGGAGGTCTTTTCTGTGCTGGACAAGTGTGGAGGATATTCGCATAGGGCAAATTCTTCAACATGGTGAGGTGCCCTCTTTTGAGACGTTGCAATGACACTCCTCGTCAATTCCACTGAGGTGGTTCGAGTTCCTCCATATGCTCTCTTATATCTCCTCGGCAGTTCAGTTGAGCGGAGCCAGACCCCTTCCCTCCCCTTTGTTGGAATTGTTTCAAAACAATTCTCCTCCCTCCCATGCAATCTCCGAAATATATCAAATTATTGCAGTGGAGAAAGTGACTGGAAATGCCCCTTTCAGCTGGCCTGGGAGAGAGAGTTGGGCAGAGAGATTGCTTGGGCCGACTGGAAGAAAAGCTTCCTGTCTACGCACAAGATGGTGAACACGTGCGCAGCCCAGGAGAGAAATTATAAGGTATTATTTAGGTGATACTATTGCCCTGATCAGCTTCATGTGGTTTTCCCTTCGATCTCAGAGCTGTGCTGTGTGTCAGAGGTGGGAAATATAGTCTGCAGAGCTGTTCATGTATACTATAGCCTGGGAATCAGAGATCAGGTCCAAATCAAGAGGAGGAAATGATCTGCACTGATTCTCAAGATCTTTGTGAGCCTGAACAGGGCCAGATGAAAAAGGGTCTGATTATAGACCCTCATTAGCAAACTTCACCTTCAATCCCTGTTGGTGGACACCATGAGGCTGATGATGATAACGCTCAGTTACCTAAGGCAAATGCTGACTTGACTTTGCGCTCAGGGCAGGAAAAGGGCGGCTCTGAAGTCAAGGAGTGTGACAACACAGAGGGTGATGAGAAGGATACAGATCCCACTTGCTGTCAACCCACAGGCACGCAGTTGATGAGCTCAACAGAGGAGGTAGAAGAGGATGATGATGAAGCTGAATTTAGTTTGCGGCTTCCTGGACAGAGACTGCAACCACACCAAGCTCTGCGTCCTCAGCCTCGTGTCTACTTCTCTGCAGAAGCTGTGTTGGCTCTGCAGTTCGCATCAGCGCTAAGCCTGGCCTAGCCTTGGCCTTTCTCCAGAACGCGAAAGATGACCCAACTCATGTTATCTGCTATATATATATATAAGCAAAATCTGAGTAGAGGCAAACAAATCAATAATTTGACTACTTCATGCATGAACCGTCAGATGAAGCATAATTACAGTGGCAAGGTCACCGTGCTACAATATGACTTAGCCGGCCTGGCCAACCACTGACCACCCCATCAAGCGCAGGTGTGGCTTCTTCATCCTCCGTGAGGATGTGGGGACTGTAGTGTCACATAGACCTTCGACCGCACAATGTTCACCTCTTTACGTACAACAGCAATGTGATTCACAGGCCGTCAGCTGTTTTTGAAGTGGATATGCCTGCTGGAGCTGAGAGCTGTCAGACATCGAGAGCACCACCTCTTCATGAAGGCAACATAACATCTCCGCCTGCATCTCCCTCAGAGACCAGCAGTTTGTCTGGTACATCCACTCCACCCTGTCTCAGCACAGCAGCCAACAGCCCTGGTCAAGTAAAAGACCATATACTCCTACCCATGCTAAAACTATGAGCTAAAATTTCACCGTCTCCAAGATGTGGGCCGCGGAAATGCTGCCTTTCCGCCTGGTGGATACCGAGGGTTTTCGAAAGCTTATGGTCATTGCAGTCACACGGTACCAGATGCTCAGTCACTACTTCACAAAGAAAGCTGTGGCTGCGCTACAACAGCATGTCGCAGACATCACTGCTTTTTTAAGAAGCTCTGTGTGCAATAGAGTGCATTTCGCCACAGACACTGGGACGAGTAAGCATGGCCAAGGGCGTTACATGTCGCTGATAGCTGCAGGGGATGGATCTGGGGTACAAGTTGTGCCATCCCCACAATCAGTGAGTAAAACCTCTGTATGTAGCAGTTCTTCCACTGCTTCTGCCTCCTCCACCTCCTCTAGGGCCTCCTCCTGTTCCCAAAACCTCTTTTGTAATATGACACACGTTCCAATTGTGCAGAAGGAATTCAGCACTCATCCTTCCTACGCTGCCAGTGGGAAATGTGAGTCACACAGCTGAGGAGTTGTGGTCAGCTTTGGAGACTTTCAACACAGAGAACATTGAGAAATTCAGAGGTAAAACACATATATTAGTGAGAATAATATAAGGAAGTATATAACACTACGTGGAAGTATATAATACTGTGAAGTATTAATTGAGACTATATAAATAAATAAATAAAAAAAATTTTTTAAAAACCCAATAGTTGTAGATACACTTTATAGCAAAGCACAATAGTTAGACATAGGAGGAAAACACATTGCATTTAAGTAAATCACTACTTGGAATGTATATATAGAGGAAGCTGATAATTGCATTTAAAAAAGTATAATTTTAGTTATACAATGCACAGGACTAGGAGATTCAACAGTCCATACAAAGAGATAAAGATCCCATATTGTTATTGGTGAACAATAAGGTATTTACACCGAATATCTGTTGTATAGAATGTATTAGCTCCATACTGACATAGGGATTTATATTTGTCAAAAGGGAATGGATTATGGTGTAGAAATTAAGAAAACCCGTAACCAAGAAAAAAAGACTCTTGATGATACAGGTAGCAGTCTTCCTTAATACAAAAACTGAATAGCTATTAAGAATAGAGGAGGTATTTATAATATATGTCCTTGGCAGAGAGAAGAAAGAAGAATCCTAATCTAAACCAAGCACTCATTAGAAGGAGTAATGACCTCTAAAAGGTAAAAAGGCCCTTTTATAGATAAATAGAGGAAAGCTGAGATCTATATATAAATACTAATATACTGTATATTTTTAGGACTCCACAGACATCCCAGGGGAGCCACAAGGCCATCAAAGAAAGTGTATATCCCTAGTACAAGAATAAATCGTTAGCGTGATAATAATCAAGGAATATCTGAATTTTGATTTTGATAATTTTATAAGTATTTATTAAAATAATTTTTTATTTAATTTTTATAAGAATTTTTTTATTATTCACATGAAAATATAATGTTTAAATAAACATCCGGAATAACGGTTAATTAATAGAGTATTGGCATGGTTAATCGATAGCCATTGTTAAAAGGGTTTGTTAGCGCTGGGCCCACATCAAATGTTCTTTGATTTCTCTAGTGCTTTCAATATCTTACAGCAGTTGTTACTACGTAATAGGATGAGAGATAATGGTTGAGGAGGGGATGAGAAACTGGATAACTGACTACACCTGTCAGACCGGACGTAATATGTACAGATGGGAGCGGCTGTGTCTGGCAGATTATTGAGTAGTGTTGGTGCCCCTCAGGGAACGGTGCTAGCGCGCTTCCTATTCAGGTTGTATACAGCAGATTTTCACTATAAATCAGATTTTTCCAACTCCATACATTCTCGGAAGATGGATGTATCAAGGAGGGCCAGGGTGATAAGGAATGTAGAAGCGTGGTGGTGGATTTTGTGGATTGGTGCCATGCTATCTACAACTAAGCGTTAAGAAAACTAAGCAGCTGGTGGTGAACTATAGTAGGAGGAAGATGGAATATTTACTAGTCACTATCGCCGGTCAGATGGTGGAGCAGGTGGAGAGTTACACATATTTGGGGTCCACCTGGATAGCAAACTGGAGTGGAGGTGTCATACAGAGAGGGTTTATAAGAAGGGAATGAGCAAACTATATGAAAACTAAGGTCATCTAATGTGAGCAGCAAAATGTTAGAAATGTTCTACCAGTCCGTAGTGGCAAGTTCCATATTTTTTGCTATCACATGCTGAGGAAGTAGTGTGCGGGTGTCTGATGCCACTAGGCTTATCAAGGCAAGCTTGGCTGTTGTCCGCCATCTTGACACTTTTGAGGAGGTAGTCGAGAAAGGAACCCTGAAGAAATGTATGGCCATTATGAACAAAAATGTGCAGCCATTACATGAACTGTTCAGGATACAGAGGAGCACCTTCAGCAATCGTCTAATCCTACTAAGGTGTAAGAAGGAAAAATACAGGAAATCGTTTGTGCTGTCCGCTATGGGATTGTACAACAATCACCTTAATGTGAAACCAAAGTGATCCGAGGAATATTGACATTCTAATCCTATATGGTACTGACCTGCCATGAACACGCATGTATGAACCTCCATTGTTAATTGTCTACTATTATGTTGTAATTCATGTCTTTGTTCTGCTGTTGTGATATTGTAACTTCCCTCTGGATCAATAAAGTATCTTATCTCTTCTTCATTTGAACTTTTAGGGGTTTGTTTTCATATTAAAATAAAAAATTTCCACTTTTTGTTTATTTCACTTGGCCCCTGAGGGCGCCTCAACACTGCACAGTGCAATCACTCCTGCAGTACAGAGCAGTGATGATCCACAGCTCTGCACAGCACAAATCATCACATTATGTCAGCGACACTGCTCAGACATAAGGATAGGGGTCAGCAGCTAACCGCGCGCAGTCATGGCAATACATCGATGTCCCATAATCTCGTCACGGGGTCGCCGATAGGGAATAGCGCAATCCCCATTAATGGTTGTGTTGCTCAGTTTCATCATTGTCATTTTAATATTTGAGGATAAATATTGATATTTCCACAGATCATACAGTAATATATACAAGGTTCATAGAATCTTCATTACTTTGAAAGCAGAAAGGTTATTTTTTCCCCTCTTGTTTATTTAATAAAGATGGATCGATATCACAATCACATATACATTTTGGTGTTTATCAGATCCAGGCTAAATTCACCTTCAAATAAAACCAACAAACCCTCTTACTGACTAATGTCTCTGAATAACCGAATGATATAGTTTCCTCTAATATGAATTGTTTGAGGAATTTGAAATGTGATTTGTCTGTAAAACATTTCACACCTATAGAGAATCAGCACGGCTTCTCTCCTTTGTAACTTCTCTGATGACTTTAGACGTTTATCTTTTGTAATAAAACATTTCCTGACTTCTGAACATGAAAAACAGCCTTTCCCCTTAACTCTCTGATGTTTAATAAGGTCAAATATCTCTGTACAGCACTTTCTATATTCACAACATAATTACACCTTCTCATCTTTGTGAATTCTTCGATGATGAACAAGACTTGATCTGTGTGTAAAATGTTTCCCACATTCTGAACATGAGTATGGCTTCTCGCCTCTGAATTCTCTCATTCTCTGATTTAGTTGCAAAGTATTTTCAAAAAAACAAACATAAAAATGGCTTCTCCCCTGTGTGACTTTGATGATGATCAACAAGTCTGGTCTTAGAAATAAAACATTTCCCACATTCAGAACATGAATATGACTTCTATCTTGTGTGAATTTTCTGATGTTGACCAAGATATGACTTGTGTCCAAACATTTCCCGCATTCTGAACATGAATATGGCTTCTCTCCAGTGTGACTGCTCTGATGTTTAACTAAAGAGGAATGACATGTAAAGCATTTCCCACATTCTGAACATGAATATGGCTTCTCTCCTGTGTGAATTCTCTGATGTCTAACAAGAGAGGATTGATCTGCAAAACCTTTCCCACATTCTGAACATGAATACGGCTTCACTCCTGTATGAATTCTTTGATGTTGAACACATAAGAATTGACGTGTAAAACATTTCCCACATTCTGAACATGAATATGGCTTCTCTCCTGTGTGACTTCTTTCATGTCTAACAAGAGTTGATTTATCTTTGAAGCTTTTCCCACATTCTGAACATGAATATGGCTTCTCTCCTTTGTGACTTATTTCATGTCTAACAAGAGTTGATTTATCTTTGAAGCTTTTCCCACATTCTGAACATGAATATGGCTTCTCTCCTGTGTGACTTCTTTCATGTCTAACAAGAGTTGATTTATCTTTGAAGCTTTTCCCACATTCTGAACATGAATACGGCTTCTTTCCTGTGTGAATTCTTTCATGTATAACAAGATGTGATTTATATATGAAGCGTTTCCCACACGCTGAGCAGGAGTGCGGCTTCTTCCCTCTATGAATTCTTCTGTGTGTATGAGGACTTCTTGTAAAATGCTTTTTGCCTCCTTTCTGATCTGTACATGTAACAATGTGAGATTGGTCAGGAGGAGGTTCCTCAGGATTAGGTGGATTATATGTTAGCTCTGTACTTTTGGATCCTGGATTTACATTAGTGCTGATGAGATTTTCTTCTGAAGAGTTCTGCTTCATATCTTCATCTTCTAATTCATAATTTGCCAATAACATGAAGCGTCTCTCAGGATTGTTATTGTCATTTTCTGTAAGGATAAAACATGAATTTAGTAAATGTCTTCACAATCCAAAGTAGATATACCATCTCTATTAGGGTGTATTCACATGTGATTTAATTATAGCAGATTTTTTTAGAACTAAAGACCAGAGTGTTAGCTGGAGAAACGCTGCGTACAATTATGCACATTTTTTTGTAAGTTTTTTATGTGTTTTCGAATTATTTTAAGTTGCTTTTTTTGATTCATGCAAACACACTGCAAAAAATGATTATGCTGCAGATCCAAAATAATCTCATTGATGGTAAAAAAAACAAAAACAACACAAAACGGACAAAAAAATAAGACGCTGAGTATTTTATACATAAAATATACTGCAAAATGCAATACCGCTGCAATAACTCCATGTGTGATCATAGCCTTATACAGGACAATACACATGAAGGGTCAGAGCCAGAAGTGGAAGGAAGAAGAGGCACAAACCATTTCCTCTGAACAAATCACAGTTCTGGCTGTAAAAAATGCATTCAAAGCTGCCACAACACTACAATGTGATTCTATACATCTCCCCACACATAACACAAGTATAACATAGAGGCTTCCTAATAACCCCTTCCAGCACCACACTGAGGTGAAGTGTTATTACTGCACCACGCTCTACATGTACAGCATGGGGGAGGAATGGAAGAGGAGCTATGCCCGTGCCATACACAGCGGAGTCACCATGTACATATACCTGGACCCCCCCAGAATAGTGGTCACATCAGGGGAGCGCCTATGTGCCATCATTGATGTGTAATGGTACCTTTACACGCCGCGACGGCAGGCTGGATACATCGCGCTACAAGCTACAATTGTAGCTTGTAGCGTCCATATCGCCTGTAGTAGCGGCGTCTGAAGAGGCGACGCTACAGCCGGCGACAGATACATCTGTTTATGGTCTCTGCTCATAAACTTAAGGCAACATCGCCGATTGTAGCGAGCTGTATCGGCGTGTAAAGAAGCAATGGAAGGCAACTCTGGACACCCGGCGATGTGGCTGCCATGTATCTAAGGCGTGACACAGTCGCCATGTTACCGCGCCCCATCTGCGATCATTGGAGATCGCTCCTGCTTTATGATTGGTAGTCGCAGCATAGGGCGGGATATTTAAGGAGCTGACCAGTCACACTACACAATTACTCGAGCGTGCTGTATTAACCAGCCTCCTGCGATGCCTGGCCAATCCTGATGATATTGCGCTGTCCTATCATCGTACGGACGGCTCGTAATCCAAGATTGTTGCACGCCTATGTGCTATCCCTGCTGCACCGGGTCCGCCCATAGTAGCTTGTTGGAGCGGTGTGTAAACATGGTACGCTACGCTACAGCTGGCTACTTGAGACACCCGGCGATGTAGCTAGCTATAGATGTAGCGTGGCGTAGCGCACCTTGTCGCGGCGTGTAAAGAGGGTGCGTTGACCGTTTGTAGCCGTTTGAGCGTGCTCGTGCACGCGAAGTAGCGCGATGTATCCAGCCTGCCGTCGCGGCGTGTAAAGGTACCATAACTCATTAATGTCACAGTCACTATTGACTTCATGTGAAAGGAGTGTGACTGAAGGAGAATGCTCCCTCTGTCCCTCATTGGCCTCAGTGTGTATGGAAGCCTATTAGATCCTGCTATAGACAAGACGTAATAGGCAGCTGTTAGGCCGGTTTCACATCACGGTTTTTGTGATCTGGGGCTGTCCGGTGTGAACTGGACAGCCCCAGATCAGATTTCGGCCCCATAGTATTCCTATGGGGCCGGATGGCAGCTATGTGCCGTCCGATTTCCATCTGTCCAGGAGGATCCAGGACAATACGGATTTTTCTCCTGGACACAAAAATGTTGCAAGCAACATTTTTATGTCCGGGGGAAAAAATCGGACAAAATCGTATTCTCCAGGATCCTCCCGTATCCAGGGCAATCCGGCGCTCCCTAACATGGGAGTCTATGGCGCCGGATTGCCCCAGTTCGACAAAAACATCGGATCCGGGAACAGGACACCGACGGGTGAAGTTGCTAAACTTCAGCACCACCAGCTGTCCCCTGCTGTGATTTCAGGACCGCGGCTAGCAGGGATCTTTAAAAATCAGCAGCTGCAGCTGCGATCTTCAGAAGCCGACTGCAAAGCGGACCAGAGGGCAAATATGCCCTCCGGTTCTGTTTGCAAATCTGGTCCGGTGCTGTCAGGTTCACCCCGGACAGCCACGGACCTGATGCTGCTGTGATGTGAAAACGGCCTTAGGAAAATGTTGTTAGGCTGAGATAAAGCACAAGTAGAGCAGTGTATTATCTATACAGGGAAAGGATCAAATGTATTTAAAGGGTTAATCTGCACTGAATGGTTAAAAAATTGGTCAGGACCAATGCCTCCAGGGGGCGCTATACACTTAATCTTCATTTTCATTTCAAAACAGCAATCATGGTAAAAGACCCCTTAAAAAACACTATTTTAATGTGTTTTAGCGATCATTACAGGGTTAACAATGTTTCACATATGGGGGTTTAAAATAAATAATTAATTTCTGTAGTTTTCAGATCTGCAGCCAGTGGTAAATGTGAAGGAATAACACATATAGCGGAAGGTGCTGTACCTGGTGTGTGAGCGGCTCCACAGAACACCTTGTGGAGGATTCCTCTGTTCCCTGTACATAACTCAGTGTATGACTCCTGCCCCATGTGTCACTTATACAGTGTGGAGGAGACAAACATCTGGATTCATTGTGGAAGTGTCTTCCATACCTGTGGTGACATCTCCTGGAATCTCCTCCTTCCCGTCACTCACACACGGCTGATCCCCCCTCTCATCGCTTCTTCTGTCTCATCCTCCACTTTAATATTAGTCGGATCTCCCCCTGATAGATCAGATGTAACAATCAGTGCAATATAAGAGACCCCCAAAATCTATCACCTCTATGACGGCAGGAAAGCCCCCAACCCTCCATATAGATCCAGGGCTCAGCGCCATCTACCTGATGACTCTCCGGGACATTGTGATTCTCCTCTGGACAGTCCTGGGGATACAGAGGACGGGGACATCTCTCTGGGGGATTTCTCCTCCTGGATCCATCTGTGGAGACACAGAGACTGAATACACGACCTCTCATACATCTATATACCAGAACCTTCTATCATCACCAGGATTTCTATGTTGTCGTCCTCTTTGTGTAAGTGAAGGACCGGGGTCTTCTAGGTGCAGCCTGACGTGGCCAATGGCTTATGTGACAAATGGGTGGGGCAGGACGTCCTCATTATAATATTATTACAAATGTCCTGTGGTAAAGGATCCTAACAACGACATCTATCATAAATAGTAACTTATAACAGCATTATCCTAATAAAAAAATTGTCCCTATTTCTCTTGAACATTCCTTGCTGTAATTAACCCTTTTATCGCCTAATCGTCACTCCTCTCCCTGCCAGCCTCTATCTATAATATATGTCATTCCAGCAGCCCTGGTCTCTCTCTGGCCCCCGCCACTGTCCTGGCCAATCACAGGCCCGGTGGCCAAAAACAGGCCAGTCGACGCAAGACGTTGGCTACTGGCCTGTGATTGGCTGCCCAGGCGGCTCGTGGCCTGTGATTGGCCAGGACAGCGGTACTGTACACTAACGGCCAAGCCAGAGAGATAACTGCGGTTCCGTGCTCCTCCAGGCTAATAGCGTCGCCGGTGGGGTGGACCGGTGAGTAGTGTCCCTGTGTCTGTGTCCCTGTGTGTGTGCATCCCTGTGTGCGTCCGTATCCCTGTGTGTGTCCTTGTCCCTGTGTGTGTGTCCGTGTCCCTGTGTGTGTGTCGTGTCCATATGTGTGTGTTCTGTCCCTGTTGTTCCGTGTTCCTGTGTGTGTCCGTGTCCCTGTGTGTGTTTGTATCCCTGCGTGTGTGTCTGTGTCCCTGTGTGTGTGACCGTGTCCCTGTGTGTGTGGGTGTGTCCGTATCATGTGTGTGTCCCTGTGTGTGTGTCCATGTCCCTGTGTGTGTGTATGTGTCCCTGTGTGTTGTGTGGGGGGGAGGATGTATGCTATATGGAGGGCTATGAGGCTACATTATTGCATTATACTATATGAAGGGCTGTGAGGCTGCATTATATTATATGAAGGGCTGTGACGCTGCATTATACTATATGGAGGGCTGGGACGCTGCATTATGCTATATGGAGGGCGACTGTATATGAGGGGGCTGCGATAATACTCTATGGAGGGCTGTGAGGCTGCATTATACTATATTGAGGGCTGTGAGGCTGCATTACACTATATGGAAGGCTGTTAGGCTGCATTTACTATATATACTATATATATGGAGGGCTGTAGGTTGCATTATACTATATATGGAGGGCTGTGAGGCTGCATTATACTACATGGAGGGCTGTGAGTGAGGCTCCATTTTACTATAATGGAAGACCATATATACCAGGATAAGGGCATATTATAGCAGGATGAGGGACATTAATACATAATGAAGCGAAGAGGGGTCAATTCGTGAGTCTTTATAGGATTTAGAATGTTACATGGGGCCCATACATCTGACCAATATGGGGACACGGGGGAAGTGGGGGGGCTCAGGTCCAAATTTCGCACCGGGGCCCTTCGGATTCTAGTTAAGCCACTGGTCATTCCTCTTAGTGATTTTGTTCCCTGATGCTGTAAGGTCCTCTCACTGCTCTAAGTCTTTATGATCCATGTTGGCTGAGAGATCGTTTGTTCGTCTTTGTATCTTTTTGCCTCTTTATGTCTTAAGTTAGTTGAATGATTGTTAACAAGTTAAATTATAGATGAGAATAGAGACAAGGGATTAATCCTGTGCTGACAAATGTCTCCATTACCCATCGGCAGCGCAGGATTAACCTCTTCTCTACAGGCTTGCTCCTGTCCCCACAATGTACTTTCCAGGTCATCCCCCAAGCCCCATCACTATCATTCCCCTCTTTTGAGGTCCACACCATTAGGCGCTTCCATCCCCTCCCCCTCAGAGTAGCAGTGGTATACCGCCACCCAGGGTCACCCAGCCAGTTCCTCAACCATTTCTCCGCGTGGCTGCCGCACTTCATGTCCTCAGAATTACCAACCCTCATTCTGGGAGACTTTAATATCCCCATAAACAGCCCCATCTCTCATCTGCATCCTAGCTCCTATCTCTAACCACCTCTCTTGGCCTCTCACAGCTCTCAACCTCTGAGACACACAAAGACGGTAACACCCTTGACCTGGTCTTTGTCCAGCTCTGTTCAACCTCCTCCATAGATAATTCACCTCTTCCCCTCTCTGACCATAACATTCTCTCCCTCATGCTCACAAACCCTCACCCACCACATCACACCCCTACCTATCACACATCCAGAAATCTATAGGCCATTAACCCTCATACATTCACAGACCCTCTACACTCATCACTGTCCCCAATCTCCTCCTTCCCCTGTCCCGATCTGGCAGTGAATCACTACAATGACACTCTCAGAAGCACCCCTGGACCAAGTAGTGCCAGTCACCCTCAGAACCTCCAAAATACAGAGTGAAACAGCCCTGTCTCACATCACAAACGTGATTCCTCCAGTGA
>JARQOC010000003.1:859858071-859878304 GCA_033576535.1 Allobates femoralis | reverse complement strand
GGGAGGGGCTGTGATGAGGCTCCGCCCTCCTGACTCCTGGAGATGGATGATGGGAGTCACACAGTCCCCCGGTGTCTTCCTCACTATTGTGTAATCCTGTGTATGGAGAGAGACACTTAAGGAACGGTCACACATAACGATATCGTTGCCGATATCGTTCAAAAGTCACGTGTTCTGTGACGCTTGAACGATGTCGAAACAACATCGTTGCGTGTGACACTACAAACGATGAACGATCAGTCGGCTGATCGTTCATCGTTTTATTTGAGGACAGGACCTCAAATCTATCGATGGTCGCCCGGTGGACACGCAGCATCGCTGCGTGTGACACTGGGAGACAACCGATAAGCCAGCTCCCAGCGCCTCTCTGCAAGCGCTGGGAGCTGGTATCCAAGGTAAACTGCGGGTAACTAGGCAGCGCGCGCTGCCTAGACACCTGATGTATACCTTGGTTACCAGCCTTCTCCGCTCACCAGCTGGTATCCAAGGTACACAGCGGAGAAGGCTGGTAACCAATGTATACATCGGGTGTCTAGACAGCGCACGCTGCCTAGATACCCGCAGTTTACTTTGGAGGCCAGCCTGCTCCCACTTACCGCAGCCTGGCAGCGGGATCAAGACATTGTGGAAACAATGTTTAAATCATTTCCACGATGTCTCTGGTCCATTGATCGCTGGTGAGTCTGCCTGTGTGACAGCTCACCAGCGATCTGAACGATATTGTTAGCGATCGTACGTGCATGAGATGGCTAACAATATCGTTCTCAAATTGATGCGTGTGAACGTAGCCTTAAGGTACCGTCACACAGGGACATATCGCCGGCGATATTGCCGGGGATCGCGGGAGCGCGCATCCCTGACAACATCGCCGGTGAGATGTCACACGGAGCAACTTACCGGCGATATCGCCGGCTAGTTGCCGCGGCTATCGCTCGCTGAGTTGCCCAGCAACCCAGCAAGCGATCACTCGCAATGTTGTAGATAGGCGGAATCGCCCGTAACATTGCGGGTTGCCGCGTTACACAGGGCGATCAGGCAGAATAGCCTGCGCAACATCGCCAGGTTTCCCAACATTGTTGGGAAACCTGGCGATGTGACTCAGGCGATTCATCGCCTGATTATCGCCCTGTCACACGCGGCAATTCGCCGGCGATGTCGCCGCAACCTGGCCACGCCCCTCGGTTGCCGGCAACATCGCCGGCGATATGTCCCCGTGTGACGGTACCTTTAGGGAGATGCGGCATCATGAGATCCTGGAGTCTTGTCGCCCCCTGATGACAGGTCCCAGTAACTACAATGATACAATAAAGCTGATAGAAATGTGGAGGAGTCACCTCTCCGCTCAGCAGGGAGATGATCTCCAGGGTGAGGTGGAGTAATCTACTGCTGATCTCATTCCCGTCCTCGTCCATCCTCGGGATCATTCAGGAGAAGAGGGAGGAAAACTGGATCAGCCGGAGGGATCTCGTCCTGCAGCGTCTGTATGATAAAGAGAAGATGGAGATCATAGAGGAGAAAATAACGTGATCCAGAACCGACGACGACGGAATAATCACCTGTATAGAGGAGGACAGGGAATCTTCCTCCACCTACAACCAGGACGGATCTGCTGCACTGTGAGAGCTGAAGGACCTGTGATGACCTCATCAGTGTCATGTGATCAGGGGTTAGTTCCTATTGGTGGATACACAATCAGTATTGGCAGTGGTTTGGATACAGCAGCACAGTGTTATCTCTCCTCCACATCGCTGTGTTGTACAGTACAAGCAGTGGATGATTATGTGGCGCCCCTCTGGCCACAGGGAGGTACTGCACCCCAAACAGAAGGTGTGGTGTCTCCCTCTAGCGGGACGACAGGGAGGTATGTGGAGCCCCAGGCCCTGGGGTACTCGGGTATCAGGCTCGGTGGGTGTTCGGGATGTCAGGGGTGGCAGCGCCTGAGCCCGTGGCCTGGGTGACACTTCAAAAAGCGGTTATTTACAGGGGATAAGAGTTTGTCATGTGACGCCACCTGTAGTACCTGATGATGGGTCACCAGCGCCGCCACAGTCCTCTGGAGGTGGATGGTAATGCATCTGAGATGGCAAAGCTCCCTACAGGTAGAGCTGGGCCTCTGGGGCAGCGTAGTGTAGAGGGGCAGCTTGGAGTGGAACTTGAAGTCGGGATAGGGAAGGATGGAGCAGTCTATAAGGGGCACCGGGAGCGGAGAGGAAAGACGCACACACACTGTAGAAGTCTCTTTTACTGGTGGTATGAGCAGGTAAAGACGTCCAAGGCACTGACAGGTGACCAGGTGCACAGTGGGTCCCCACAGCAAGTGGGTATAAGGCCTCCTCTGTTTCTCTGCGGTTACTGAAGCCCTGTCTGCATGCAGCCAGACTGGCCTCCTTACATTCTCTCGTCTCTACTCTTCCTCCTCCTGCGCGGTCCACGGGTTACCCTCTTTTGATCACTGCGGTGTCTGGCTCCCTCTCTCTGAGTACGCAGGGGGACCGGGTGACTGAAGCCTCCACAGTGTGACAGGGTTTTCTGTAGTCTTGAAGTAATCCTACAGGTGCGGATCCCTGAAGTCCGGTACGGCTGTGGGTAAATTTCCACTAGGTCCTCGCTCCCTTGGCTTTGCTCCTTGCCTTCTGTCTCCACTCCTAGGTTTGCTGGACGGCAGAAGGGCCACTCCGGGTCACTGGTTCAGGCCTAACCGCGGCATCAATCACCAGGATGTCTTCGCAGCTCTCCTAGCGTCTGCACACTCTAACTTCTCCCCCAGCAGCAGTATTTATAGGGGACCTCACCTAAAGTTAGTGAGTAGAGCTCCCCCTACTGTGCCAGGGTGGAAGGTGTTGCATGTAGTAGGTACCTGCTGTGGAAACCCAGCTGTGCCTTACAGAAGTCTGTGGCTACCTGCGTGAGCAGGGCGCCACAGGTACTCCACCCCAAACAGAAGGAGTGGTGTCTCCATAGTCGTGGATGAAGAGGAAACCCAGAGCCTGGACACAAACACGCTCACAAGACACCTTAGTACAGGGGACTGGTAATTCAGTAGGTCCCAGGGGCTGGATCTTACATGAGCAGGAGACGTGAAGTGACAGTTACAGACAGCAGTCATACGGTGACAGAAGAAGAGAGCGGACGGACGCAGGGGACCCTGCAGTTGTGACAGGAGGGCACCTCTAAGGAGAGAGGTGACCCAGACAAAGAAGAGGGACACTCCAGGAATGGTTGGAGCCTGGAGAGTCCAGGTCAACACCGGTAAACCGGGACCGAGGCGGTTTGTTAACGGTTTATCCCAAACCACAGACCGGCAGGCTTTGGGCCTAGAATAGGAGTCACAGCACCAAAAGACTAAATCCCACCTCTGTCCCAAAATGGGTCCAAGACACTAATAAGGGAAAGAACTAAATACCGGTGACGGGAGGGATTGTCTTCTCACCGCACTCGTCCGGACCGGAGAAGGGTCAGAAGTACCTTTAAGTAACAGACCTGGGGAGCGGCGATCGGGCTCTTTAGTGTGGTTCACAAGAGAGCTAAAGCAAAACACAGACCAAGAAAGTTATTGAAGAGACACCTCTGACAGGCTCTGGAAAAGCCTCCAAAATCTGCGGCTACAAATCCTGGTGAGCCCGACTGTACCGTGTACTCTTATCATCTGGTACCAGTAAAGAACTGTTTAAGCTAATGTGGTCTCCGGCATCAGTTATTCGTCGCCCGAAAGGCTCCTACAGCACCACAGAGCCTAGGACTACGACTACTCTCATCCACCCCGCTGCCCTGAGGTAAAGCTCCGCCTGTGGGGAGCTGTACTATCACTGCTGTGTCACCATCACCTCAGCGGCCGGCTGCAGCGCTGGCAACCCCATTACCAGGTACCACAGGTGGTGTCACGTATTATCCCCCCCATCATCATTCCCCATCTGCCATTGAGTGCCCAGGGCACGGAACTGGGACCCGACCAGCCGTGATCCCCACCGAAGCCACCGGCGGTATCACAGTATCTCCTTCCCTGCTGGCCCAACTCAATTTTGGTGTCACAAACAGGATCCCGTGCCCAGTAAAACCGGGTACTGTGCGCCTTAAATTGGACTTTATTGACTGAACTTTACTGCGTAGGCCCAAAATAGCGGGCCTAGAGATTTGACTGAAATGTTCTGGCCCAGGGGCGTGCCTCGGCCCCTCATCTAAGAAGGGCCATGCAAGAGGCGCCAAACTGTCTCCCCGCCCTCCTTGCCATCAAACAACCAAGGGGGCGGGTTAAGAACTGGGCCACACCAACTCGGAACTATAAAAAGTAAACAGGGTGCGGCCGGAGGGCAGAACGAGAGACAGTGGCCACTACCAGACCTGCTACCCGAGCAAGGCACAGATACCATGGCAGCCATAATACTGAGAGACCTGGTTTGCGAAGTCAAGGAAGGCCTGAGGGCAGACACTGGAGCCCCGGGAATACCGGCACTTGGAGATGAGCGTCACGATGCGGCCCTCTGGAGTGCAGCCCTCGACGATTTGCGGGCCCAGGTGATGGAGGTCGTAGAGTCGACGATCTGGAGGTGGAGCACCAACATGCGGCTGGAGCTGAGTCGGCGTGCGAGACAACAACAGGGGCATGAGCTAGACTCGGAACTGGGGGTGTCGGTAGAACCAGAGACCGAGCACCCGGTGGCCGGTGAAGTCTACGCCCTCACAGAGCCAGACTCAACCACTGCTGAGGAGACCAAACCACCTGAGACCAGCAACCCACTACTCAGCCATGAAACCCGCAAGTCCGATACCAATGAGGACGAGGAGCCTGCTGAACCGGAAAACCTGATATGGTTCTCCGGGCAGCCCAACCTGATTATGGAGGAATTCGAAGAAGAAACATCTAACCACCAGGCGAGATCCGGGGAGGAGGACTGAGAGGAAGGAGCAGTCGGCGGCGCAGAGGCGTCCGGGCCCCGCGAGCTATGGTGGGCCAATCGCCTGGAGCAACCAACATCCCGGGTCGGAATGGAGATGAGGCGATTTGGAGGCCAATCTTCAGCCCCGGCCCTGCACTACTGGCAACCTGTTGGGAGGCCACAGTTCCAGGATGATGAGGCAGAGAGGCAGAGCGGCAGAGGCGGCGAGAAGCATGGTGGGCTAACAAAATGGAGACCCGCCAGGCCCGCGCCTTTGCCCGCACCCAACCACCACTGCCTGTTGGCCAAAGGAAGAAAGGGACAATTACAGCCTTCAGCCCGGTTACTGGGTACAGTTTTGCCCGGGAAGTAGGCCTCTATGTAGAGGTCTTCGTGGGGAGAAGAGATGTCGAGCCCCACCTTCCACAAGGCCACCCGGCCCCTGGATTTGTACCAGGGTGACGTGATCACATACGAATGATATTTGGGAGGCAGAATAGCGGGGCACCGATCACTCAAGATCCAAAGTAGCGGTATCAGCAGTGTCTACTGCAGCAGAACCGGGGGTGCACAGTCTTATAACAGCCTGAGAGGTAAAATCACATTGAAGAAAGAGGCACTCACCCGGTGATAGTTGATCCTTAATGGATGACTTTAATCGGCATTAGGGTACAGGTTGCTGGGGAGGGGGTGTCAGAGGTGCAGACGACGGCACCGTTTCGGATCAACTGATCCTTCTGCTGGTCTTGGATCCAAGACCAGCCGAAGGATCAGTTGATCCGAAACGGTGCCGTCGTCTGCACCTCTGACACCCCCTCCCCAGCACCCTGTACCCTAATGCCGATTAAAGTCATCCATTGAGGAACAACTATCACCGGGTGAGTGCCTCTTTCTTCAATGTGATTACATACGAACGCTATGCAGGTCCCCGAGGCTGGTACGTGATCCGGATCAGTAAGTGATGAATAATTAATATGATCCCAGTTTCGTCTTAAATGTATATAGTTAAATGTGTGATTCCTTGATAAAACCCATAAAAAGGCTCACTTGGACTTGAATGTGAATTTTTGGTGTCAGAGCCTGATTGAACTTAAATCAGAGGCTCAATACCTGTGGCCCCTGTTGGACTGATGTGGATTAGAATAAATGTGTTGTTTGCAACGTATGAAGCCCAGTGCCTCACGCAAGGGAAGAGAAAATAATCTTGTTGTTGTTTTGTTATGTTCATGTTTAGTCGTAACCCGGTTAATATGTTAATAAAAAGTTAAGCTCAGCCCCGGTTTGGTTGTGACACTTGCAGACGAGTGTAGTTCACCAAGGGGGAATGTGGCGCCCCTCTCCACTGTAAATATGAGGTCCAGAAGCAGGAAGGCGTCCCCGACTCCGGCTGGTCCATCGGTCACTCAGGGAGACAGAGGCATACAAAGATTTTTCAATGGAGACACGGGCACTTCTGCGGCCCTGATACCACCGCACGATCCTCCAGCCCAAGCCCATTAATATGTTAATAAAAAGTTAAGCTCAGCCCCGGTTTGGTTGTGACACTCGCAGATGAGTGTAGTCCACCAAGGGAGAATGTGGCGCCCCTCTGGCAGGACGCAACAGGGAAGTACTGCACCCCAAACAGAAGGTGTGGTGTCTCTGTAGTCGTGGATGAGGAGGAAACCCAGAGTCTGCACACAAACACGCTCACAACACGCCTTAGTGCAGGGGACTGGTAGTTCAGTAGGTCCCAGGGGGTGAAGCTTAGATGAGTGGGAGACGTGAAGTGACAGTTACAAACAGCAGTCAGATGGTGACAGAAGAAGAGAGTGGATGGACGCAGGGGACCCTGCTGCCATCATAGGAGGGCACCTCTAAGGAGAGAGGTGACCTAGACAAAGAAGAATGGACTGGTTGGAGCCGGCTGGAGAGTCCAGGTCAACATCGGTAAACCGGGACCATGGCGGTTTGTTAACGGTTTATCCCAAACTGCAGACCGGCAGGCTGTGGGCCTAGAATAGGAGTCACAGCACCACAAGACTAAATCCCACCTCTGTCCCAAAGTGGGTCCAAGACACTAACAAAGGAAAGGACTAAATACCGGTGACGGGAGGGATTGTCTTCTCACCGCTCCCGTCCGGACCGGAGAAGGGTCAGAAGTACCTTTTAGTAACAGACCTGGGGACCAGCGATCGGTCTCTTTAGTGTGGTTGACTAGAGAGCTAAAGCAAAACACAGACCAAGAAAGTTATTGTAGAGACACCTCTGACAGGCTCTGGAAAAGCATCCAAAATCTGCGGCTACAAATCCTGGTGAACCCGACTGTACCGTGTACCCTTATCATTTGGTACCAGTAAAGAACAATTTGAGCTAATTTGGTCTCCAGCATCAGTTATTCATTACCCGAAAGGCTCCTACAGCACCACAGAGCCTAGGACTACGACTCCTTTCATCCACCCCGCTGCCCCGAGGTAAAGCTCCGCCTGTGGGGAGCTGTACTATCACTGCTGTGTCACCATCACCTCAGCAGCTGGCTGCAGGGCTGGTAACCCCATTACTGGACACCACAGGTGGCATCACATATTATCCCCCCATCATCATTATCCCCCATCTGCCATTGAGTGCCCAGGGCAAGGAACCGGGACCCGACCAGCCATAATCCCCATCGAAGCCACCGTCCCGGTATCTGAGTATCCTCTTCCCTGCCAACCCGACTCAATTTCACACATCCTGTGCCCACTGGGCTTGTTTTCTGCTCAGCGGTAACTGACTTGCAGGGTGGCTTTCTGTGCCACCGCTTGTCCTCAGCGTCACCTTAGTGCTGCTGAGTCTTAGGTGATCTTGGTTGGTGAATGCAGGGAAAAGCTGCCGTGCTCTGAACGCAGATCGTGGACACTGGCGGCTGCATTCTCCCCCGGAAATCCCCGGCGTCCCCGCAGGAGAGGAGACGTCCAGGACGCAGTGTTTCCGGATCATGTGCACAGTCCCCCCATCTGTCCAAAGGGGCTTCTGACCAAATATGGGGTATCGCTGTGCTCATAAGAAATTGGGTAATAAATTGTGGGATCAGTTTTAGGTGTCACGTCTTGTGAAAGTGAGAAATGTGGTGCTAAAAATATTTTTGTGAAAAAAAGACAATGTAGATTATGACAACCTATTGTTATCACATTCTGTGAAGTACCTGTGGGGTCACCATGCTCCACATTACCCAAGAAGGTTTATCCAAAGTACACCACCACTTCTGGTTAGTTTTAATTAGTGTTGCCTGATAATACGCAGTGATGTTGGGCCTCCTCTTGTCCTATGCTGTACAAGTATTGATCTTGTGACGCGTGGTTTTAATTTGTTCCAGATAAACATTGCAAGCTGGTTTTGTAATTTTTGTAATAGGGACTTTTTTATTCGTAAGGGAATAGTCCTAAAGGTATAGAGAAGTTTTGGTAAAATTATCAATTTAAATGCATGGCTCCTGCCCACCGAAGACAGCTCCAGTTTTGATAGATGGAAAATGTCTTTTTGAATAATGGCATGTATATCAGATATGTTTTGATTCATAATATCTGTAGTATTTTTAGTTAATTTTATACCTAAATAGGACAAGTTATCAGATGACCAGTCAAATTCAACTTTACGTTTTAAAATCTTAAGTAGCTCTGGGTCGATGTTTTTGTAAAGAACTTGTGATTTTTTGTGAGGTTCTTTTTATATAACAAAACACTGAAAAATTCTTGTATAGTTGATAATAGATGTCTGACCAAATTTAGTGGATCCGTAAGTGAAACTAAAATATCGTCCGCAAATAAGGACACCTTATATTGCCTATCATTTGTAGAAATACCTCTATTATTACAATCCATTCTAATTTTTTCCGCCAGGGGTTCGATAAAGAGGTCAAATAAGGACGGAGATAGGGGGCACCCCTGACGTGTTCCGTTAGAGAGGTGAATTCTGTTTGATAAAAAATTGTTAGACATTATTTTGGCTGAAGGGCTGGAGTATAGTGCTTTAGTAATAATAACGATGTTACCTCTAAACCCAAATTTGTCAAGCGCATGGAACAGAAAATTCCATTGCACTTTATCGATTGCTTTTTCAGCATCAATAGCGATGAACAACCTTGGGGTCCCTGACTTTTCTACGTGATTTAGAATATTTGTTATTCGTCTAGTCGTGTCTTCAGTGCTTCTATTGGCTATAAAGCCCAACTGATCATTCTGGATCAATCTAGGTATTACATTACAGCTTGGATTCTTGCAGTTCAAACTTTGGCTATGAGTTTAATGTCCGTATTTAATAATGAGATGGGCCTGTAATTGCCATCTAGATCCTTATCTCCCTTTTTGTTATAGAGCAGTGTGATTATGGCTTCTTGTAATTCTGAAGGTATATATGAAGTGGTTGAGATGGAATTAATTAATTTTGTAAGATAGGGGATCAAAGTAGGTGAACATTTTTTAAAATATTCATTTTGTAGACCGTCAGGTCCTGGAGATTTTATTTTAAGTGCTTTTATCGCGGTGTTCAATTCATCTTCAGTCTATGGGGAGTTAAGATTAGCTAATTCGTCTTCAGATAGACTGGGCAGTTGTATGTTATCTAATAATTTTTTAATAGAGGAATCCGTAGGTGACTTTTCTGAGGCAACACTTCTTAAGTTATATAAATTATCATAATACTTTTCAATTTCTTTTGAGATGACCTTGGGGTTTTTAAGTATGTTATTATCTTTATTTTTAAGTTGTAGGATTTGTGTTTTGGACCTTTGTATCTTTATCCTTTTAGCAAAGAACTTATTCGGCTTATTCATACTATGATAAAAGTTTGACTTTGTGGCAAGAATACATTTATCATACTCAGATGTGAGTATTGTTTTTAATTTGATTCTAAGGTCTATGATTGTTACTGTGGACCTCATCTGATGGAAATAAGGTTTGGGACGTTTCTAGTTCTTTCATTTTTGTTATCATCTCTTCAGTTTTTATTTATTTTCGATTTATTAAGTCTCGAATTTAGTTCTATCAACTTTCCTCTTATTACTGCCTTGTGGGCCGACCAAAATGTCGTAATAGTAATATCTTCTGTATCATTCTCTATGAAATAATTATCTGGAGCAGTCTGGACCTCCTCCCTGTAACCTGGGTGAGAGAAAAGGAATGAATTAGTTCTCCATGTTTTAGTTGATTTATAATCTCAAATGTGACAAAGGAGTGGTCAGACCATGATCTTGGATGGATTATCACCTTTTTAATTTTTTGAAGAGTATGAAAGTCAGAGACTACTAAATCTATTCTCGAAAATGATTTGTGAGTATTACAGTAATGCGTGTACTCTATGGATGAGGAATTTAAGCATCGGAATGCGTGGTACAACTCCTCATTATTTTAAACCATTTCTTTTTATTTCAATTTTCAAGTCAAACATGTATCATTCAGTATTGACATTATCGAGTCAGACTTTTGCAAGAGATAAAAGTGATAATAAACATGGTAGGAACCAATCTAAATTTTTATAAAGTCGTGAGGGAGCCACCCTTACCAAACGGGTTAGCTTCCACACATTTAACATTCTAACAGGTACCTATTAAAAGAAAAAGTACCTAGAAAAGGGGAAAAAGAAGAGTACCAGGCAGGAAAAGAAAGGCAAGTCAGGGAAGGGACGAATAACTAACATGACGTTTAGGAACAGGTGGGAGGGGAGGAGACCACACGGGGGGGTAGGGAGGGGAAAGGAAGAGGAACCAACCGCCATTTCCTTATTTTACCTTGGTATAGATTCAACAGCTGTAAATTGTAGCATTTAGAGTATGGATTAGGTTCGACAATCGGGTTACATTTCCATATACGTTAATCAAGTCCTCAAAGAGGAAGAAAGCTTTCTCATGTCATGGCTAAACAGCAACTATGTTATAAGGTGAATCAGTCCACAAGTCCCACCATGCTAGGACCTTTGTACGCCTTTTGGAATCATGGGCCAAGAGTAGTTTGTACTGAAAGTGGGTATTAATCGCCTCCACCACCATTCCCCTGGAAGGCAACGATGGCTCCCTCCATAGACCCGCCAGGCACCTACGAGCAGCCGCTAGTACAATTGCCATCATCGGTCGGACTGGAGTTGGCCAATCAATATGGCCAATGCCTAACACCGCGAGCGGTGCTGTGAGTTCAAACGCTATGCCCGTGAGGTCAGTGAGGAGAGCCTCCATGTCCCTCCAGAACTCCATCACTTTAGGACAATACCACCAGAGATGCGGTGTATTGCCTATCTGGTTGCACTGTTTCCAACTCCTCATTATTAAACCATGGGTCTAGAGTGATGCCCGAATGTCTGCCCCTATTTTTTTTGTAAATATATATTTTTTAAAGTTTTTAACGTAAACATACATATAACGTATTGAGCAAAAGTTATTAAGCTCAAAGTATAACATATCAATATTACATCATAATATAGTTCAAATCAGGCTGAAGCCTCCTGGTGCAGTTGAAAAGAACAATGTCACCATGGCTACTACAAACTTCACATCAAAGTAATAGGTGGGACCCCTCCCTGTTCCAAAGTGAACAGAACGGGGAGGTCCCTAGATCTCAACAGGAGATCAGAGTGAAATAATACTATGGTCTAATTACAGTAAATTAGATGAAACGGCTCCTGGCCGTCCACTGGATATGGGGGGGGGTGGAAGAAAGTTGATACAAAAAAATAAGATCCAGAGAAGAGAAAAGGCTTGAAAGTGAGAAAGGGGAATTGAGAGAAGTATAGAAGTGAGAAGGAAGAGCAGAGAAGACGAGAACTGTACGTCTGGGGAGTCGCAGGTTAGGAGAGTGAAACTAGCATATTTCAGGTAGTGCACAGGCGATTCACCCACAAGAGAACATATCTCTAAAATTAGGGGCATCTCTGAAGAGGATCCATTCCGTCCAAGTAGTTACATAGACAGATTGAGTTTGGGAGGACTCAGCTGAAAGCTCCTCAAATCTTCGAAGGGTCTCCATTTCTGAGTACCACTCCAAAATCATAGGGGGTGCCTGCTTCCTCCAATGACGAGGGATCACATTTCTCGCAGCACTGAGGCAGAACCAAAAAATATCCTTCTTTTGGGTCTTCCAGGATCCAGGGAGCAGAGAGAGTAAGGCCATTTCAGGAGACCCCTTTAAACTCCTACCCGTTACCATGTTATAGTTCCGAAAAACTGCAGACCAGAATTCCTGGATCAGGGGCAGCTCCACCAAATATGGATCAAGGAATCAACCTCTGCGTCACATCTCTAACAAAGGGGAGAGGCAGAAGAAGAAAACCGATGCAACTTGTCTGGTGTGAGGTACCACCTAAGGTGTATCTTGAAGCATTTTTCTAATGCCTCACATGACCCTGAGGATTTCCGAGCCATCAAAAAACACTTCTCCCAATCCTGTGTCGAGACAACCCTTCCGAGTTCCAACTCCCAGGCCCTCCTATATCCATGAGTTTCCGCGTCTGACGCCCCCGATAGAATAGAGTAGATAGCTGAAATCCCTCTATGGGGTGCTTGGGTGGCAGCAAAGATCGCCTCTAGGGGAGACAGGGTGACATCGGGGCCTCTCCGGAGTGTCAGAGAGTTCATGTATGACCTTAACTGAAGGTACTCCCACAACTTCAGTTTTACCTCTGGTGAAGAGACTTGCAGGTCATTAAAAGAGGGGAGCTCCCCCGCCCATAGGAGCTGACCGATTCGGGTATCTTCATCAACCCGCCATAACAATAGCTTTTGTTGGGTCACCCCTGGGGGAAAGGCCGGATTGCAAAACAATGGAGTCAGATAACTGGTGGTATGTGTCTTAGCCAGCTTCCCCCATGCTACACGGCAAGCCTTCAGTGCCTCGGTGGTCAGAATAGTTAGGTGGCCCGACGTAGTCAATGCCTCAGAGGGAATCCATTGTAGATAACGTTAAGGGTATCTGCATGTCCGCCCGCTCTATCTGAACCCATTGCTTGGTAGCCGCTCTGAAATTCCAGTCAAGTAATCGGACCAATACAGCGGACAGGCAATACCTCCGCAAGTCCGGCAAAACCCATTCCTCCCAACTTCATCTGTGCAGTCAAGACCTTGACGCTCACTCTCGGCCTTGTTTTTCCAGACAAACCTGGAGATGAGAGTACGGATAGTATGGAAGTATGCGCCCCGTGGCCATACTGGTGCAGCTTGGAAAATGTACAAAAAACGTGGCAAGATGTCCATCGATACAGCGTGGATTCTCCCCAGCCAAGACAACTTTAGAGATTTATAGGGCTCCAACAAGACCCCCACTTTGTCTAAAATAATTTTATGGTTTAGCTGGAAGACCCTGGACAAATCAGCGGGCAGATTAATTCCCAGATATGATATGTGGCCCGGCCTCCAGCGAAAGGGGAACCCCTTGGATAAGGAGAACGCCTCAGCAGAAGGCAGGGAGACATTCATCGCCTCAGACTTTGAGTAGTTCTCTTTAAAGTTAATAAGGCCTCCAAACAATTCGAACTCTCGCAGCAGAGCGGGGAAGGTCACCGACGGGTGAGTCACGTATGTAAGAACGTCATCCGCAAATAATGCTGTCTAATGATGGGTATTCCCACCAGGATCCCGTGTATTTCGCCATTGTCCCTTATAGCTTTAGCTAAATGCTCCATGACAATAACATAGAGCAGGCCAGGGTCCTGCAGTCCACTCCAGCTCCCTCCAGTGAGTGCAGGGCTGTGCACATAGATCCTATCTCCCCAGGCTCAGCATGTGGAGCCTGTGCAGCAGACGCAGCCATCTTAGTATAATCAGCGGCACCCGGGGGTCTGCTTGAGCTCCTGAGAAACCTAGTAATACCCCCGGATTTCAGGGCTGGCGGGTCCAGGGGTGCTCCAGGGCGTCCACTCTTTCTTTTGGGTGGCATAAGGGGCACAGCAGCCAGGTTGGACAGCGAAATTAATGCTGTAAAGAGGCCGGGGAGACAGAGCTCAAGCTCTAGTGACTGTCTCCCTTCATGGCCAGGACACGCCTGTCTGCCCCTATTTGAAGAATTTAAATCTTTGTTAGAAATGGCATTAAAATCCCCAAAAATTAGTAAAGATCCTTTCTGGCATTTCTTAATAATCTTAATTAGTCTAAGAAATTTATCTGGCCCTTGTTAGGTGCGTAGATGTTCACTAGTGTATACGGGGAATTATTGATTACACAAACTAATATTAAAAATCTACCCTCCGTGTCTTCTATACATTGTATCTTTTCATAACTGACTGAATCTTCGATAATGAACGCAACACCAGCGTTCTTCTCTATTTTGTAGGATAGAAGAATATTCAGATATAATTTATTCTCAAATTTTGGGATTTTGTCTTTAGCAAATTTTGTTTACTTAAACCTATTATGTCTATATTTTGTTTTGAAACTTCCCTCCAAATCATGAATGTCTTTCAAGTGGGAATTTAAACCATTGACATTAAAACACATGAATTTTGTCGTCATATTAATACAATTTTATTTTTGCAAGAAACTGTAATCTCATTGGGTTTATGGTGGATTAGTTTAGTTATGATATTTTTATGGTGATGTTTACTTATGTCAGAATATCAACAATTAACTAATAACTACGGTATATTACACTAGTAATGAAAGTAACTCTGTATTCCTAAAAAGAGAGAGAAAAAATAATAATAATAATTCCAGTTAAAACTGGAACAAAGCGGAATGGTTCAATGGAACCGATATCAAACTTCCAATGGGGCTAAAAGTTCGGCCTTCTGTGCTCCAGGTAGGACCGAAATATCAGTAAGGTAATTAGGGATATATAAGCCTATAAATCTAAAATCAAGTATTGAGTAACTGAAGGTATTTAAGAATCCTCATACCACCCTCCCTTTCCTCAATCATAATCGATTTCTGCCCATATGAGAATATGACACTACTATTAGGGCGCCCCCAACGATAAGTTATTTCCTTCGCCCGAATGATGTCAGTAATAGGTTTAAGGGCCCTTCTCCTCAGGAATGTCTCTTTTGAGATATCAGAAAAAACTTTTATTTTGCCATATGGCGATGGTAACGTTTTATTCCCTTTGAGGTAATTCACTATCAAATCTCTAGTCTGGTAAAATGTAAACTTTACAATAATATCTCTTGGAATCCCTTCTGGGAGATAGGTCGGCATTGGGATTCTATGAGTCCTCTCTATCAAGAATTCAATATCCGGTAGGGGAGGGGAGTGTCTTCTTAAGCAAAGTTTTCATGTAAACAGTGAGTTCTGGGATCCTGACCTTTTCATCCATTCCTCTAAATTTAAGGTTGCTACTTCTGTCTCTATCTTCTCTATCAATTAACCTATCTCTTAAAGTCTTTATTTCTTTCCTCATCATGTCTTGTTCATGTTTAATTCCCTTATTCTCCTCCATCAAATTAGCTACTGCTTTTTCATTACTTTCAGAATTGGACGCAATGGAGGCCAACGAAATGCGCAAGTCATTCAACTGCTCATTAAGGTCAACTCTCAGTGATTCCTTGAAGTCCCTACAGAGATTCAGAAAGAACTACTTGTTCAATGGTTGGCCCTCACTGGAATTTAACAAAGGAGTATCCACTGGGGGGTCCCCCTAAACCTCTGTCCAAGCGGGCTTTGAGTATGCGAGGAATCAAAATCTAAAACGGAATCGTTAAGCAAGTTACTATTATGGTTTGACTTAGAAATGGTTTCAATCTCCTTACGTTTACTTGTTTTTTGAGAACACTCATAGGACATTGATTCCTCCGAAGAAAGTCTCCGGACCTCTGTATCCTCTCTTTGTTTGTCAGTCCCTTCACATGGAAAGGATCAACATGAGATTGAGCAGATGTGGTATTTTTTTCCATTTTACTCTCCTTACTGGCTACGGCAGAATTTACAAAACTGGCATGCTTGACACTAGAAGTGAGTTTAGGTTTAGGAGGCTTATTTAACGTTTTGTTTTATGTGTAAAAAAGTGACACTAAACAGTATATAAATTAGAGGATTCGGTTCAGTAGAAAAAAATGTTGTATAGAGCTTTGTGTGACGATAGTAGTGTCTAGGAGATTCAATCCCCAAACATTACAAGTCAAGTAAAGTCTGTTGTAAGTGTCCAGAGAGACCACAATTGAAAATAACTACCTACAATCTAGAGCTATGTGTTCAAATAATTTTTATTTGAGTTTCAATAAATCAAGTACAAAGTATAACAATCAAATACAGTCGTACAGCAAACTGATAAGAAGTAGAGAAGTCAAAGGTATAATATGGAGAGATTACCTTATTACAATCAATTTAATCAAATACAGAGCACCAAAAGAGAACAATGAAAGTAAACAGGGAAACAAAGAATTACACATCTCTAAATAATACTTTGGGAAGTAATTATGAAAGAGTATAACTAAAGGCAATCAATACTAAGTGTTCTGTTCTCACTAAATGGGCCGGGGGCTCATGAATTTAAACAGACAGCTAAACCTTTATACTGAGTCCAATGAGAAGACTGTGGTGAAGTCTGTGCTTTTATTGAACGTTGCAGTATATTTTTAAATGGTAAAACTGGAAACAATGAGAATACAGAAGAATCAGTGCATGGTACAGCAGAATACACATTATACATGGATATACAATATGCATGAACTAGTAACTAATCTAGACTATAACTGGATGAGCCAGGCTAAAACTAGAGCAGAAAACAACTGAAGAAGGCATGAATACATACCGGCAATGCAATCGCATGGGAACAGTGATGCTGAATGTCTTCCTTCCAGAAATGAAAGTAAAAATGGGGGCTGAGCTACCAAATGCATTGCAAGAGGGAGGAGAATTAGACATAGAGATTAAATAGACTGCAAACATAGCATTGGCTGCTAGAGGGAGCCTGAAACTCATTAACAATCTACAGCTAAACTATTTAATAACATTACGCAAAACAAACATTGGAGATGAATTAGGCGTTGGAGACAGAACACTCCCCGTCTGGCATCACCGGATGTCACTATCTCTGTCTTCTGAGGGTAACAGCAAGACCAGTTCAGATACCGGTCTGAGAAATGTCTTAGGTTCATTTCCCTTAGTCATTCTTAGTCCGACCTTGCGGACATTACCGTCATTGCTCGGGAATGTTGCAGTAACTAGACAAAGTGGCCACTGGTTCCGGTGTACTTGAGAGTCTTTCACAAGAACAAGGTCACCTATGCTCAGATTGGGACAAGTAGATTGCCACTTTGTCCGTGGCTGCAGGGTAGACAGATGTTGTTCGCGCCATCTGTCCCAGGAAGTATTCGCAAGACTTTGTACCTGTCTCCATTTGCGCTTGTAGAGGTCTTTGGCATCGAATCCTCCTGGAGGAGCACTGGACAGTCCCGTTTTCTGGGTAAGGAGGGTAGCTGGAGTCAATGTATGAAGTGTAGACACCTGAGGGCGGATTTCAGCATCTGTGTCCTCTCCTACTAGTTCAAAGGTGTCTGGAAGGTGTTCTTCAACATATAATAGTTTTGGTCGTGAAAGCCACGTTGTACTTTGTAGCTGACTTCTGTTAACTGCCCTGGTTGAATGTGCAAGCTTTGTCTTCCCCATAACAAACCCAATGTGGCTCTGACATTTGGAGTCTTTAAGGTAGGCAACAGCAGCGATTGCTTTGACAGAAGCATCCGCGAATATGTATAGTTTTTGGCTTTGTATTTCTGTTGATGGTACAGGGGTGTATGGTCTTGGCACGTTCAGGTTGGAGAGAGTAGCTAACGAGTTCTTCCATCCTTCCCACTGGATTCTCTTATTGGGTGGCAGAGGTGCATCCCAGTTAGATGTTTCCCTAGTTAAGTCTCTTGGCAAGGCCTTGCCTTGTATTGTGACAGGAGCTGCGAAACCCAGGGAATCGTACAGACTGTTGATGGTAGACAGAACACCTTTACGAGTAAAGGGCTTTTCTCTTTGGCTGACTTGAAAGGTGAAAGCATCTGATCGTAGATTCCAGAGAAGTCCGAGGCTACGTTGAATAGGTGCGGGGTCTGACCCCAAATCCAGGTCTCTGAGGCTGTTACAAGGTTGAAACAGAGATGGGCATCCTTCTTCCAGCGTACTTGTCAGCATGCTTGACACAGAAGAGGGGGCGTGCATGCGTTCCAGGCATACGCCTCCTATTATGACCCATCCTAGGTCTAGCCTTTGGGCATAGGGAGCATTGTGGTGTCCATTGATATGACGTCTCACTTTATGCACCTGCAGGATATCTCTTCCCAACAACAGGATTATCTGAGCCTGATGGTCTAGTTCCGGTATGAGGTGAGCTATGCGTTTTAAGTGAGCGTGGTGAGTTGCTACATCTGGCGTAGGAATTTCAGATCTGTTGTCTGGGATCTGGTTGCATTCAATGATCGTGGGTAGTGGTAGGCAGAATTGTCCATCTAAGGACTCGATTTGATAGTCAGTAGCTTTCCTGCCTGCTGTTGTCACAGTACCTGCACACGTTTTTAATGAGTAGGGAGTGCTTGGCCCTTTGATGTTGAATAGGTCAAAGAATGTTGATCTAGCCAGGGATCGATTACTTTGATCATCCAAGATAGCATACAGTTTTATAGCTTTGTCTCTGTGGCCCTTTGGGTATACTCTGACGAGGCATATCTTAGAACAGGACCTACTGTCTATTGTCCCTTTGCAGACTTCTGTACATTGTGAAGTGATCTCTGGGTAGGTGTAGCAGTGTTCCTTTCCTCCCCGCCATGCTCACTGTCAGCTGATGTGTTTTGTGTATACCATGGAGCTGGGTCAGGGTGTAGAGCCGTGTTATGGTCTGTGGTGCCACACTCTGTACATTTTACACTGACCTTGCAATCCTTGGCGAGATGACCTGTGGACGAGCAGCACTTATAGCAGATACCATGTTCTTTCAGGAAGCTTCTGCGATCTGACATAGATTTTCCTCTGAAGGTCTTGCATTCGAGAAGAGGATGAGGCTTCTGATGGAGCGGGCACTGCTTGTCAGGGTCCTGCATCTTTGTCTCCGATTGGGAGTAGTCAGCAGACCTGTGATTGGAATCTGAAGAAGAAACATTAGTCTTGTGTACAGCCACAGACGTTCTGCGTGGATTTGCTGCTGGTAGCGGTGCGGCATATGACATTGTAAAGTCGAAGCTGGGATCATTTCTAATTCTCGCTTGTTGGTGTATAAAGTCTACAAAAACAGAGAAGGGAGGGAATGGAACACTGTGCTTGTATTTGTATGTGGAACCATGTGTGAGCCACTTCTCCTGCAAATTGTAGGGTAACTTTTGGACTATAGGGTTCACACCTCTGGCTGTGTCGAGGAATGCAAGTCCCCGTAGATCATCTTCATATTTGGCAACTTGGACTTCCATTAGCAGGTCACTAAGTTCTGTAAGTTTCTGTAGCTCTTTGTTAGATATTTTAGGGAAGCCATCGATTCTTTTGAACAAAGCGCTTTCTATTACCTCTGCTGAGCCGTAACGCTCATCCAGTCTCTTCCAGATCTCTCTGAGGCCAATCTCAGGGTGGCTTATATTAGCATCTCTGATCCTTATTGCATGTTTGACTGACTCTTCTCCCAGGTACTTCACTAAGAGGTCTATCTCTTCCCTGTGTAGCAACCCCAAGTCTCTAGTGACATTTTGGAAAGAGGCTTTCCAAGCTCTGTAGCTTTCAGCTTGGTCGGTGAATTTCATGAGTCCTTTGGCAACCAGCTCACGTCGCGTCAAGAACTTTGCAAATTCTGTTGTGAAAAGGTTGTCAGCAGAGTATACTAGTGATGGGTGCACTGGTAAGGGTAAGTGGTGTGAGGTGTGTTCGTACCTGTTAAATCCTCTGGGTGGCGCCAGCCGGTGTCATGTTGCTTCGGTCTGACGTACGATGTGTCAGCAAGGTGGTTTACGTTGGTTACCTGTTGAGGGGGAAGGTAGTCATTAGCAGAGTTGTTTTGTGCAACATTTTCGAGTTTGCGTCTGTCCTGGAGCTGAGGCTCATGATGGCTCCTGCTTTCTTCTCTGGAGGTGTCGTGTTCGCGTTTTGGGTCCAGATCAGGATTGTAGTTTGGATCGGGGAGTTCATTAACGTACTGAGATGTGCGTTGTGGAGGATCTTGCAGTGGAAACTCCAGACTCAGCACACTGTTTCGCCTATGCAGCTCTGGGTTTTGTGCGGCTTCTAGTGACTCTGCTTCTGCGATGGCGGCTGCAGCCTCCCTTTTCGCTACTAGGTTTTCTAAGGCGGCATCTAGGCGTGCCTTCTCTAACTGTGACCTTCTGTCTTGGTCATCCAGGCGTGCCTTCTCTAACTTAAGTTGCATCTCTTGTTCAGCAAAGCTTGCTCGCATTTTGGCGGCTTCGGCATTTGCGCGGGCGATGGCAACCGCACTGCTGATGGATGTTGTCTTTGAGGAGGTAGA
>JARQOC010000003.1:859091780-859171380 GCA_033576535.1 Allobates femoralis | reverse complement strand
CTAGAATCTTTGGAACGTATGGTTGAGATACATCCACTATCCTGTGAAACTGACAAAATGTCTTCCACACCTTTTTATAGATGGCCTGTGTCACAGGTTTCCTGCTAGCCTACATGGTGTGGATCACCTGTTCGGATAATCTTCGAGCCTTCAGGATCTCCCATTCAGGATCCAAGCCGACAGTTGCAGTTGCTGGAGGTTGTGATGCAACAGAGGTCCCTAAATCAGAAGGTCTTCCTTCAGTGGATGTATTATGGGGTCCTTCAGAGCCAGCTGTCGTAACAAAGAAACCAACTTCTTTTTGGCCAGAAGGGAACAATTATTATTACTGATCTTCTTTAATCTTCCTCAAGACAATGGGAATGAAGGGAATAGGTGGAATAGCGTAGGACATGCTCTCCCCCCAATATTGCGAGAGACTGTCTACCGCCAGCGGATTGTCCCCTAGAGCTAGAGAGAAGAAATCCCTTGTTTCCACATTTTGTCTGGATGCAAAGCGGTCCAGGTGAGGCTGACCCTATCTGAGAACTAGCTGTTGGAATACTTCATTGTCCAACATCGGACGTCTGCTGAGATAGTCTGCTTCTCAGTTTTCTGCTCCCCGAAGGCGGACTGCTGAAATTGAGCTGACCCGTCTTCTCTAGCCATGGGAATATCTCTTCCTCCAGGGACTGTGGCAATAGATGTCTTGATCCCCCTCTTAGTGTTGAATAAAAGAGACCTCTGCGATGTTGTCCGATAACACTTTTGTGCTTGCCCTGGAGAACAGTCTGACTTCTTCTCATATTGCTCTTAGTTCCCAGATGTTTGATGACCTGGACTGGATCGTTCTGGATCATGTGCCATGAAGAAAGAGATCAGCATACAAGGACGAAGTGTCGTATGAAGGAGCCTCCTGGCTCCTTCCTCAGGAATATTTCCTGAGGAAGGAGCCAGAAAGGGCTCCGAAACGCGTAGGTTTAAGAGTTAACTTCAACCAGACTATCCATTGTCCTGGTCTTCCTTTTGGTAGCAGCGCGGATCGTACGACACTTCGTCCTTATCTGCTGATTTCTGACCGCGGTGACCCGTGGATGTGTGGATCCAGCAGCAGCTACTGACTAAGCGTTCATACTGGTTGTGGGTTACACAACCAGATCAGGTGAGCAGGCCCTTGTCGCCATATATATACCTCTATATAATAGAGATAAGACCCTATTGCGCATTTGTCTCACTTTTTTGGATGAAGATAGAGATGTCCTACACGAGGGCCCCAACCTGACTGGTTTGTGTCCAATATCACCAGGATTCACGGTTCCATGGTCCATTGGTCCAACTTCTCTTTGCAAATTTCTCTGGTTGGTCCACCAATCCAGCGAATCGCAGGCTTCTCTGCACAAGGTGATCTTCCTTTCCAAGGATTGCTGATGTCTGTCCATGACTTCAAGAATGTTCTTCTACAGAGATCTGGAGTGAAACTGGCTCCATCTGACACAGGTGATGCAGAATGTCATGATACCCAGGATGGTCATCACTTCTCTGATTGTTGATTCTCATTTCCTCGAAAAGGAATGAATTCTTTGACTTATGGACTCTTTTTTTTCTTCCAGGAGGTAAGACGTCCTTATTCAGGAGTCTAGACGGAATCATAAGAAGATCCTGGAAGTGTCTGGGTTTAAACTCGACTTCAAGTCAATCACAATCCAACCTAAGTCACTCAATGTCACCCTGATGAATTCTAGATGATGAGTCATTGTCTGCGAAGAATCTGCCACTACAAGGATCTAGATCTAGATAAAGGATTTTAATACGACTCAACACTGCTGCTCGTCTCGTTACGTCTGCCCTTACATTCCAACTGAGAATTTTTATTTTACTCCCTATTGCATATTATAACATCTTTTACCACATCTCAGGTCACTTGAACTCTTTGTCATGGAATAAACTCAACCCAAACCTACCTCAAACTCCATCCCCCCCCCCCCGCCCCCCCTTCCCCAACAACTGCAGCACATAACATGGCATTTCTCCATCGTATTCTTCCCCCTCTGTACTGAGAGACGGGTGTACTTAAGCCTACTAGCTCTATCAACACGCTCTAGTATCTTGTATGAGTGATCACAAACACAATCATTCCTCCCTTCGCCATTTCCTTCAATAGGAGTCTCCAAGGAAGGCACTTCAATATTTTCACAGACATTTTCTTCTCCTGGAGGTAGGGGCCTCATCGGGACATGGTGTGCTCTTTCAAGTGCAAACATCCTTGTAACATTAACTTTAACTCCCCAGTGACATTGCTTATCAGTAAAAAGCACAAAACCTCGAGAGCGATAAACATCAGAACCATAAAAGCGCTAGTTAGCGCCATCAGAATCTACAAAGTAAACTAAAGCATGGAGATTTACACTCATTCTCAGAATCCCTCCTCCCCCTCGCCGACATAGCTTCTTTACATGACACAGATGCTGCTACCATCCTACATAACACCATAATAACGTCTGCCCTCGACTTGGCTGTCCCCCCTCACATACAACAATCCGCGTACAAACAAGCAGCCTTGGCACACCAGCCTCACTAAAGACCTGAGACGGGCTTCCAGGGTTGCTGAGCAGAGATGAACACTTCACTATGTTCAAGCAGTCCCACACTAACTTCAAGTCCGCACTCACTGCCACAAAACAAGTCTACTTCTTATCATCAATAACCTCCCTGTCTCACAATCCTAAACAGCTATTTAAAACATTCAATTCTCTACTCCGTCCCCCTGCATCTCCTCCCTCTCCTCTTATCTCGGACAAAGACTTTGCCTCTGTTTTCAAACAGAAGATCGACAACATCAGAGGCAGCCTTGACCCACTGTCCCCACAGCTTCTCCTCACAACTACACGGCCCTCTTCTTCCAAAGGCTGCTTCTCCACTTTGTCAGGAGATCAGCTCTCCTCTCTCCAATCAAAATCACACCTCACCACCAGTGCCCTTGACCCGCTCCCATCTCACCTCATTCCCAACCTCACCACTGTCTTCATCGCAACCTCAACACATCTCTTCAACTTATCACTTACTACTGGTGTCTTCCCCTCATCCTTCAAACATGTCTTGATCAGACCCATCCTCAAAAAGCCGTCCCTCGACCCATCCTCTGTGTCTAACTATCGCCCCATCTCTCTTCTCCCCTTTGCCTCAAAACTACTGGAACAGCATGTCTATCTTGAATTGTCCTCTCACCTCTCCTCCCTCCTTGACCGCTTGCAATCTGGCTTCCGACCACATCACTCCACCGAAACAGCCCTAACGAAAATTACCAACAACCAATTAACCGCCAACAGCAAACGACACTACTCCGTCCTCCTCCTCCTTGACCTATCTGCCGCCTCCGACACTGATGACCATTCCCTCCTGCTACAGATCCTGGAATCTCTTGGGATCACTGACGTGGCCCTCTCCTTGATCTCCTCATATCTAACTGGCCGGACTTTCAGTGTCACCCGCTCCCACAACACCTCTTCACCCTACCTCCTTTCTGTCGGTGTTCAAGGTTCGGTTCTTGGACCCCTTCTTTTCTCCATCTACACCCTCAGTTTGGGACAGCTAGTTGAGTCCCTAGGTCTCCAGTATCACATCACCATATAGAGTGACTGCAAAATATCTACCATAACATCTTGCAGCAAAACAATCCAGGTTTGTACAGATACACACCATCTACATGGATTGAACACAAGATACACCGGGACCTGGTTTTGCATTACATAGAACCCTGAAGACCCTTAACTCTATTTACTCCTTACAGCCTATAACTGGATCCTTGCCTCTCATAACAACAGTCCACCGGGGTATATCACAGGCCACAGACAACAACTAGGTACCATATTTTATTCTTTACTCTATGCCACCCCTACTCACTCTATGTGACCCTTCATTAATGAAAAAACAGCTCTTTTTTCAAGATCTTGCTGTTTCTTAATGTCAACAAACCACCGCAAACCCCTTTGACACTACGCCTTTGATATACTACAAAAGGATTACCTGTCGATGATTGTAAAAAAACTCTCTGTAAATTTGTACATACTTGTATATATGTAGATTTCTTGTCTTGTACCTTATTCTTCTTGTAATTTATTCACAGCAACGCTTTTATAAAGGCCACAAAGTAGTAGCCGAAATGTCACCACAAGGTCGCAATTTTACATTGCTAAACCAGAGTATGCAGTATTAATTTCATAAACGCTTTCTGAAACTGAACATGGATAAAACAGAATTCATCATTTTTCCCCCAACCCACTTTCCTCCCCTACCCGACCTTTCCATCACTGTCAACGGCTGCTTACTTTCCCCAGTCCCGCACGCGCAATGCCTCGGGGTAATCCTCGACTCTGCCCTCTCCTTCAAGCCTCACATCCATGCCCTCGCCACCTCCAACTCAAAAATATTTCCCGGACCCATTTATTCCTCAACTTTGACACTGCAAAGACACTTGTTCAAGCCCTCATCATCTCTTACCTTGATTATTGTAACCTCCTGCTCACTGGCCTCCCCTCTAGCACCACTCCAATCTATCCTAAACTCCACCTGACTCCCCACTATTCTCCCAGCCTCTCCTCTCAGCCAATCCCTTCACTTGCTCCCCATTTGTCAGAAGCCCCGATTTAAAAACCCAACTATGATCTACAAGGCTGTTCACAATCTGTCTTATCCGTACATCTGTGACTTGGTCTCCCGATACCTACCCTCACGCAACCTGCGCTCTACACATGATCTCCTCCTCTACTCTCCCCTTATCTCTTCCTCCACCAACCGCATGCAAGACTTCTCCCGTGCATCTGTTATACTCTAGAATTCTCTGCCCCAACATATCAGACTCTCACCTACCCTGGAACCCTTCAAAAGAAACCTGAAGATCCACCTCTTCGGACAAGCCTACAACCTGCTGTGAGCCTTGGTCCACCAATCCACCGCACAACCAACTCTACCCTCTCCTAATGTATCCCACCTGTCCCCTCGTAGATTATCAGCCCTCACGTACAGCGTCCTCTCCCTTCTGTACTCTGTACCTGTGTGCCATATGTTGTCCATGTACCTTATACTTGTCTTTGTATACCCCTTCCACATGTAAAGCGCCATGGAATCAATGGCGCTATAATAATAATGATGATAACAATATTATTAATTATGATTATTATTATTATTAATAAAGTAGTGTGGCATCACCAGTCAAGTCCAGTGCTTCATGTATTGGCTGAGTAGCCTTTACCGTGTCATCAAGCTCCCAACTCTTCCCTAACAAGCTGAAACGTAGTATCGCAGGGTATTATAACCCAAAGTGGATATTTTTGTCCACAGGGCTGAATGCTCTGCGTTTGGCCGCCAATGAAGCAGAGTAGTCTTGAAACATCAGGATCCTATTCTTGTTGTAGAATAAAACTGTTGCTTTTTCCTGTAGGCATTCATTAGGCGAGTTTTGTCCTGAAAACCCAAGACCCTGAATAGAAGCGGGCGAGGTCGGTCGTTCTCTCCTCCTCTGGGTGGACCTACTCTGTCAGCCCTTTCTATAGCTATGGACCCAGATGTCAATTGAATGTCCAGAGTTTTTGGCAGCCGTTCAGACGTTAATTTTAGTAGCTCAGAAGGGTGGATTGACTCTGGCAGGCCTACTGGTTTCAGATTGTTACGCCTGGATCGATTTTACAGGTCATCGACCTTAGTTTAAAGATTTGTAATGTCTCTCTCTGTAATCCAGTCATTCCCCAAGCACCTTGTTAGCGTCCTCCAAATTGAAGATGCGTTGCTCAGCCTCAGCTAAACACGAACCCTGAGCATTTACTTGTGAGACTATGGCATCTATTGATGACTGTAAAACTGTTAGGGTACCATCACACGTGGCGACGGCACCGCCAATTTCTTAGGCGATGCTGGGGCGTGGCCTATTGACACCGATATCTCCCCCTGCATTGCCTAATGTAAATAGGCAATGGCGACGCCTTTTAGTAGTCGCCTGGTTTCAGAGCAGTGCTATAAAACTAGGCGGCCGATATGGGACGATGTGTAAACGGGCGACGGCGATCCGACAGGCAATGGGAGCCATAGGCTCTCATTGTCCTGCATCGCCGCTGGGGTTTTCAGACACCCCAGCAGTGATGCCGCCTGTCAGATCGGCGGTGCATCGCCGGAGGTGTCTCCCCATGTAAATGGGGGACGGCGACGCTGGCGGGGCGCCAAAAACGTGCACGCTCCCGCCCGTCGCCGTCGACATCTCAGGGGCCGTCGCATCGTGTGACGGTAACCCAAGTCTAATGTCGAACTCAGGCATAAGGCGATCCATTATGGCTTGGGCAAAGGATTGTGGGGTCGCTCTTCTGGTATCAGAACACATTTTAGTTGGGAAAGAGCCAGGTTGATTCCGTGCAGAGTCTCTTAACGCCTTTATTGTTCTTGCCTACAAATTTATCCATGACCGGTAATACCTAATAAACCTGCTATGAAGAGAGTGATGTTGCTTTTCTTTATTTGCTCACATTAGCGTCTGGAGCGACATATCCAGCTCTGAGGTGCAGTGAAATAAATGGATGGGGCAGAAAAAGGCATCGTGTGAGTCTATGGACAAGCTTTTAATGTGACAGGGAATCTGTGACCGTGTTCAGATCCCTGTGAGAGCAGCTCTGTGTTTCTCTGTAGACTCAGGTTCATACAGGGTTAACAGTATAGCATAGCTGGTGCAGGGGTATCTTCCAGCCTTTAGCTCTCTTGCTGCCACACTACACCCAGGGTCTGAGATTTCACTGCTCCCCTATATTGGGGTGCTGCAATGCGGTCTCCACCTGCAGAGTCTGGCTGTGCTGTATGTCCCAGAGGAAAATGTTGCCTGCCTCCATGATCCCACCTCCCCGCACTCACCACCGCCGGCCGCTCTCCGATGTCCCTGGGGCCGGAGCATAGCTTCCACCGCTCGTTATCTCCAAGGGTTGGCACCTCGATGTTTTAGGATCTGTCACTGATCGTCACCGCTGCACTGCTTGGCAGGTTGCGATGTGCCTGCATGCCGCCTCCTAGATCTCGTCCGGTTGCAGGTATCCCACACTGAACGGCGCTGCCTGCACCTGGTGCCTTTCAGGTAACCCGGAGAGCTAGGTCCGGTGTATGGAACCTTGTCCGGGTCTTATCTCTGTTGTTTGATATTGCAAATCATGCGATGGCCATGCAGAGACCTTGGTTAAGAAGCGGCCATTCCACGGCTCCACCTCCAGACATGGTTATTAGAAAGACCATAGACTTTTGAGCCCTAAGTCCCCCAAACATGTCATCCTGGACGGATTTGACCTTCTCAGTCTCCTCGACCTGTATGATATTTCTGACATCTCGCAGAAGGACATCCATATTCACTGAGCTAAACATATCTCTTATGTTCCCCTCTCTGGATTACTTTAAGGTCTTCCTCCTCATTCTCAGAACTGAAGGACGGACCTGGAGGTATCAAGGAGGTGATAGATGTCTGCCACTCTTCCTTGATCATGCTACGCATCTCAGATAGGAGGGCAGCCTGCTCTTCCTTCAGCGTGGATGAGATACTACCTGCACACATCCGCATCTGATAAGGGTCTGGCCGCTTGATGTTACAATCCAGGCATCTCTTGGACTTAACCATTGCCTTCCTGCCTCCTTTTTCTTGGAAGAGGAGTTTGGAACCGTTGAAACTCTGCCCTAGAATACACAGAGGGAGTAATTTTAAGTCAGGGGTCCATACACTGCTCATAGGGTACTGTTACCACACTTACATGCACCACGGCGATCCAGGGGGGATCTGAGCAGGCAAAATCCTCCATAGTGAGAGGATATCACAAAAACTAGCTAGGATACTTACAAAAGCGCAGTCACTGCACCAACACCGCTCCCCAAGGCCCGACTTGTATTGCCTGCTCCCTGGGCGCCTGCTCACATGTCCGAGCTTCCTCCGTTCCATCATGGGATGCATGCAGTGTGTGCGCTGTGGACCAGAAGGGCATAATCCATTCACATCCGGTGGTCACAGAGCGGGGACCAGACCCAGAAAAGGCCGGCCCGCTGAAACAAGGTGCTGAGAGCCCGGCCCACAGGGAAAGCAGCAACCGCCGGAGCTCCAGCTCTACTGGCGTGGCTGAGGGACCTCCACTGGGAAGGTGTCGGCCCGGTCTTACTTGACAGGGGGAAGGAGAAGGCCGAGACCACTCAATCCCCCCATATCCCGCAAGTATGACACTGCGCTCCTGTCCTGTGTACGGACATGAAACTCACTGAGGAGGTTGGGGGTGAGGTCGCTTTTAACCTCTTGTGCTTCCTGTCCCTACAGAGGATATGGGGTTACTCTCCTGTGATGCAGTCATGAGGGACGACCTGGAAAATGCATTCAAAGCTGCCACAATACTACAATGTGATTCTATCCATCTCTCCACACATAACACAAGTATAACATAGAGGCTTCCTAATAACCCCTTCCAGCACCACACTGAGGTGACGTGTTATTACTGCACCACGCTCTACATGTACAGCATGGGGGAAGAATGGAAGAGGAGCTATGCCCGTGCCATACACAGCGGAGTCACCATGTACATATACCTGGGCCCCCCCAGAATAGTGGTCACATCAGGGGAGCTATGCCCGTGCCATACACAGCGGAGTCACCATATACATATACCTGGGCCCCCCCAGAATAGTGGTCACATCAGAGGAGCTATGCCCGTGCCATACACAGCGGAGTCACCATGTACATATACCTGGGCCCCCCCAGAATAGTGGTCACATCAGGGGAGTGGCTATGTGCCATCATTGTGTGTAACTCATTAATGTCACAGTCACTATTGACTACATGTGAGAGGAGTGTGACTGAAGGAGAATGCTCCCTCTGTCCCACATTGGCCTCATTCTGTATGGAAGCCTATTAGATCCTGCTATAGACAAGATGTAATAGGCGGCTGTTAGGAAAATGTTGTCAGGATGAGATAAAGGACAAGTAGTGCAGTGTATTATCTATACAAGGAAAGGATCATAAGTATTTAAGGGGTTAATAGGCCCCAAACTGCTCCAAAATTGGTCAGGACCAATGCTGCAAAGTGTCAGTACAGCTGTCACCAGTGGGATTTTAGCCTCCAGGGGGCGCTATACACTTAATCCTCATCACTGTTTTAAACATCAATGAGGGAAAAGAACCCATAACAGCCGCTGTATTAATGTGTATTAGCGATCATTATGGGGTTAAGGCTGTCTCACATATGGGGATTTAAAAATAAATAATTTCCTTAGTGTTTAGATCTGAGGCCAGTGGTAAATGTGAAGGAATAACACATATAGCGGAAGGTGCTGTACCTGGTGTGTGAGCGGCTCCACAGAACACCTTGTGGAGAATTCCTCTGTTCCCTGTACATAACTCAGTGTATGACTCCTGCCCCATGTGTCACTTATACAGTGTGGAGGAGACAAACATCTGGATTCATTGTGGAAGTTTCTTCCATACCTGTGGTGACATCTCCTGGAATCTCCTCCTTCCCGTCACTCACACACGGCTGATCCCCCCTCCTCATCGCTTCTTCTGTCTCATCCTCCACTTTAATATTAGTCGGATCTTCCCCCTGATAGATCAGATGTAACAATCAGTGCAATATAAGAGACCCCCAAAATCTATCACCTCTATGACGGCAGGAAAGCCCCCAACCCTCCATATAGATCCAGGGCTCAGCGCCATCTACCTGATGACTCTCCGGGACATTGTGATTCTCCTCTGGACAGTCCTGGGGATACAGAGGACGGGGACATCTCTCTGGGGGATTTCTCCTCCTGGATCCATCTGTGGAGACACAGAGACTGAATACACGACCTCTCATACATCTATATACCAGAACCTTCTATCATCACCAGGATTTCTATGTTGTCGTCCTCTTTGTGTAAGTGAAGGACCCGGGGTCTTCTAGGTGCAGCCTGACGTGGCCAATGGCTTATGAGACAAATGGGAGGGGCAGGACGTCCTCATTATAATATTATTACAAATGTCCTGATGGACAAAGGATCCTAACAACAATCATCTATCAGAAACATTAACTTGCTTTGGTCCGGGCTTTATAGGCTGGATCAGACTTCTGTATTCGGACCCACAAGCCAGAATACGAGCTAATGGCTTAATGTCTGATCCCTTTCACCTGTACAGAGGCACGAGGCAGGGCTGCCCTTTGTCCCCGCTCCTGTTCGCCTTGGCGATTGAGCCTTTGGCATCGGCTATACGACGGAATCGGGTATTGTGGGCTTTAGATATGGACCATCGGAGGAGAAGGTAGCGTTGTACGCGGACGATTTGCTTCTGTTTTTGGCCGACCCTGATGACTCTATTGGCACTTCTTGACGACTTTGGGAAGGTATCGGGGCTGGTCATAAACTGGGATAAATCCGCCGTGCTCGCACTTGATCCAGGGGTGGACATACCTGTACAAATTCCAGTAGTGGAAATATTTAAATATCTGGGATTAATGATATCCACCGTCTTGGAGGATTATGAGAGCCTGAACCTGTCCCCGCTGGTGGCCAAAATCAAACAGAAAATCAGAGCCTGGGCCAAGTTGCATTTGTCGGTGGTGGGAAGAGTGAATCTATTAAAAATGGTGATTATGCCGCAGCTTCTATATGTCCTCCACAACTCCCCCTCTGGTTGCCTCTGGGTAGATTCCACAAAATCAATGCCATATTTAGGGAATTGATATGGTTGAAGAGAGGCGCCAGGATTAAATTGGAACACCTACAGAAGCCTAAAGATGGAGGGGGTCTGGCGCTCCCCAATCCATGGCTATACTTTTTGTCATCCCAATGTCAACACTTGGTGGGAGGGATGGAAAGTGACGAGGGCAGAAGGGAGAACCGTCCTTAGATATTTACTGGGTCGGGGCTCGCTGTTGACTAGTTTGGAGGCCGGAAAGCTTCGCCCTTTAGCTTCCCGGTTCCCAACTGTAGCCCTTATGTTGAGGGTTTGGAACAAGGTCAAACAGATCAGGAACAGAACGGCTTTCACGAAATACTCTCCTATATGGGATAACGGCAACCTGCCGGCAATGCTGTCACTAAAAGGGTTCGCGCAGTGGAGGAGGATAGGCATATGGTGGCTCTCGCAGTTATTGGGGAAAGAAACTTTTAAGACCTTTGAAGAACTGAAGGTTTATTATTCATGTTATATTATTGCTTTATTTTCCTGTACACAAATGCATATATACTTCATGTATAATAATTGGTTTTGTAATTCTTGTAAAATTAATAAAAACGATCTGATTAATAAAAGAAACATTAACTTGTATCAGCATTTGATAAAACTAATTGTCCCCAAATCTCTTGAAACATTCCTCTGCTGTGATTAACCCTGATAACACCGACATCTTCACTACAAGAAAACCAGAATAGCCTCAGTGTGTAGATGTCGCTCCATCACCCCAGTGCCAGCCTGTGCCACCACAGTAATGGGCAGACATAGAAATCTTCTCACCTTTGGATGTCACAGCCGGTGATCCTCCTCATCACCTCCTCGTACCTGTCCTTGTGTCCTTCTGATACCCCACTCCTCCATGGAGAGATAGCAGCGACGTCCTGACACCTTATAGGAACCTGACAACACAATGATACCACAGTCACCCAGAGTCCTCCAGTGCTGTCCTGTATAATGTCCCAGCAGTCACCTCTCCGCTCATCACCCAGAATCCTCCAGTGCTGTCCAGTATAATGTCCCAGCAGTCACCTCTCCGCTCATCACCCAGAATCCTCCAGTGCTGTCCTGTATAATGTCCCAGCAGTCACCTCTCCAGTCATCACCCAGAATCCTCCAGTGCTGTCCTGTATAATGTCCCAGCAGTCACCTCTCTGCTCATCACCAGAATCCTCCAGTGACCTGTCCTGTATAAGTCCCAGCAGTCACTCTCGCTCATCACCAGTCTCCAGTGGCGATTAAGACCTTGAACCAGTTCTCTGTTTTTATTTCCCGAGCACCTTGCTATACCAGAATCTATGGTCTGTTAATTCCGATCACTTCGTCATACAAATCTCATGCGCTTATAATCAAGTCACCTTCTCTACCAATCCTCTGCTGTGTTAATGCCACCACCTTCCCACACCAGAATCCTCAGTGTGTCCGTATAAGTCCAGCAGTCCCTCCCCTATCACAGATCTCTTGTCTGATATGTCCCAGAGTATCCATCCGCTCTGTCGATACCCAGATACTCAGTGCGTCCGTATGCCAGTCACTCTCCATCATCACCCGAATCCTCAGTGTGTCCTGTATAATGTCCCAGCATACTCTCGCATCACCAGAATCCTCCATGCTGTCCGTATAATGTCCCAATCACTCCTCATCACCCAGAATCCTCAGTGTGTCCTGTATAATGTCCCAGCAGTCACCTCTCCGTCATCACCAGAATCCTCCAGTGCTGTCCTGTATAATGTCCAGCAGTCACCTCTCCGCTCTCACCAGAATCCTCCAGTGCTGTCCTGTATAATGTCCCAGCAGTCACCTCTCGTCATCACCCAGAATCCTCCAGTGCTGTCCTGTATAATGTCCAGCAGTCACCTCTCGCATCACCAGATCCATGCTGTCTGTATATCCTCCCCTTACAACTCACCTCCTCTCCCGAATTCACAGTGCTTCCGTATATCCCAGACACCTCCGTCTCCTAATGTCCGTTCCTTGTCCCACAGAATCTCCTCGTCTACCTCATCTCCTATAACCGCTCACCTCCTTATAATCTCCCTGTCCTTCAGTCCGCCTGTATCCCGACTCCGTCGTCTGTAATGTCCGCAGTCACCTCACCGATCCTCGTTGTCCTGTATATGTCCCAAGTCACCTTCGTTCCCAATCCCGTCCGTAATCAGCGTCACTCTCCTCACACCAGTCTAGTCGTCTTAGTCACGTCCTCTACTCTCCTCAATTCCCGCTCTTTATGCCCAGCACACCCTCTCATCCCGATCCTCATGCCGTCCTGTTATGTCCCACAATCCCTCTCACCACACAATCCTCCAGTGCTGTCCTGTATAATGTCCCAGCAGTCCCTCTCCGCTCACCTCTCCGTCATCACCCAGAATCCTCCAGTGCTGTCCTGTATAATGTCCCAGCAGTCACCTCTCCGCTCATCACCCAGAATCCTCCAGTGCTGTCCTGTATAATGTCCCAGCAGTCACCTCTCATCATCACCCAGAATCCTCCAGTGCTGTCCTGTATAATGTCCCAGCAGTCACCTCTCCGCTCATCACCCAGAATCCTCCAGTGCTGTCCTGTATAATGTCCCAGCAGTCACCTCTCCGCTCATCACCCAGAATCCTCCAGTGCTGTCCTGTATAATGTCCCAGCAGTCACCTCTTCCGCTCATCACCCAGAATCCTCCAGTGCTGTCCTGTATAATGTCCCAGCAGTCACCTCTCCGCTCATCACCCAGAATCCTCCAGTGCTGTCCTGTATAATGTCCCAGCAGTCACCTCTCGCTCATCACCCAGAATCCTCCAGTGCTGTCCTGTATAATGTCCCAGCAGTCACCTCTCCGCTCATCACCCAGAATCCTCCAGTGCTGTCCTGTATAATGTCCCAGCAGTCACCTCTCGTCATCACCCAGAATCCTCCAGTGCTGTCCTGTATAATGTCCCAGCAGTCACCTCTCCGCTCATCACCCAGAATCCTCCAGTGCTGTCCTGTATAATGTCCCAGCAGTCACCTCTCCGCTCATCACCCAGAATCCTCAGTGCTGTCCTGTATAATGTCCCAGCAGTCACCTCTCGCTCATCACCCAGAATCCTCCAGTGCTGTCCTGTATAATGTCCCAGCAGTCACCTCTCCGCTCATCACCCAGAATCCTCCAGTGCTGTCCTGTATAATGTCCCAGCAGTCACCTCTCCGTCATCACCCAGAATCCTCCAGTGCTGTCCTGTATAATGTCCCAGCAGTCACCTCTCCGCTCATCACCCAGAATCCTCCAGTGCTGTCCTGTATAATGTCCCAGCAGTCACCTCTCCGTCATCACCCAGAATCCTCCAGTGCTGTCCTGTATAATGTCCCAGCAGTCACCTCTCCGCTCATCACCCAGAATCCTCCAGTGCTGTCCTGTATAATGTCCCAGCAGTCACCTCCGCTCATCACCCAGAATCCTCCAGTGCTGTCCTGTATAATGTCCCAGCAGTCACCTCTCCGCTCATCACCCAGAATCCTCCAGTGCTGTCCTGTATAATGTCCCAGCAGTCACCTCTCCGCTCATCACCCAGAATCCTCCAGTGCTGTCCTGTATAATGTCCCAGCAGTCACCTCTCGCTCTCTTACCCTCATCACCCAGAATCCTCCAGTGCTGTCCTGTATAATGTCCCAGCAGTCACCTCTCACAGTCATCACCCCAGAATCCTCCAGTGCTGTCCTGTATAATGTCCCAGCAGTCACCTCTCTGCTCATCACAGCCCATGCATACATTCCCCTATTCCAGTGCTGTCCTGTATAATGTCCCAGCAGTCACCTCTTCCCGATCCTTCCCCACCCTCCACCCAATCCTCCAGTGCTGTCCTGTATAATGTCCCAGCAGTCACCTCTCCTGTCATCACCCAGAATCCTCCAGTCCTGTCCTGTATAATGTCCCAGCAGTCACCTCTCTGCTCATCAGCCACAATCCTCCAGTGCTGTCCTGTATAATGTCACAGCAGTCACCTCTCCGCTCATCACCCAGAATCCTCCAGTGCTGTCCTGTATAATGTCCCAGCAGTCACCTCTCCAGTCATCACCCAGAATCCCCCAGTGCTGTCCTGTATAATGTCCCAGCAGTCACCTCTCCGCTCATCACCCAGAATCCTCCAGTGCTGTCCTGTATAATGTCCCAGCAGTCACCACTTCGCTCATCACCCAGAATCCTCCAGTGCTGTCCTGTATAATGTCCCAGCAGTCACCTCTCCGCTCATCACCCAGAATCCTCCAGTGCTGTCCTGTATAATGTCCCAGCAGTCACCTCTCCGCTCATCACCCAGAATCCTCCAGTGCTGTCCTGTATAATGTCCCAGCAGTCACCTCTCCAGTCATCACCCAGAATCCCCCAGTGCTGTCCTGTATAATGTCCCAGCAGTCACCTCTCTGCTCATCACCCAGAATCCTCCAGTGCTGTCCTGTATAATGTCCCAGCAGTCACCTCTCCAGTCATCACCCAGAATCCCCCAGTGCTGTCCTGTATAATGTCCCAGCAGTCACCTCTCCGCTCATCACCCAGAATCCTCCAGTGCTGTCCTGTATAATGTCCCAGCAGTCACCTCTCCAGTCATCACCCAGAATCCTCCAGTGCCGTCCTGTATAATGTCCCAGCAGTCACCTCTCCGCTCATCACCCAGAATCCTCCAGTGCTGTCCTGTATAATGTCCCAGCAGTCACCTCTCCAGTCATCACCCAGAATCCTCCAGTGCTGTCCTGTATAATGTCCCAGCAGTCACCTCTCCGCTCATCACCCAGAATCCTCCAGTGCTGTCCTGTATAATGTCCCAGCAGTCACCTCTCCGCTCATCACCCAGAATCCTCCAGTGCTGCCCTGTATGCCCCAGCAGTCACCTCTCCGCTCATCAACTAGAATCCTCCAGTGCTGTCCTGTATAATGTCCCAGCAGTCACCTCTACGCTCATCACCCAGAATCCTCCAGTGCTGTCCTGTATAATGTCCCAGCAGTCACCTCTCCACTCATAACCCAGAATCCTCCAGTGCTGTCCTGTATAATGTCCCAGCAGTCACCTCTCCGCTCAGCAGCTCAATCATCTTGTTGCTGAGCTCTAGGATCTTCTTCTTGTTCCTCTCATGTATCGGGGAGTGCGGGGGAGGGGCTGTGATGAGGCTCCGCCCTCCTGACTCCTGGAGATGGATGATGGGAGTCACACAGTCCCCCGGTGTCTTCCTCACTATGGTGTAATCCTGTGTATGGAGAGAGACACTTAGGGAGATGCGGCATCATGAGATCCTGGAGTCTTGTCGCCCCCTGATGACAGGTCCCAGTAACTACAATGATACAATAAAGCTGATAGAAATGTGGAGGAGTCACCTCTCCGCTCAGCAGGGAGATGATCTCCAGGGTGAGGTGGAGTAATCTACTGCTGATCTCATTCCCGTCCTCGTCCATCCTCGGGATCATTCAGGAGAACTGGATCAGCCGGAGGGATCTCGTCCTGCAGCGTCTGTATGATAAAGAGAAGATGGAAATCATAGAGGAGAAAATAACATGAGATCCAGAACCACAAATACTGAGGAACAGATCACCGACCACGAGCGATGGATCCTGTAACTAAGGGATCACATCTACAAGAGATCACCGACCACGAGCGATGGATCCTGTAACTAAGGGATCACATCTACAAGACATCACCGACCACGAGCGATGGATCCTGTAACTAAGGACCGATCACATCTACAAGAGATCACCGACCACGAGCGATGGATCCTGTAACTAAGGGATCACATCTACAAGACGTCACCAACCACGAGCGATGGATCCTGTAACTAAGGACCGATCACATCTACAAGAGATCACCGACCACGAGTGATGGATCCTGTAACTAAGGGATCACATCTACAAGAGATCACCGACCACGAGCGATGGATCCTGTAACTAAGGGATCACATCTACAAGAGATCACCGACCACGAGCGATGGATCCTGTAACTAAGGACCGATCACATCTACAAGAGATCACCGACCATGAGCGATGGATCCTGTAACTAAGAACCGATCACATCTACAAGAGATCACCGACCACGAGTGATGGATCCTGTAACTAAGAACCGATCACATCTACAAGAGATCACCGACCACAAGCGATGGATCCTGTAACTAAGGACCGATCACATCTACAAGAGATCACCGACCACGAGCGATGGATCCTGTAACTAAGAACCGATCACATCTACAAGAGATCACCGACCATGAGCGATGGATCCTGTAACTAAGAACCGATCACATCTACAAGAGATCGACGACCACGAGCGATGGATCCTGTAACTAAGGAATCACATCTACAAGAGATCACCGACCACGAGCGATGGATCCTGTAACTAAGGACCGATCACATCTACAAGAGATCACCGACCACGAGCGATGGATCCTGTAACTAAGGACCGATCACATCTACAAGAGATCACCGACCACGAGCGATGGATCCTGTAACTAAGGGATCACATCTACAAGAGATCACCGACCACGAGCGATGGATCCTGTAACTAAGGAATCACATCTACAAGAGATCACCAACCACGAGCGATGGATCCTGTAACTAAGGGATCACATCTACAAGAGATCACCGACCACGAGCGATGGATCCTGTAACTAAGGGATCACATGTACAAGAGATCACCGACCACGAGCGATGGATCCTGTAACTAAGGACTGATCACATCTACAAGAGATCACCGACCACGAGCGATGGATCCTGTAACTAAGGACTGATCACATCTACAAGAGATCACCGACCACGAGCGATGGATCCTGTAACTAAGGAGCGATCACATCTACAAGAGATCACCTCACACGAGCGATGGATCCTGTAACTAAGGAGCGATCACATCTACAAGAGATCACCGACCACGAGCGATGGATCCTGTAACTAAGGGATCACATCTACAAGAGATCACCTCACACGAGCGATGGATCCTGTAACTAAGGAGCGATCACATCTACAAGAGATCACCGACCACGAGCGATGGATCCTGTAACTAAGGACTGATCACATCTACAAGAGATCACCGACCACGAGCGATGGATCCTGTAACTAAGGAGCGATCACATCTACAAGAGATCACCTCACAGGAGCGATGGATCCTGTAACTAAGGAGCGATCACATCTACAAGAGATCACCGACCACGAGCGATGGATCCTGTAACTAAGGGATCACATCTACAAGAGATCACCTCACACGAGCGATGGATCCTGTAACTAAGGAGCGATCACATCTACAAGAGATCACCGACCACGAGCGATGGATCCTGTAACTAAGGACCGATCACATCTACAAGAGATCACCGACCACGAGCGATGGATCCTGTAACTAAGGAGCGATCACATCTACAAGAGATCACCGACCACGAGCGATGGATCCTGTAACTAAGGACCGATCACATCTACAAGACGTCACCGACCACGAGCGATGGATCCTGTAACTAAGGAATCACATCTACAAGAGATCACCGACCACGAGCGATGGATCCTGTAACTAAGGACCGATCACATCTACAAGAGATCACCGACCACGAGCGATGGATCCTGTAACTAAGGACCGATCACATCTACAAGAGATCACCGACCACGAGCGATGGATCCTGTAACTAAGGGATCACATCTACAAGAGATCACCGACCACGAGCGATGGATCCTGTAACTAAGGAATCACATCTACAAGAGATCACCAACCACGAGCGATGGATCCTGTAACTAAGGGATCACATCTACAAGAGATCACCGACCACGAGCGATGGATCCTGTAACTAAGGGATCACATGTACAAGAGATCACCGACCACGAGCGATGGATCCTGTAACTAAGGACTGATCACATCTACAAGAGATCACCGACCACGAGCGATGGATCCTGTAACTAAGGACTGATCACATCTACAAGAGATCACCGACCACGAGCGATGGATCCTGTAACTAAGGAGCGATACATCAGATCACAGAATCACCTACACGAGCGATGGATCCTGTAACTAAGGAGCGATCACATCTACAAGAGATCACCGACCACGAGCGATGGATCCTGTAACTAAGGGATCACATCTACAAGAGATCACCTCACACGAGCGATGGATCCTGTAACTAAGGAGCGATCACATCTACAAGAGATCACCGACCACGAGCGATGGATCCTGTAACTAAGGACTGATCACATCTACAAGAGATCACCGACCACGAGCGATGGATCCTGTAACTAAGGAGCGATCACATCTACAAGAGATCACCTCACAGGAGCGATGGATCCTGTAACTAAGGAGCGATCACATCTACAAGAGATCACCGACCACGAGCGATGGATCCTGTAACTAAGGGATCACATCTACAAGAGATCACCTCACACGAGCGATGGATCCTGTAACTAAGGAGCGATCACATCTACAAGAGATCACCGACCACGAGCGATGGATCCTGTAACTAAGGACCGATCACATCTACAAGAGATCACTTCACACGAGCGATGGATCCTGTAACATGTCCATAATCCATTGTGTGTCCTCGGCCTCCTCTCATTATCAGCCTCGTCGGCGGAGGTCGGTCACCGTGGTAACTGCACCGCCAGCGGGGACTGAGGATCAGGAGGAAAATCCCCGGGAGCAGCAGGAGCCTCCACAGGAGCAGCTCTGCCCTCAGCACACACTGGACTCTCACCTGACAACAAGAGCTGGAGGACCTGTGATGAGGTCACTGTCATGTGACCAGGGGCGGGGTCAGGAGAGAAGATCGGGGACCTGTGATGACGTCACTGTCATGTGACCAGGGGGCGGAGCTCAGGAGAGTAGAGCTGGGGACTGTGATGACGTCACTGTCATGTGACCAGGGGGCGGAGTTCGTGGTTAGTGGCGAAGGACTTGTGATGACGTCACTGTCATGTGATCAGGGGGCGGAGCTGTGTTGATCTGTTTCCATGGACTCTGATCTCAGGGATCTCCATTCTTTGGTGTTAGTGATGATCCAGTACAGAATATTGGGATCTGATGATCTCTGTCACTTTATAATATTTGTGTTCTCGTACTGAATAGTGAGTCCAATACAAGTGAATGGGAGACAGGAGTATTCATCATCTGGAGCCAGTGCAGAGGTCTGGAGCTGAGGAAAGTGATGAAAGTGAATGGGAAGAGCTGGAGAATCTCCTGCAGCGTCTCTGATCACATCTGGGCTCTGGGGATCATGTGATCACAGGATCACCGCTGAACGCGGCGACCAATCAGAATAGCGGCACACGCCATGGCGCCATATTTCAAATACACTGAGTACAGTGTATTTGAAATATGGTGTGCGCCGCTATTCTGATTGGTCGGCACTGAACACGGGCGGCCAATCAGCATAGCAGCGCTCGCCACGGCACCATGTGTAAAATCCACCAATGACTTCAGATTTTAAATATGGCGTCATGTCGAGCGCCGCTATCCTTATTGGTCGCCACGTTCAACGCCGACCAATCAGGACAGCGGCGCACACCATATTTCAAATACACTGTGACGAACTTCACTTCTTTCTACAAGGCTGCAGTCTGTGTGACGTCCTTCACTCCTGTCTCAGGTATGTCAAGTTATTGTGTCGTCTTCACTCCTGTCTTCAAGGCTGTCAGTCATAGTTTTATAAGTGTGTCGTCCTTCATTTCTACAAGGCTGTGTCAGTCAAGTGTAGAATTACTCCTTCTACAAGGCTGTCAGTCAGTGTGAAACTTCATCCTCTACAAGGCTGTCAGTCAGTGTGATAACCTGTACTCCTGTCTACAAGGCTGTCAGTCAGTGTGATAACCTGTACTCCTGTCTACAAGGCTGTCAGTCAGTGTGATAACCTGTACTCCTGTCTACAAGGCTGTCAGTCAGTGTGATAACCTGTACTCCTGTCTACAAGGCTGTCTGTCAGTGTGATAAACTTCACTACTGTCTACAAGGCTGTCTGTCAGTGTGTCAATACTTCCATTCTGTCTACAAGGCTGTCAGTCAGTGTGACATCCTTCACTCCTCTCTACACGGGTGTCAGTTCGAGTGATGTCCTTCACTCCTGTCCTCAAGGTCTGTCAGTCAGTGTGTCATCTGTCACTCCTGTCTATAAGGCTGTTTGTCTTAGTGTGATGACGTTTACTCCTGTCTATTAGACTGTCAGTCAGCGTGACGTTTTTCACTCCTGTCTACAAGGCTCTCAGTCAGTGTGACGTTCTTCACTGCGGTCTGCAAAGCTGTTAGTCAGTGAGACGAACTTCATTCCTATCTACAAGGCTGTCAGTGTGGTATTCTGTACTCCTGTCTACAAGGCTGTCAGTCAGTGTGACAAACTTCCATCCTGTCTACAACTGTCAGTCAGTGTGACATCCTTCATTCCTCTCTACAAGGCTGTCAGTTCGTGTGACGTCCTTCACTCCTGTCTACAAGGCTGTCAGTCAGTGTGTTGTCCTTCACTCCTGTCTACAAGGCTGTCAGTCAGTGTGTTGTCTTCACTCCTGTCTACAGGCTGTCAGTCAAAGTGTGATGAAGTTTATTTCTGTCTACTAGGTCTGTGAGTCAGTGTGAAGTCCTTCACTCCTGTGTACAAGGCTGTCAGTGTGACGTTTTTAACTCCTATCTACAAGGCTGTCAGTGTGACGAACTTTGTTCCTGTCTACAAGGCTGTCAGTGTGATGTCCTACACTCCCATCTACAAGGCTGTCAGTTATTGTCTGATGAACTTTACTCCTGTTTAGAAGGCAGTCAGCCATAGTGTCACGTACTTCAGTTAGTCTGTTTTTCACAGTTTTAATTAATTTATTCACGTTTACTAAATGGGTTTAGTCGGTCGTAAGCGCAAATATGCGAATGATGACAGAAAAGCTGCAAAAGCAGCAATGTGACGACAACGTAGAGACCAAGAGACATGAGAAGAAACTGCTGTGAGACAAGGCCTGGATGCGGAATATCGCAGACTTTATCGACAACAGGAAACAGTGGAAGAAACTGCTGGCAGAAAAGCACAAAATGCCGTATGTCAATCACAATATCAGCTAAGTGAATCTTTATTAGCTATGGGAGACAAAGGATATGTTTGTGCCATTCATATAAACCAAAAAGCAAGGCAAGCTCAGCAGAGTATTCATAAACTTGCTAAGTATGTCACAAATGATGAAACAACAATTCTTCAACATTACTGTGGTAAAATGGATGCTGTTTGCTGTAAGTGCAATTCTTTCAATTTTATGGATGAGAAACCTTCTGATAATCAGTTTAGTCAATGCTGTCAAAAAGGGAAAGTAATGTTACCGAGATCTCAATACTCAGATCTGTTTGAGGAATTGATGAGAGGACAGCATAAATATAGTCGAAATTTCATGGATAATATCAGAAGCATCAACAGTTCACATGCATTTGCTTCATTTGGTGCCAACATTGCACCACCTGGATTTGGACCATATTGTTTCAAAATTCATGGCCAGATCTATCATCGTACTGGAACACTGTACCCAGAAGTAGGAGAACCACCAAAATATGCCAATTATACATCCTTGATGAAGGATGTTGAAGCTGAGGAGCAACAGAGGGCTGTACAAAATGGGACTGAAATGCCTTCCATTGTTACGGCAATTAAACAAGAACGTACACAAGATCCTCGACGTTATAATAAACCACGTGTAAGTGAGGTTGCCGTTATTTTTCAAAATGATGATGATGGTGAGCCTCCTTTTCAAAGGGATCTATTAGTCCATCTTAAGTCAGATCTGAACAACCCTCTGCTTCCTAAAACACAGCGCATCAGCATTTTGCACAGCATCCTTGATGCTCTTCTGTATCCATTTTTTCCAAGAGGTAATCAAGGGTGGCATGAAAATCTACAGCAGCAAGGCACTGTAAGACAAATTACTCAAATGCAATATTACAGTTTCCTTTTGTCTGTGTGACCGGATTTTAACCCTATTCTTAACGGTGGTAAACTTACTCAACAGTACTTTGTTGATGCATATGTTAAAATTGAAGGTAATCGCCTCAATTTTATACGTATGAACCAAAAAAAATCTGAAAGTGGAGGATTACTGTGTTCTTCAAGAACATTTAGTAAAGAAATCCATTGCAAAAGAAATTCCTATTGGGAAAACAGTTATTCTGCCATCGTCATTTGAAGGTAACCCCGGAACATGATGCAACGTTACCAAGAGCAATGGCGATAGTGACAAAGTATGGAAGACCTGACATTTTTGTTACAATGACGTGTAATCCAAAATGGCCAGAAATTACAGAAAATCTAGAACCCTGGCAAAAAGTGGAACATAGGCCAGACTTAGTGGCCCGCATATTTCGATTGAAGCTCACCAGCCTTTTGAAAGATCTGGGCCAGTGGTAGCAATGGTACAGTCATTGAGTTTCAGAAACGAGGTCTCCCACATGCACATATACTTATTATCTTAGATGCGGAGTCTAAGTTTCGGACAGAGAAGATATTGACAATATAGTGTGGGCTGAAATTCCAGACCAAGAAAAATTCCCTGAACTATATGATATTGTCATCAATCATATGGTTCATGGTCCATGTGGTGAGGCCAATCCAAAAAGTCCATGTATGGAAAATGGGAAGTGTACTAAAGGATTTCCAAAATAGTTACAAGAGCATACTGTGAAAGACTTGGATGGGTATCCTTCATATCGGCGAACACACATTGAGAACATTGTGTACAAGAAAAGAATTATAAACAACTCATGGATAGTGCCATATAATCCTTATTTATCTAAACGCTACAATTGTCACATCAATGTTAAATTTGTGCGTCAATAAAAAGTGTGAAATATCTCTTTAAGTATATCTATAAGGGCCATGACAGAGCTAATGTGGAAATACAGCAAACAACAGTGAGTCATGATGAATCAACAAGTTTTCTTGACTCAAGAAATGTCAGTGCTCCAGAAGCTGCTTGGAGAATATTTGCATTTCCTATGCATGCTCAGTCACATGCTATTATACGTTTAGCTGTCCATTTACCAAATCAACATCAGGTTTATTTTCATGAAAATTCTGCAGTTGAAGATGTGTCAAAAAGTTTAGGTTCGACGTCAACATTAATGGAATGGTTTTTGCTGAACCAACATGACAACAATGCAAGGCAGTATTTGTATCATGAGATTCCAGACATTATGTTTGGAATAAATGTTGGAAGCAAGACAACGAGGAGTTAGTAAAATTATTGGACGTATGTATACTGTAAGTGTCAAAGATCAAGAAAGATATTGCCTTCGTCTGTTACTGCTGCATGTGAAAGGAGCTACGAGTTATGAGTTTTTGAAAACAGTTAATGGAGTAGTGCAAGATACATTTAAAGCTGCAGCTTTGGCCTTAGGACTTTTATTAATGATAGTGTTTGGACCTCAACCTTAGAAGATGCAGTTTCTTAAATATGTCTTATCAACTTGTGCAATTGTTTGCATACATATGTGTATTTGGACCACCTACAAATCCCGCAGAACTTTGGACAAATTTTGAGGAACATCTAATTGAGGATTATTGCTTACGTCTTCATAATAAAAATGGAGATTGTCAAAATTGTCAGTCTTATGCTATGCGTGATGTCCAAAATGTGTTATTACTGCATGGAAAAACATTTTCGGACTTTAATTTGCCAAAGCCTGCTCTCATGTTCTACAACTTCAAGAGTATGATGAAGCAACGAATTATTGTTGGAAGCACAGAAAGTCAATTCCTTAAATGAAGAACAACGTGTTGCATATGATACAATTGTAACTGCCATAGAAAATCAAGCGATGGAAGGGCAAAATGTTTCTTCATTGATGGTCCAGGAGCAGGGGCGGACTGGCCCAGGTGGCAGGGGGGCAAGTGCCCCCTGGGCTGGTGGTATAGCCCACATCCAGGGCCGCCCCCCCACAGGATGGGCCGGCGGCGCTTTGCGCCGGCGCGGCGATGCAGCAGCAGACGGCGCCGGAGATGGTAAGCGAGCTGCGGTCCGAACATTCTGATAGCACCCCCCCCGGTCCTCCAAAATTTCCGATAGCACTGGCCCCCCACCCCCCCAGTCCTCCAAAATTTCCGATAGCACCCCCCCTCCCGGTCCTCAAATCAGGGCTGGCAGACATATACTGCCACCCGGGGCCAGAGGCACCAGCCAGCCCCTGTCCAGGAGGGAGTGGTAAAACCTACTTATATGAAGTTTTGATGCATCAGTTAAAGGGTTGGGAAAAGTTGTATTGCCGTCCAGCTACAACCGGTATTGCAGGCAATCTGTTACAAGGATGTCGGGACTATGCATTCCCTGTTTGGGATACCAGTTCCTGTCAATGAAATATCCGATTCCAGAATCAAACAAGATACATTTGCTGGCAAACAGTCACAGAATGCACATCTGTTGATACTTGATGACTGTACCATGGCACCCAAATATGCTTTGACTGTAATTGACAGACTTCTGCGTGAAGTTATGACTTCAATGTTGCAGAAAAGAATGACATTCCATTTGGAGGTAAAGTTTTTGTCATCGGTGGAGATTTTAGGCAATGTCTACCAGTTATACTAAATGGAACAAGAACAGATGTCATTGAGTCCAGCTTAAAAATGGCTGATCTTTGGCAACAGTTTACTAAACTCCAACTCACTAACAACAGGTGATCTTCAGACCCAGAGTATAGCAATTGGCTTCTCAAGCTTGGTAATGGTGATCTTACCAATGAATACAACCTCGGAGAAGATATTATTGAAATTCCAGAAGACATGTTGTGTACTGCCTGCATTGTAACTGATGTTTTTGGACAACGTATTGAGATTGATGTGAATGACCAAAGCAGTGTTGACAGAGCCTCTACCCATGCAACTCTCTGTCCGAAGAACGATGATGTGGCTCTGCTAAATGCCCGTGTGATGGATAGAATGTCTGGAGAGTATACGGTGTACACCAGTGATGATTCAGTGGATGTAGATAATGAAGAAGAACAAGAACATTATCCAGTTGAATTGTTAAATAGTGTTACACCATCAGGAATGCCATCCCACAGACTACAACTTAAAGTTGGAACAATTGTTTTGTTGCTTCGCAATATCAATAGAAGGAGTGATCTATGTAATGGAACTAAGCTTATTGTAACTGGACTCCTTTCCCATGTTATTCAAGCAAGAGTCATCAGTGGATCCGGAAAAGGAGATGACGTGTTCATTCCACACATAGACTTAGGTCCTTCAGACACAGGTCTTCCATTTAGGCTTCGACGTCGGCAATTTCCAGTCAAACCAGCTTTTGCCATGACTATAAACAAGTCACAAGACTTTACATCGTGTTGGGATATATCTACCGGAGCCAGAGTTTGGTCATGGACAACTGTATGTTGCATTTTCTTGGGTGAAAATGAGGTGCAATGTGAAGGTACAAGTCATCGAGACCCCTTTACAAGGACACTTGATTAAAGACAGTCCAAAGGTTTTTGCAAAAAATGTGGTCTACAAAAATATGTTAGGTTGATTTACACATAGATATATAGGTAAATGTATAGTTAGAAAGGAAAAAAGAATAATAGATCTAAATCTATAGATAATACATAGGCGGGTGTCACACGCTACGATATATGTAAAGATCTTGCTGGAAAGTGCCTGATTTGGCATCGCTCCTAAGACATTGTTGCGTGTGACAGGTCGATCTGACTAGCGATAGGTGGTCAGATCGTTATATACAGATATGGGAACCGGACACTCGGTGGTCAGTGTAGGATGGAGGCTCAGTGGTCAGCGCAGGATGGAGGGGGTTAATGGTGGAAGAGCATAGGGTCAGAGGTGGGCTCCATGGCGGGTGTTGGAGCTCCCCCTGTGCCCGGCTGGACTTCGGGGAGCAGTCCGGTGGCGGTGGCTGGTACTGGGCAAGGTGGATGCTGGCGGCAGGATGTGCAACTGGGTGCGGTCCTGTGGCGGTGGCTGGTGCTGGGCATGGCAGCTGCTGGCCCCTTCCGTGATGCAGCCGAGCTTCTCCCGCAGGACTCCCTTTCCGAAGGGGGGGGGCCTGGGGCTCCAGGACCCCCCCTTCTTTGATGCATCCAAGCTTATCCCCAAGCTTGGGGAGATCGGCTGCATCAAGGAAGGGGGGTCCTGGGGGAGAAGCTCGGCTGCATTGAGGGGGGTCCAGAGGGAGAAGCTCGTCTGCATTAAAGAAGAGGAGGGGGCCCCCCTTCCTTGATGCAGCTGAGTTTCCCTCCCAGTGCCCCCCTTCTGAAGGGGGGGTCCTTGGGGCCCCAGAAACCCCCCTTCCTTGAGGCATCCAAGTCCTGGGGCCCCCAGGATCCCTCTTTGGAAGTGGGGTCCTGTGGGAGAAGCTCAGCTGCATCAAGGAAGGGCCCCCCCAAATCATGTTAATCACTGACTCTTTTAATTATTTATTCCCTCCCCACCAAAGCCCTGCTCTGGTGCTCTTACCTGGAGCAGGCCAGGCAGAGGGAGCATCAGAGTTGGATGATCCTCAGCTCAGGTAGGATTATTAGGAGTGTCACAGTCAGACGACAGGCCCTCAGGCACCGGTATGAGCGCACGCCTCTCCTCAATCTTGCCGCAGCCTCAGCCGCCCTCAGTCACCCGCCGGCCGCCAGCGCTTGCTGTCACTTCCGGGTGAGCGAGAGCTTCTCCAGCCTCCACGGATGAACCCGGAAGTGACACTGCAGCGCCGACTCTCCCAGCACCAGCACAGTGTGCACAGTACTGTCTGGTTGTCATGGTGACCAGTCACTGTGACATAGGCGCTGGCTGAGGAGCGTGTCGGATGCTGCCTGCAGCGCTGCGCTGTGTAGCCAGCTGCCGGCCATTGCACCCTCTTCCGGTCCGGAGCCCTGTCAGGAAAGAGACGGACCGGACCCGCGGCTGGAGCCTTGAGGGGCCCCCTAGCTGGTCGGGGCCCTGGTGCAGCTGAACCAGCTGCACCACAGTAGGTCCGCCCCTGTTCACCACATCTCCATCGCAAGGTGTGGTCTGGATAGATAGATAGATAGATACAAAGATACACAGATAGATAGTTTGATAGGCGGCCGTCACACGCATCAATTTTCTGAACGATATCGCTTAAGCGATCTGCTTTTTTGATCGCTAATCGATATCGTTTGTGCGTCGCTGTGTGTAATCAAGCGATGTGAACGATATTGTTAGCGATCGCGCGTGCATGTGATCGCTAACAATATCGCTCACAAGATTGAAGCGTGTGACGGCCGCCATAGATAGATAGATACAAAGATACATAGATAGATAGTTTGATAGATAGTTTGATAGATACATACAAAGATACATAGATAGTTTGATAGCTAGATAGCTAGATAGATAGATAGATAGATAGATAGATAGATAGATAGATAGATAGATACTAAAGGCCCTGTTACAACCTCAGATAATCTGTCAGATCCTGTTTGTAGATCTCTGGTTGCAGTGAAATCATGGACACATTGTTCCATTTTGTGGCTGTGTACAAATGTAACAATGTGTCCATGATTTCACTGCAACAAGAGATCTGTGAGCAAGATCTGACAGATTATCTGAAGGTGTAACAGGGCCTTTAGATAGATGGATAGATAGATAGAGCCGCTTTACACATACCAACTTGTGTGACCAACTTCTGAACAGATCTCTGGTTGCAGTGAAATCATGAACACATTGTTTCATTTTGTGGCTGTGTATAAAATGGAGCAATGTGTCCATGATTTCACTGCAACCAGAGATCTGTTCAGAAGTTGGACACAGAAGTTGGTGTGTGTAAAGCGGCCCATAGATAGATAGATAGATCGATAGACAGATAGATACTAAAAATGGAGGCTTAGCTGAGTGTAAGTAAATAGTGATAAGTTAGAATAGGGACCCATCAGATCTAAGGTCACCTTGACGCTGGTTGATGGGCTTACCTATTGGTCTATTGGTCAATATGTGTACTATGAACTTTCATTGTTTTTCATATTTAAAAACAGTCGTCTAACATTGATAGCCGTAGACTTACGGGGCATGAATCCCGTCTGATCCGGGTGAACCAAAGACTCCACCACCTTCGAAAGTCGGGTGGCCAAGACTTTTGCTAGTATTTTAATGTCCACCGTCAGAAGAGAGATCGGCCTGTAAGACCCAGGGAGTGTCGGATCCTTATCCTTCTTGAGTAATACCGTTATTATGGCTTCCCTCGTTGAGGACGGGAGCATCCCAGCGTCCATACTACCTTTAAAGACCTCCAACAACATTGGAAGCAGGACCGCTTGGTATTTTTTGTAAATCTCTACTGGCAGGCCATCCACTCGTGGCGCCTTACCCGTGGACATAGAATTCAGAGCTATCTCTAGTTCCCCCAATGGCACATCTAATAGACGCCTATCTTCGGCCGTCAAACGCGGGAGCTTAGCACGTCTCAGAAAGGTATCAATGTCCTCCTCCGACGAATTAGCGTTGGAAGAATACAGCCCTCTATAGAAAGATCCAAGGATTCTTAAAATACCGGTGTATCCGTAACTAAGGTCCCATCTGTGTCCCGCAGGCTTGATATAAATGAAGACCCCCTCTGTGCTGTAGTGATAACTGAGAGCAGATGACCCACACTCTCAGCATTTTCGAAATATTGGATGGACTGGAACATGCGTTTACGTGTCGCTGTCTCTAAAGTCAATTCCGTCACCCTCCTCTGCGCCACCTGCACCCTTTTCTGTGTTGCGGAGCAAACTGCAGTGAAAGAGCCCTCTCCGCATCCTCCAACTCTTTATATACTAGCTGAGAAGCTGCCCTAGTATTAGACATCAATTTAGATATCTCCCGGATATACATGCCTCTTATATATGCCTTCAGAGTCTCCCAGACGGTAGAATCAGAAGCGGAATGCAGGTTAAATTCAAGGTGTTCCCTGATCTCTACGAGAAAGAGATCCGCCCCGTCAACTAGTTGTATCCAAAATGGGTTAAGCCTCCAAAGTGAAGCAGACCTCCCATCCCCCACAGCCCTCCGGATCGAGATGGACACGGTTGAGTGGTCCGACACTGTTCTAGGCAGGTAGTCAACGGCTAAAATATGTCCCAGCATCCGACCATCACCCAAGGCAAGATCGACCCGCGATAGCGACATATAGGTGGAAGAGAAACACAAGTATTTATATACATCCGGATTGCGGCTCCTCCATAGATCCGTGAGGGCCAGCTCCCGAATGAGTGCCCCGAAGGGCGTGCAATTACCCTCCCGCTGTAGTGGTGCATGGTTAGCCCTGTCCCAGTGGGAGTCCAAAATATTGTTAAAGTCTCCCACTAGCACGTAAGGGATCCCCGGATAGTCTTTCAAGATCTTAAGGATCTTATATATGACCCTACTACTATGAGGCGGGGGAAGGTAGACAGACATCAACACCATTGTTACCGTATATATTTTGCAATACAAAAAAAACAAACTGTCCCTCCTCGTCTGTGACCACCCGGTAGCATATAAACTGAGCACCCGAATGAATCAAGACACTAACTCCCCGAGAGTATTGCGAATACGTAGCATGGTAACCACATTGTATCCACCTCTTGTCCAACAGGCTCAACGTCCCCGGGATAAGATGTGTCTCCTGCAGACAAATCACTGTGGGCCTTTGGTCGGTCAGAAATGAAAATATAGCCTGCCTTTTGACCGGCGACTTTAGCCCCCTGACATTCCAGCTAATGATCTTAAACTCTCCCATACCTGAATTATAACAGAATTAATACTGACGTCTGTCGTGCAATAATAGAAGACATGGTCATGTGCGTACACATAACATGAGACCCGGCATACCCATTGAATCCTCCCCCACCCCCAACCAAACCCCAAAACTAAGGAGATGATAATCCCTTTCGCATCAGTCCGTTGGCGATTGAAATCCTAGCCACCACCCGCTTAAAACAATAAAGTTCCCCACAGCACGTTGCAATCTAAACCAACCAGCCAAATACAGTCCCACCTCCCACGCCACAACCGGTTGTGTACATCTAAACCATTGGTGCGCAATTAACATCCCACCAGTCAACCTTCAACTGTGAATTGCAGAGTGAGACAAATTTTCTCAAATAATATCAATAGACCCTTGAGGACAGGGCCTCCTTCAGGCACAATCAGAATTTTCATTGTTTTGTCGAAGCAGCTGCTCGTTACGATCCAACCAGTCCATAGCCGCAACGGAATCCAGGAAAAAATGGACTTTATTTTGGGCCTCAACCCGTAGCTTACCAGGGAAGATCATAGCATATTTAACGCCCACCGCCCGTAAACGTTTTTTGATGTCAAAGAACTTGGCCCTCATCCTTTGGACCTCAGGCGAGTAGTCGGGGTAGAAGGACACCCAGGATCCCTCCACCATAAGATCGGGGTGCTCCCTTGAGAATCTGAGTATGTTATCTCTGTCCCTGTAGTGCAGGAGCTTAGCCAACATAGGCCTTGGGGCATATCCCGGGGGGGGGAAAGGACGAGCAGGAACTCTATGCGCATGCTCCACAGCGTACAGAGCTGTCAAAATATCTGTTCCAACCAACCCCTTGAGCCAGTTTTCAATAAAAATCGTGGGGTTATTGTCTTCACAATGTTGCGGCATACCTATAATACGCACGTTGTTCCGCCTAGACCTATTTTCTAGGTCATCAGTTTTGGACCATACAGCAGCCCGTTCTTTTCTAAATTCTTTATGTCGTTTCACAGTCTTAGATTCAGTGTCCTCCAGAGCTCCAACTCTCCTTTCCAAATGGCTAGTTTTAACTTTGACCTCTCGCAGATCATGTTTCACAGTCTGCATAGATTCCTGCATGTGGCCCAGCTGAGTAAGCACCGTAGAGATGGCATTGCCACACTGCATAACTGCAAGTAGCACATCCTTAATAGTGGGGTCAGTTGGCATATGTAGCTGCAGGGTCTGGAGCTGGAGCTTATTTTGTTTCACCATGTCCCCCCAGCTTGGAGTGACAGTCTGCTGCTCCTGATCTCCAGTGGCCATGGAGTCCTCCTCCCCCTCCTCATCTTCCCCTGCTCCATACCTCCGTTCTCAGTCACAGTCTCCTGGACTTCCTCTATCTCTTGAAGGGCCCTCTGTTCAGCCAGCTCAGCCCATGCAAACCGCTGAAGCCGAGCCTTCACCTCCCTGTTCCTGCTTACACTATCAGCAGCTGCCTCTTCCAAAACGCGCGCTGTAGCAGCGGCGCCATCTTGGGATCCGGCCCCCACCTCACCAGTCACTCTTCACTGGCCTTTCTTGGGCATTGTGGGGTTCAGGAAGCGGCGGTTTTCGGTGCACTGTGTTCCCCCGCTCTCCGGGTGGCTCCGGGGACGGTTTCCGGCCGTGCTGTGGGGTTATATCCCAGTAATTCGCGGCGGCAAGCGGGAGCTCAGCAGATGCATGTCCTGCTTACATGCCGCTAGGCTCCGCAACTGTCTTTATTCATGATTTTAATGAATTTTTAAAATGGTTTGTAATGTACTTATGATTGTGTTAATACATTTTTAGTAGAAATATAAAAGTCCTTATTGAATAAAGAGGTGTTTGTGAGCGCTGAGCCCTACAAAAATTAATTAGAAATTTAATTATAATATCAATGAAAGTGTTATAACTAGAGATCGATTACATAGGCAATCTCTGGGGTATTACAGCTGCATAACACAAAGAACAGCATTTCAGCTCTGTCTTTCCATAGCTAGCTCCGGTGCCTACCAATATATAATTATATATATAGTAAAAGTTAAATCACTTATAATTTAGATTACCAATAAAAATATTTGAAATGGGGGAACAAACCAGGCAAACTGCTAGCTTCCCTAACTAGGCCATTAAGAACTGCCACAATAATACATAAAATGAAGAAGCGGGATGGCACCGTCCTGACGGGAACCAAGGATATAGTGGAGGGGTACAGATCATTTTTTGGCTCATTATACAGAGCAGAATTGAGCGAGAGGTGAGGGGGGGCACAAACTTTCTTCATCCTAATGTGGCACCTGTTCTCACAGAAGAACACTGGAGAATACTTAACTCCCCCATCTCTCCCATAGAGGTGATACAAATCATCAACTCTTTGATGCTATCCAAATTCCCAAGTCCAGATGGGTACAGTAATGAATACTATAACATTTTGGGGACACCGGTGGGACCCCATCTATGTTCAGTTTATAAACATAGTTCAGACTGGCCAACTCCCCAAACACTAACAAAGCTGATATTGTTATTCTCCCCAAGCCAGGCGAGGACCCATTACAAGTAGAAGGGTACCATCTCGCTTTTTAATTCAGACTTTCAGATATTAATCAAATTATTAGCTAATATTGATTGATTCCTGATCTGATATTGTCTCAACAGACAGGATTTGTTAATGGGAAATCAATAACCCACAACATTAGGACAGCAATTAGAGCTATTTCCTATGGTAGGGCACAGAGGTGTACCGGGTGTGTTGTGATCAGTCTGGATGCCGATAAGGCATTCGATAGAGTTGCCTGGGACTAATTACATAAGATCTCGGAGGTGGGGAACTTTGGTTCGTGGTTCTGTGATCCAATCGGGGCAATATACAAAAATCCAGTGTTCAGGCTTTCCATAAATGGCTCATTCTCTTCCCCCTTCGAAGTCCAGAGAGGTACACGTCAAGGCTGCCTGTTATCACCTTTACTGTTTTTTGTTGTTTTTTTTAAATCAGAAAAGTTTTTATTCATTTGAAGAGAAAAATAATGAAATACAGTTTTAGTACAATAATTTTTCATTTTCTTATTAACATGAAAAACCCCCTCCCTCAACCCCCTCCCCCTTTACGGACAACAACAATCCTTTATCATTGTAGAAGATATGGTCGAAGATCACACAAAACATCCTATAACCATTTCCATGCCCTTCATAGTGTATTCACCGGAATCTCCCCTCCAGTAGCATTGATCGCACCTTCCATGGTGCCCATAGGTTGTCGCAGAGTTTGGCATTTTTTCTTTTAAAATAGATTTTCTCCTCCATCCGTATCACATAATCCACCTGCCTTATGTACTCCTGTCTAGAGGGAGGTTCCACTCGCACCCAATACCTAGCTATTACCTTACTGGCTGCGTATAAGAGTCTGGCAAGTGCCAGTTTTGCAACATCATTATCCACAAGTTCCTCAACATAACCCAACAAGCAGACTACAGGGTCTCTAGGAATGATACAATGATGACGCCCCTCAATTAGGTGTGAAGCAGATCATCACCTTTACTGTTTAACATAGCCCTGGACCCATTACTCAGGACTCTTCAGAACCTTCCGGCATTCGAAGACACGTGTCACGCTTCTGAACTCCCCTGGGTGAGCTGGTCCTAGTTTAACCAACTCCTATACAGGGATTGTCAGGGGCAAGCCCAGGGGGGGTCTAAATAACACAGCTGCTAGTACCAGGAGGGCAGCTCGTAGGGTTAGCCTATACTATGGTATAGCTAAGGAGCATTCAAGGGATCAGAGCCCGAGGCTAGGAGAGCAGGAATGGGAGGAGAGCACAAGGAGGGCCTAACTCACAGCCAGAGAAGCAGAAGCTTACTAACTCAATCATCAAGCACCTCCCATCAACGGAGGTGGCCTGATATACCGGAGGACGGACATATATTGGTCAAGGGGAGTGTCAGGTTGAGCCGTGCTGGCCCCTAGATTCACTGGGGAGGAGCGCGACTGCGCCTAGTAGACCGCTGATTAGGTTTATGACTCCGACCATCTGATGTGCGAGCCCAGTGGACAGCAGACAGGAAGGGGACCCGGCGATGGCTCTGAGACACAGCACACCTGGACGCCGGATGCCCGATCGGTAGAGGAGCAGAGGATGCAGACCCAGGAGAGGTGAGCTGGGGAGCGGTGCCAGGGGACCTAACAGCATGATGATTGGATCTACATCCGTTAAGATCTCAGCATTCGCTGATGACATTCTTTTATTCATTGCGAATCCATCCATAGTTTTAGGGTTAATTATAATAAGCCAGAAGCATTGGCTTTATTCCGAGTTGGGGGGGATCGCATAATTCACAGCTACCCTTTTGGTAAAGCACCAAATCTATAAAATATTTAGGTATTCAGCTTGCAACGGTCCCATCAATGTTATACCAAATCAATTATAAACCCTTGATCTCGTCTGTGCTCAGTTTGACAGTGTCACTTGCTTAAGATGGTCGTATTTCCCAAACTTATGTATGCTTTTCAAACTCTACCCTTATTACTATCCCCTGTGGATACCAAAATATTAAGTCATTCAGGAAATTCATCTGGGAACCATAGGCCGGTCCAGAATCAGACTGACAACATTTCAAGCATCTAGAGAGGATTAAATTTTCCTTATATAGCAAGATACAACCTCGCAGCTAACTTAAGGTATTCAACAGATTGGATTACAAATAGATCCCATTTTACGAATATAGACATAGACCAACAGGTCTGTCCCCAGATCTCACTGACAGCTCTACTCCATCTGAACATCCACACAGATTTACAGATATTATGTGGCATCACATTTTCACTCACACCACAATGGCTCATCTTCAACATCTTAGATGACTCCCATGGAACACCACCAAAGCACATTAAGGCGACATTGAACATATCGGCCGCTGCCACACAAAAGAGTATTTTGCATCAGTGGTTGAGCCCTCAGGCATCCTCGAGGGAGCTTATTCACTCCAAAATAATGTTTCTATTGAAGATGAACTGGTTGGACACTCTGATATGCAAAGAAAAAATGACTGGAAAGCTTTGACCACCTGGTCACTTTTTTTCCCGTCATTGTCACTAAAGCTAAGGAACAGACTATAAGGCTCAATTTGAGAACACCCAATGGTACTTGCTACAGCGTATCAGCGGACTCACCCCTATTCCTTGATTTATTGTGAAATACAATGAACGCAGAGACGGGGGGAGGGAGAGGGTGGGGTATGGGTAGTTACCTTGTATTGGATACAGTCTTCCATCTATGTTGAAATATATCTTGATAATGTGTAACTTTGAAACTTAATAAAATATAGTCCAAAAAAATGAGGGGGTTGTAGCATTAGGTTCCTATACCCAGATAATTACATATGGATTTTTGACCTGAATGATTCCCTTTAAGATCCAGCAAAACCTGTTGTTCAGCAATGGCAAGTGAAGCCTTTATCTCTGATGTCAGGTGTTTGGCCACTTCATGAGATAGCTCCTTGTAATGTATAGTGCAGAAGTCTGCATCTCTCCCACCAGCTGTCCAGGGTCTCTCATTGCTATTTGTCCCCTCTCGTCCTGTGAGCTCTTTGTTTGCATATCCTCCCCCACAGCGGTGTAACTAGGTTTCATGGCGCCCGGGGCAAAGATCTATTTTGGTGACCCCCCCCCCAAAGTAGGTGAGGAGCGGGATGGGGGGTAGGGGATGGGTATGGGGTGCTGTCAGCCCCACCGCTCGGGGGGGGGGGGGGTCAGCTTTCAGCCCCGCCGCCCATGCAGCCTTGGTAGAGGGGTCGGGGGGTGAAGGGGGGGTTTATGCCACTGGCGCCCCCCTCTGAGTTGCGCCCTGGGCAAAGGATCCAGCTGCACCCCCCTAGCTACACCCCTGCTCCCCCATCAACTTCCATGCAAACATTCCCAAGGCACACTGAGGATCCTCATCGGTGTCCATCTTTGATTTCTCCTGCATCTCAAGTGTCTGCTGCTCACAGGGATTCTACTGCCTCTGCGGAGGACGTACCGGTCTATCAGCTTGTGAGTGTTTCTCACTGTTCTCTGCTTCTTTTCTTATTGTTTCCATTCAGTGTTTAGTGCTCTGAGGGGGTGTAGTCTGCTGGGGCGGTGTGGAGCTCTCTCCTCTCACTCAGACCCGGAAGTGGTCAAGGTTTGGGCTTCTATGGGGATCATACATGACATTCTCTATTGTGGAATTAAGTTTAAATAAATTATTGATAAATGTATTTTGTAGTGTGTTGTTCAGTTTCATCATTGTCATTTTAATATTTGAGGATAAATATTGATATGTCCACAGATCACACAGTAATAAATACCAGGTTCATGGAAGCTTCATTACTTTGAAAGCAAAAAGGTTAGTTTTTTCCCTCTTGTTTCATAAAAATGTACATATCTCGATCACATATAATTTTGGTGTTTATCAGATCCAGGTTAAATTGACCTAAAAACAAAAAACAAACAAACCCTCTTACTGACTAATGTTTCTGAATAACCTAATGATATAGTTTCCTCCTAATATGAATTCTTTCAGGAATTTAAAATTTGATTTGTCTATAAAACATTTCACACCTATAGAGAATCAGCGCGGCTTTCTCCCTTTGTAACTTCTCTGATGACTTTAGACGTTTTTCTTTAGTAATAAAACATTTCCTGACTTCTGAACATAATAAACAGCCTTTCAACTTAACTCTCTGATGTTTAATAAGGTCAAATATCTCTGTACAGCACTTTCTATATTCACAACATAATTATACCTTTTCCCCTTTGTGAATTCTCCGATGATGAACAAGACTTGATCCTTGTGTAAAATCTTTCCCACATTCTCAACATGAATACGGCTTCTCTCCTGTGTGAATTCTCTCATGTTTAATAAGATCTGATTTATTTGCAAAACGTTTCCCACAAAACACACATGGAAATGGCTTCTCCCCTGTGTGACTTCGATGATGTTTAACAAGATTTGACTTATATCCAAAACATTTCCCACATTCTGAACATGAATATGGCTTCTCTCCTGTGTGAATCCTCTGATGTATAACACAATTGGATTGAAGTGTAAAACGTTTCCCACATTCTGAACATGAATACGGCTTCTCTACTGTGTGAATTCTTTGATGTTTAACAAGATCTGATTTATTTATAAAACTTTTCCCACATTCTGAACATGAATACGGCTTCTCTCCTGTGTGAATTCTCTGATGTTGAACACAAGATGATTGACGTGTAAAATGTTTCCCACATTCTGAACATGAATACGGCTTCTCTCCTGTGTGAATTCGTTCATGTATAACAAGATGTGATTTATCTCTGAAGCTTTTCCCACATTCTGAACAGAAGTGCGGCTTCTTCCCTGTATGAATTCTACTGTGTGTATGAGGACTTGAACTTCTTGTAAAAGGCTTTTTGCCTCCTTTCTGATCTGTACTTGTAACACTGTGAGATTGGTCAGGAGAAGGTTCCTCAGGATTAGGTGGATTATATGTTATCTCTGTACTGTTGAATCCTGAATTTACATTAGCGCTGATGAGATTTTCTTCTGGAGAGTTCTGCTTCATATCTTCATCTTCTAATTTATGATTTTCCAATAACATGAAGCGTCTCTCGGAATTGTTACTGTCATTTTCTGTAAGGATTAAAAATAGATTTAATCAATTTCTTCACAATCCAAAGTAGCTATACCATCTCTATTAGGGTATATTCACACGTGGCCTAATTGCAATGGATTTTTCTGCACCAAAGGCCAGAGTGTTGGCAGTAAAAACGCTGCGTACATTACAAACATTTTTTGACACTTTTTGATGCTTTTTTTTGTTTGTTTTCACTTGTGTTTAGTTTACAATTCATGCAAAAGCATTGAAAAAAATTGTTATGCTGCCGATGGATGAAAGGAATTTATGAGGAGCTATGCCCATGCCATACACAGCAGAGTCAGCATGTACATATACCTGGGCCCCCCAGAATAGTGATCACATCAGGGGAGGGGCTATGTGCCATCATTGATGTGTAACTCATTAATGTCACAGTCACTATTGACAAGAAGTTTTGACTGAAGGAGAATGCTCCCTCTGTCCCTCATTGGCCTAAGTCTGTACAGAAGCCTATTAGATCCTGCTATAGACAAGATGTAATAGGCGGCTGTTAGGAAAATGTTTTCAGGCTGAAATACAGCACAAGTAGTGCAGTGTATTATCTATACAAGGAAAGGATCATACGTGTTTAAGGGGCTAATCAGCCCTGAATGGTTTACAAAGTAGGTCAAGGAGCAATGCCGCAAGATGTCAGCAGTCAATACAGCGGTCACCAGTGAGATTTTTGTCCACAGGGGGCGCTATACACTTAATCTTTAAAAAAACAATGTAGTGAAAAAATGAAGGCACTCACCGGTTTGCTTGTGACTCTGTTTAATAACCTTTACGGGTCACATCACTACCGGGAGGGGGTGGTGGAGGCAGACACTTAATCTTTATCACTGTTTTAATATGTTTTAGTGATTCTTACAGGGTTAAGGTTGTTTCACATAAAGAGATTTAACATGTGAAGGAATAACACATATAGCGGAAGGTGCTGTACCTGGTGTGTGAGCGGCTCCACAGAACACCTTGTGGAGGATTCCTCTGTTCCCTGTACATAACTCAGTGTATGACTCCTGCCCCATGTGTCACTTATACAGTGTGGAGGAGACAAACATCTGGATTCATTGTGGAAGTTTCTTCCATACCTGTGGTGACATCTCCTGGAATCTCCTCCTTCCCGTCACTCACACACGGCTGATCCCCCCTCGTCATCGCTTCTTCTGTCTCATCCTCCACTTTAATATTAGTCGGATCTTCCCCCTGATAGATCAGATGTAACAATCAGTGCAATATAAGAGACCCCCAAAATCTATCACCTCTATGACGGCAGGAAAGCCCCCAACCCTCCATATAGATCCAGGGCTCAGCGCCATCTACCTGATGACTCTTCGGGACATTGTGATTCTCCTCTGGACAGTCCTGGGGATACAGAGGACGGGGACATCTCTCTGGGGGATTTCTCCTCCTGGATCCATCTGTGGAGACACAGAGACTGAATACACGACCTCTCATACATCTATATACCAGAACCTTCTATCATCACCAGGATTTCTATGTTGTCGTCCTCTTTGTGTAAGTGAAGGACCCGGGGTCTTCTAGGTGCAGCCTGACGTGGCCAATGGCTTATGAGACAAATGGGTGGGGCAGGACGTCCTCATTATAATATTATTACAGATGTCCTGATGGATAAAGGATCCTAACAACGATCATCTATCAGAAACATTACCTTGTATCAGCATTTCCTAATAATAAATTGTCTCTATTTCTCCTGAACATTCCTCTGCTGTGATTAACCCTTTTAACCCCTCATGGTCACTCCCCTCCTGCCAGCCTCTATCTATGGTAGATGTCATTCCTCTTACTGATCTTGTTCCCTGATGCTGTAAGGTCGTCTCACTGCTCTAAGTCTTTATGATCCATGTTGGCTCTGATCTTGTTTCTTTGTCTTTGTATCTTTTTGCCTCTTGATGTCTTTAGTTAGTTGATTGATAGTTAAATTATATATTAGATTGGAGAGAAGGGGTTAATCCTGTGCTGACAAATGTCTTCATTACCCAATGGCAGCGCAGGATTAACCGCTTCTCTCCATTCTCATTTGTCTTTTCTCCACGAGGGGCTGCAGCAGCTGTTTTGAGCCTTTCATTGATTGTGACTCTCACAACATCTTCAGGGAAGAACGATTCTTACATCTTCACTCATTTCACCTGATAAGACCCTATTTTGTGCTCTTTGTCCCTCCGGTTCAATATCCTACTTCAACAAGTTATATTGGACCTAAATCTGAGCACAAACCTTCCTATATATTTAGACAAAGCTAAGAAGAACACACACGTGTAGAGTTTATCCAAGTGCTGTATTTTTTCAAAGTTCCAGGGTAGTTAACATGGCAGTTAGGCCACAGACAGGTAAGTCAGGCAACACATTCACACAAACTTGTTCCTCGATTTTATGTATTTGTGTAATTTATGTTCTTGCTGCAGCAGTCACTCATATCTATTGCCCTTCCACACACTCTGATATGGATGGAGTGCACAGTCCCTATCACCTATGTACAGATCACATTCTCCATCCATATCAGCCCCTCTCTCCTCACCTCCTCCATGTACAGCTCACATTATCCATCCATATCATCCCCATCTCCTCTCCTCTCCTCCATATAGAGCTCACATTTTCCCTCCATATCAGTCCCTCTCTCTTTCCCTCTTTTTTTACAGATCACATCCTTCATCCACATCAGTCCCTCTCCTCCTCGCCCCATGTGAAGATCACATTTTCCATCTATATCAGTCCATCTCTTCTCCCCTCCCTCATGTACAGCTCACATTCTCCATCAATATCAGTCCCTCTCTCCTCCCCTCCCCCACATACAACTAACATTTTCCATCCATATCAGCCCCTCTCTCCTCCTCTCCTAAGTACAGCTCACATTCTCCATCCATATCAGTCCCTCTCCCCTCTCCCATGTACAGCTCACATTCTCCCTCCATATCATTCCCTCTCACCTCCCCCATGTACAGCTCACATTCCCCATCCTTATCATTCCCTCTCTCCTCCCCCATGTACAGCTCACATTCTCCATCCATATCAGTCCCTCTCTCCTCCTCTCTCCCATGTACAGCTCACACTCTCCCTCCATATCATTCCCTCTCTCCTCCCCCATGTACAGCTCACATTCTCCATCCATATCAGCCCCTCTCTCCGCCCCTTCCCCATGTACAGCTCACATTCTCCCTCCATATCAGCCCCTCTCTCCTCCCCATGTACAGCTCACATTCTCCATCTACACTGGCTATCAAAACTAGAGAACAATGTCTGATCACTTGATTTTTTTCAAACAGAATGTATTCTACATTGATGAACATTTGGCAGTTTTTGTGTACGGGGTCACCATGCTACTAGATCAGAGTTTTCCAAAATAACCAAAGTATATCAACTTTAACCCCTTCACCCCCGGGCCTATTTTGACCCTAATGACCAGGCCATTTTTGTCAATTCTGACCAGTGTCCCTTTATGGGGTAATATCTCTGGAACGCTTCATTGGATCCGAGCGATTCTGAGATTGTTTTTTCGTGACATATTGGGCTTCATGTTAGTATTAAATTTAGGTCGATAATTTTTGCGATTATTGGTGAAAAAATTAAAAATTTGGCAAAAGTTTTGAAAATTTTGCAATTTTCAAATTATGAATTTTTATTCTGCTAAACCAGAGAGGTATGTGCCACAAAATAGTTAATAAATAACATTTCCCACATGTCTACTTTACATCAGCACAATTTTGGGAAAAAAAAATTTTTTTGTTTGGACGTTATAAGGGTTCAAAGTTCATCAGCAATTTTTCATTTTTCCAGCAAAATTTACAAAACCATTTTTTTTTGTGACCACATCACATTTGAAGTCCCTTTGAGGGGTTTACATGACAGAAAACACCCAAAAGTGACACCATTTCAAAAACTGCACCCCTCAAGCTACTCAAAACTACATTCAAGAAGATTATTAACCCTTCAGGTGCTTCACGGGAACTAAAGCAAAGTGGAAGGAAAAAATGGTAATTTTAATTTTTCCAACAAAAATGTTCTTTTAGCCTCAATTCTTTCATTTTCACATGGGCAACAGGATAAAATGGATCCTAAAAATTGTTGGGCAATTTCTCCTGAGTACATCGATATCTCATATGTGGTCATAAACCACTGTTTGGGCGCAGGGCAGGGCTCAGAAGGGAGGGAGGGCAATTTGACTTTTGGAGCTAATTTTCCGTTCAAAAAGTCAAATGGCGCTCCTTCCCTTCTGAGCCCTGCTGTGTGCCCAAACAGTGGTTTATGACCACATATGAGGTATCGGTGTACTCAGGAGAAATTGCCCAACAATTTTTAGCATCCATTTTATCCTGTTCCCCATGTGAAAATGAAAAAGTTTAGGCTAAAAGAAAATTTTTGTAGAAAAAAAAGTACTTTTTCATTTTTACGGATGAATTTGTGAAGCACCTGGGGGTTCAAAATGCTCACCACCCATCTAGATAAATTCCCTGGGGGTCTAGTTTCCAAAATGGGGTCACTTGTGGGGGAGTTCCAATGTGTAGGCACACAGGGGCTCTCCAAACGCGACATGGTGTCCGCTAACAATTTGAGCTGATTTTTCAGTCAAATTGTTAGCGGACACCATGTTGCATTTGGAGAGCCCCTGTGTGCCTAAACATTGGAGCTCCCCCACAAGTGACCCCATTTTGGAAACTAGACCCCCCAGGGAACTTATCTAGATGGGTGGTGAGCATTTTGAATACCCCAGTGCTTCACAAATTAATCTTTTATAATGAAAAAAAAAGATTTTGTAGAAAAAAAAGTACTTTTTCATTTTTACGGATGAATTTGTGAAGCACCTGGGGGTTCAAAATGCTCACCACCCATCTAGATAAATTCCCTGGGGGGTCTAGTTTCCAAAATGGGGTCACTTGTGGGGGAGCTCCAATGTGTAGGCACACAGGGGCTCTCCAAACGCGACATGGTGTCCGCTAACAATTTGAGCTGATTTTTCAGTCAAATTGTTAGCGGACACCATGTTGCATTTGGAGAGCCCCTGTGTGCCTAAACATTGGAGCTCCCCCACAAGTGACCCCATTTTGGAAACTAGACCCCCCAGGGAACTTATATAGATGGGTGGTGAGCATTTTGAATACCCCAGTGCTTCACAAATTAATCTTTTATAATGAAAAAAAAACATTTTGTAGAAAAAAAAGTACTTTTTCATTTTTACGGATGAATTTGTGAAGCACCTGGGGGTTCAAAATGCTCACCACCCATCTAGATAAATTCCCTGGGGGGTCTAGTTTCCAAAATGGGGTCACTTGTGGGGGAGCTCCAATGTGTAGGCACACAGGGGCTCTCCAAACGCGACATGGTGTCCGCTAACAATTTGAGCTGATTTTTCAGTCAAATTGTTAGCGGACACCATGTTGCATTTGGAGAGCCCCTGTGTGCCTAAACATTGGAGCTCCCCCACAAGTGACCCCATTTTGGAAACTAGACCCCCCAGGGAACTTATCTAGATGGGTGGTGAGCATTTTGAATACCCCAGTGCTTCACAAATTAATCTTTTATAATGAAAAAAAAACATTTTGTAGAAAAAAAAGTACTTTTTCATTTTTACGGATGAATTTGTGAAGCACCTGGGGGTTCAAAATGCTCACCACCCATCTAGATAAATTCCCTGGGGGGTCTAATTTCCAAAATGGGGTCACTTGTGGGGGAGCTCCAATGTGTAGGCACACAGGGGCTCTCCAAACGCGACATGGTGTCCGCTAACAATTTGAGCTGATTTTTTAGTCAAATTGTTTTCGGACACCATGTTGCATTTGGAGAGCCCCTGTGTGCCTAAACATTGGAGCTCCCCCACAAGTGACCCCATTTTGGAAACTAGACCCCCCAGGGAACTTATCTAGATGGGTGGTGAGCATTTTGAATACCCTAGTGCTTCACAAATTAATCTGTAAAAATGAAAAAAGAAAATGTTTATGGAAAAAAAAGTACTTTTTCATTTTTACGGATGAATTTGTGAAGCACCTGGGGGTTCAAAATGCTCACCACACATCTATATAAGTTCCCTGGGGGCTCTAGTTTCCAAAATGGGGTCACTTGTGAGGGAGCTCCAATGTTTAGGCACACAGGGGCTCTCCAAACGCGACATAGTGTCCGCTAACAATTTGACTGAAAAATTAGCTCCAATTGTTAGCGGACACCATGTCGCGTTTGGAGAGCCCCTGTGTGCCTAAACATTGTAGCTCCCCCACAAGTGACCCCATTTTGGAAACTAGACCCCCAGGGAACTTAGCTAGATGGGTGGTGAGCATTTTGAACACCCGGAGCTTCACAAAATAATCTGTAAAAATAAAAAAAGAATTTTTTTGTGGAAAAAAAGTACTTATTCAATTTTACAGATGAATTTGTGAAGCACCTGGGGGTTCAAAATGTTCACAACTAATCTAGATACGTTCCCTGGGAGGTCTAGTTTCCAAAATGGGGTCACTTGGGGGAGCTCCAATGTTTAGGCACACAGGGGCTCTCCATACGCGACATGGTGTCCGCTAACTATTGGAATTGTTAGCGGACACCATGTCGCGTATGGAGAGCCCATGTGTACCCAAACATTTGAGCTACCCCACAAGTGACCTCATTTTGGAAACTAGACCCCCCAAGGTATGTATCTAGATGCATAGTGAGCACTTTGAACCCCCAGGTGCTTCACAAATTGATCCGTAAGAAGGAAAAAGTACATTTGTTTTCACACAAATTTTCTTTTTTCATTTTTACGGATCAATTTGTGAAGCACCTGGGGGTTCAAAGTGCTCACTATGCATCTAGATATGTTCCTTGGGGGGTCTAGTTTCCAAAATGGGGTCACTTGTAGGGGAGCTCCAATGTTTAGGCACACAGGGGCTCTCCATACGCGACATTGTGTCCGCTAACTATTGGAATCATTAGCGGACACCATGTCGTGTATGGAGAGCCCCTGTGTGCCCAAACATTGGAGCTCCCCCACAAATGACCCCATTTTGGAAACTAGACCCCCCAAGGAATGCATCTAGATGCATAGTGAGCACTTTGATCCCCCAGGTGCTTCACAAATTGATCCGTAAGGAAAAAGTACATTTGTTTTCACACAAATTTTCTTTTTTCATTTTTACGGATTAATTTTTTGAAGCACTGGGGGTTCAAAGTGTTCACTATGCATCTAAATACAGCGAAGCTTTTTTTTTCTAGGACTAATTTTAGAAAAAAAATGGCGTAGGGCTCCGCCATATTTTTGGTCCAGCCAGGTACAACTTGGCAGCTACGGACTGCCAGCAACCCCCAGCTGCCTCATTGTACCTGGCTGGCCACCAAAAATACAGCAAAGCCCTTTTTTTTCTTCTAGAACTAATTTTAGAAAAAAAATGACATGGGGCTCCGCCATATTTTTGGTCCAGCCAGGTACAACTAGGCAGCTGGGGGCTGGAATCCGCAGCATGGAGAGGCCCAAGCGTTCTGGGCCCCCCATGCTGCGAATTGCAGCCTGCAGCCGCCCCAGAAAATGGCGCATTCATTGAAGCGCCATTTTCTGGCGCTGTACCCAGACTCTTCCAGCTGCCCTGGTGCCGGTGGCAAACTGGGTAATAAAGGGCTTAATGCCAGCTTTTTATTGTCAGCTGGCACTAAGCCCGAGATTCATAATATAGGGCCAATGTTAGACCCGCCATTAGGAATCTCTGGTAAATAGTCAGAAAATACACACAGAGAAAAATCTTTTTATTTGAAAAAAAAAACACAAACAAAATTCGGACTCCATCTTTATTATAAAGATCCGACGTAGTCCACAACGAAGGTCCCACGACGCTCGATCGCCTATGACGTAGTCCACAACGAAGGTCCCATGACGCACGATCGCCTCCGACGTAGTCCACAACGAAGGTCCCACGATGCTCGATCGCCTCTGGTCAATCCAGAGACTGCAGCAAGGGATGAAGTGTCCTCTTCTTACAGTCTCTGGGGTCAGAGTTATGGTGCACTGTATGACAATGATCTGTCATACAGTGCACCATGACTATGATCCCAGAGACTACAACAAGAGGACACTTGATCCCTTGTTGCACCCATCCATCCACCTATGCACCCATCATCCACGCACGCACACGTCTATGCACACACACATCTATGCACGCACACGTCCACACACATGTCCACACACGCACACGTCTACGCACACATCCATCTATGCACACATCCACGCACGCACACGTCTATGCACACACACATCTATGCACGCACACGTCCACACACATGTCCACACACGCACACGTCTACGCACGCACACGTCTACGCACACTCACGTCCACGCACGCTCATGTACGCTCACGTCCACGCATGCACCCCCTATCCATTCACCCACCATCAATTCATTCATTCATTCATACATACATACATACATAGATACATACACATACATACATACATACACATACATAGATACAAACATACACATACATACATACATACATACACACATACATACACATACATACATACATGGATACATACACATACATACATACATAGATATACATACATACACATACATGCATGCATGCATGCATACATACACATGCATGCATACATACACATGCATGCATACACACACATGCATGCATACACACACATGCATGCATACACACACATGCATGCATACATACACATGCATGCATACATACACACACATGCATGCATACACACACATGCATACACACACATGCATGCATACACACATGCATGCATACACACACATGCATGCATACACACACATGCATGCATACACACACATGCATGCATACACACACATGCATGCATACACACACATGCATGCATACATACATACACATGCATGCATACATACACATACATGCATACATACACATACATGCATACATACACATACATGCATACATACACATACATACTTACCTCCCTCGTTCCACCGATGAGCAGGAGGAGGCCGGGAGAGGAGGCGGGGCCACAGACCGGGCAGAGAAGGAGGAGCTGCAGCAGCGGCAGCGGCGGCAGCAGCGGCGGGTGCACGGAAGTGTGCAGCCCGCCGCAGGAGGTGAGGAGGGGGGCCAGGCACAGGGCCCGGAGGTGGGGGCAGCCTGGGGGGGAGCAGTGGAGCAGGGGACCAGGCAGTGTTGCTGGCGGGCGCACGCGGGTGCAGCCCGCCGGCACATACATTGTAATAGAGGGGGGCGGGCGGTTGGGGGGGACGGCGGGGGGGCCCTGGACAGTCCTGGAGAGTCCTGGAGCTGGAGGGGGCTGAGGAGGGGTAGGCACTTGCCGATCCGCCCCTCCAGATCTGATTGGAGAGCTCCAATCAGATCTGGAGGGGTGAATCCCTGTGATTCCCTCCGATCGGCAGTTTCACTTTTAAACTGCCGATCGGAGGGGTCCTGGGCACGGGGGGGTTAATCCACCCCCTGTGGGGTCATCTGCAGGTTGTCACAGAGCAGCAGCATCTGTGACACCTGAGCGACCCGGCTCACAGGGGGTGCAGGAGCTCAAATCTGCCAGGACGTTGTGCAACGTCCTGTGTCGGGAACGGGCAGAAACACAGGACGTTGCACAACGTCCTATGTCGGGAAGGGGTTAAAGAGGACCTGTCACCCCCCTGCTGCATGGCAATCTAAATGCAGCACTGAATGCAGCATGTCTGCTGCATTCAGGGAGGGGGTCCCCTGTGTGTCTGTGTGCTGTGTACCCTGAGTTATAGGCTTTGTAAAACTTACAGTCAGAAGCCATGAAGGCAGTCACTGTGGCTGGAGGGAGCTTGATTGATGGTGGCCATTCCATTCCCCACTGCCTCTCTGTGCTGCTTGTGCTGTGCTGTCTCTGCCCTCCTCCTCTCTGTCACTTACAGCATGCAAATCATTTGTCCTGATATCAGCTCCAAATTCCTGCCCTGACAAAGCATAAACACAGCAGGAGACTGCACACAGAGAGGCAGGGAATGGTCACAGTCAATCAAGCTCCCTCCAGCCACAGTGATTACCTCCATGGCTTCTAACTGTAAGTTTTACAAAGCCTATATATTGGGGTACACAGCACACAGACACATGGGGGACCCATTCCCTGAATGCAGCAGACATGCTGCATTCAGTGCTGCATTTAGATTGACATGCAGCAAGGGGGTGACATGTCCTCTTTAAACCTTTATTTTTCACAAAACATGATGATCATAATTAGAGAACAGCAATGACTGTAGCACAGAGAAAGATTAAAACTAAATTTTATGAATGTTACAACAGTCACCAATCAGTAGCAAGTGTACAGGCCTTTGCTTTCTGTAGACTTTTGCTTTGTACAGGCCTTTGCTGTGAATTACTTCACATCTGCGGGCACAGGACATCACTAGTCTCTCTCTGCTCTGGGGGATTTTGGTCCACTCTTCTTCCAGTCTCTTCCACAGTTCTGTGACTGTTGTGGGTTTCTTGGCCATAAGTTTGTCACCAAGGATTTTCCAGAGGTTTTCTATTGGGTTTAGATCAGGACTCTGGGCTGACTATGTAATTGTTTGAATGTTTTCTGTTTCAAAGAACTCCTTAAACTGTTTTGCTGTGTGACAGAGGGCATTGTCCTGCATGAAAATTGCTGGCTGGTTGAGTACTGAACGCAAGTAAGGAACCACAAAGAAGGTTCTAACACGCTCTTGCATTCACTCTGCCATGTGGCTGTATGAGAGATCCAACCCTGCAGCAGAAAACATTCCCTAAACCATGACACTTCCTCCACCACTTGTCACTGACATCTTTACACACTTTGGGTTCAGTATTTCCCCAGTTTGTTGACGAACATAATGTTTCCCATCAGACCCAAATAAATTAAACTTGCTTTCATCACTAAAATGAACTGTGGACACTTCTCCTCTGTCCACACAACACGCTCCTCACCAGAGGGGAGTCTAGTCTTTTGATTCTTTCTACTAATGAGAGGTTTGGTCACTGCAGACCGGGCTTTCAGTCCAAATGCTCTTAAATGGTGTGACATTGTATGACGAGACAGATCCTTACCCTGTTCAGTTCTGAACCGGCGAGCTATTCCAGCTGCAGGGTTGAAAAAATTCCCCATGGAGATTCTCTGCATTATGATGTCTTCTCTTGCATTTATCTTTCAAGGGCGACCAGCCTTCTTGGGGACTTAAAGAGTTTGAGATGCAGTAAAGATGAAATATTCCAGAAATCACAGGTTTGTAACGACCAACTTGTGTTGCTCTGGCTGATAGGGTGAACCCTGTGACCTTCATCTGGACACCCTGCTGCCGGAGGGGTTCAGTCACTTTGGAACGGCAAAGTGAGTGCAAACAGGAAAGTTAGGCTGCCAGTGATATAGGGTTTCTCAGATAATTAAGGAAATTAGCACCAGGTGCCAAATTAACACCAATAACTTGCAGGTATCGGAAAGCGTCATCTAATTTTGATAAGTGTTCGTCTTCATTTATGTGATTTACATTTTTATTCTGTGCTTTAAAATATATTCAATTTATGAAAAAGGCTTAAAATACTATTTAACTCATGTTAGGATATTTTGACATAAGACAAGACAATGACCTTTGATCACCAGTGTGTATATCCTCCTCTCTCCCATGTACAGCTCACATTCTCCATCCATATCAGTCCCCTTCTCTCCCATGTACAGCTCACATTCTCAAACTATTTCAGGACCCTCTTCTCCCCTCCCCAGTAATGGGCAAATATAGAAATCTCCTCACCTTCTGATATCACCGGCCGGTGCTCCTCCATCATCACCTCTCGTACCGGTCCTTGTGTCCTTCTAGATACTCCCACTCCTCCATGGAGAGATAGACAGCGACGTCCTGACACCTTATAGGAACCTGACACACAATTATACCAACATCACCCAGAATCCTCCAGTGATGTCCGTATAATGTCCCAGCAGTCACCTCTCCGCTCATCACCCCAGCATATCCTCCCAGTGCTGTCCTGTATAATGTCCCAGCAGTCACCTCTCCGCTCATCACCCAGAATCCTCCAGTGATATCCTGTATAATGTCCCAGCAGTCCACCCCCTCCGCTCATCACCCAGATCCTCCAGTGCTGTCCTGTATAATGTCCCAGCAGTCACCTCTCCAGTCATCACCCAGAATCCTCCATTGCTGTCCTGTATAATGTCCCAGCAGTCACCTCTCCGCTCATCACCCAGAATCCTCCAGTGCTGTCCTGTATAATGTCCCAGCAGTCACCTCTCCGCTCATCACCCAGAATCCCCAGTGCTGTCCTGTATAATGTCCCAGCAGTCACCTCTCCGCTCATCACCCAGAATCCTCCAGTGCTGTCCTGTATAATGTCCCAGCAGTCACCTCTCCAGTCATCACCCAGAAATCCTCCAGTGCTGTCCTGTATAATGTCCCAGCAGTCACCTCTCTGCTAATCACCAGAATCCTCCAGTGCTGTCCTGTATAGTGTCCCAGCAGTCACCTCTCCGCTCATCACCAGAATCCTCCACTGCTGTCCTGTATAATGGTCCAGCAGTCACCTCTCCCGTCATCACCCAGAATCCTCAGTGCTGTCTTGTATAATGTCCCAGCAGTCACCTCCCACTCATCACCAGATCCTCCAGTGTTGTCCTATATAATGTCCCAGCAGTCACCTCTCCGTCAGCAGCTCAATCATCTTGTTGCTGAGCTCTAGGATCTTCTTCTTGCTCCTCTCATGTATCGGGAGATGCGGGGGAGGGGCTGTGAAGTGCTCCGCCCTCCTGACTCCTGGAGATGGATGATGGGAGTCACACAGTCCCCCGGTGTCTTCCTCACTATGGTGTAATCCTGTGTATGGAGAGAGACACTTAGGGAGATGCGGCATCATGAGATCCTGGAGTCTTGTCGCCCCCTGATGACAAGGTCCCAGTAACTACAATGATACAATAAAGCTGATAGAAATGTGGAGGAGTCACCTCTCCGCTCAGCAGGGAGATGATCTCCAGGGTGAGGTGGAGTAATCTACTGCTGATCTCATTCCCGTCCTCGTCCATCCTCGGGATCATTCAGGAGAAGAGGGAGGAAAACTGGATCAGCCGGAGGGATCTCGTCCTGCAGCGTCTGTATGATAAAGAGAAGATGGAAATCATAGAGGAGAAAATAACGAGATCCAGAACCACAAATACTGAGGAACAGATCACCGACCACGAGCGATGGATCCTGTAACTAAGAGATCACATCTACAAGACGTCACCGACCACGAGCGATGGATCCTGTAACTAAGAACCGATCACATCTACAAGAGATCACTGACCACGACCGATGGATCCTGTAACTAAGGACGATCACATCTACAAGACGTCACCGACCACGAGCGATGGATCCTGTAACTAAGAACCGATCACATCTACAAGAGATCACCGACCACGAGCGATGGATCCTGTAACTAAGGACCGATCACATCTACAAGAGATCACCGACCACGACCGATGGATCCTGTAACTAAGGACCGATCACATCTACAAGAGATCACCGACCACGAGCGATGGATCCTGTAACTAAGAACCGATCACATCTACAAGAGATCACCGACCACGAGCGATGGATCCTGTAACTAAGGACCGATCACATCTACAAGAGATCACCAACCACGAGCGATGGATCCTGTAACTAAGGGATCACATGATCTACAAGACGTCACCAACCACGAGCGATGGATCCTGTAACTAAGAACCGATCACATCTGCAAGAGATCACCGACCACGAGCGATGGATCCTGTAACTAAGGACCGATCACATCTACAAGAGATCACCGACCACGAGCGATGGATCCTGTAACTAAGGAGCGATCACATCTACAAGAGATCACCGACCACGAGCGATGGATCCTGTAACTAAGGACCGATCACATCTACAAGAGATCACCGACCACGAGCGATGGTTCCTGTAACTAAGGGATCACATCTACAAGAGATCACCGACCACGAGCGATGGATCCTGTAACTAAGGGATCACATCTACAATAGATCACTGACCACGAGTGATGGATCCTGTAACTAAGGAGAGATCACATCTACAAGAGATCACTGACCACGAGCGATGGATCCTGTAACTAAGGATGATCACATCTACAAGAGATCACCGACCACGAGCGATGGATCCTGTAACTAAGGACCGATCACATCTACAAGAGATCACCGACCACGAGCGATGGATCCTGTAACTAAGGACGATCACATCTACAAGACGTCACCGACCACGAGCGATGGATCCTGTAACTAAGGACCGATCAACATCTACAAGAGATCACCTCACACGAGCGATGGATCCTGTAACTAAGGACCGATCATCATCTACAAGAGATCACCTCACCACGAGCGATGGATCCTGTAACTAAGGACGATCATCTACAAGAGATCACCTCACACGAGCGATGGATCCTGTAACTAAGGACGATCACATCTACAAGAGATCACCGACCACGAGCGATGGATCCTGTAACTAAGGGATCACATCTACAAGAGATCACTGACCACGAGCGATGGATCCTGTAACTAAGGACCGATCACATCTACAAGAGATCACCTCACACGAGCGATGGATCCTGTAACTAAGGACCGATCACATCTACAAGAGATCACCTCACACGAGCGATGGATCCTGTAACTAAGGGATCACATCTACAAGAGATCACCTCACACGAGCGATGGATCCTGTAACTAAGGACCGATCACATCTACAAGAGATCACCTCACACGAGCGATGGATCCTGTAACTAAGGACTGATCACATCTACAAGAGATCACCGACCACGAGCGATGGATCCTGTAACTAAGGACCGATCACATCTACAAGAGATCACCGACCACGAGCGATGGATCCTGTAACTAAGGAGCGATCACATCTACAAGAGATCACCTGACACGAGCGATGGATCCTGTAACTAAGGAGCGATCACATCTACAAGAGATCACCGACCACGAGCGATGGATCCTGTAACTAAGGACTGATCACATCTACAAGAGATCACCTCACACGAGCGATGGATCCTGTAACATCTCCATAATCCATTGTGTGTCCTCGGCCTCCTCTCATTATCAGCCTCGTCGGCGGAGGTCGGTCACCGTGGTAACTGCACCGCCAGCGGGGACTGAGGATCAGGAGGAAAATCCCCGGGAGCAGCAGGAGCCTCCACAGGAGCAGCTCTGCCCTCAGCACACACTGGACTCTCACCTGGAGGGGGGAAACACTGAATAACCGGGACGAGCTGCTTCTCTATGAGAGCTGGAGGACCTGTGGTGAGGTCAGTGTCATGTGATCAGGGGGCGGGGTCAGGAGAGAAGAGCTGGAGGACCTGTGATGAGGTCAGTGTCATGTGACAGGGGGCGGGCTCTCAGGGTGCCTGTATGCTATAAAGGCCCACAGTTTCACGGTTCAACATCATATTTGACATCGTTGTTGTGTGTAAATGAACGATTCAACAATGATAATTGGTCGGCGGTGACAGGTCTTTTCATGCACACAAACCTGACAACATCATCTAAGGCTGCTTTCACATAACGATTTTTGCATTTCCGATGCTGTCTGATAAAAATCGGACAGCATCAGACCGATTTTCGGACCCCATGCATCCCTATGGGGATCGGACCGAATCGGATGTGCACTAAATGCCATCCGATTTGGTCCGATCCGATTCAGTCCGATTTTTGCCGATTTTTTTCCGGTGAAAAAAATCGTTCCCTGCAACGATTTTTTCATCCGATTACAAAATCTGATAGACTCAGATCGGACCAAATCGGATGGCATTTAGTGCACATCCGATCTGACCCGATCCCTAACATGGGGCCCTATGGAGAAAGGTCCGAGGAAACATCTGATGTCTCCTTGGACCCGATTTTACTGTACTGAGCATGCTCAGTACAGTAAAACTGCTCAACTAGGAGCGCAGGGGTTAAAAAAAAAAAAAAGTTCATGCTCACCTGCCCCGAGCCCCGCTGTCTCCAGCCATCTTCCTTAAGGCTCCCGCAGGCTGCCGGTGTCTGCAGAGGTCGTCTTCTGCTGTACAGGACCTGCGGTGATGTCACAGTCACGTGACCGCGGGTTCACCATGGTAACCCGCGGTAACATGGGCTGTGACATCACCGCAGGTCCTGTGTACTGCAGTGAAGACCTCTGTAGACACCGCAGCCGTAGCGGCGAGCTACACGGTAGCCTTAAGGAAGACGGCTGGAGACGGCGGGGGCTCGGGGGCAGGTGAGCATGAACTTTTTTTTTTTTCCTTTTTTTCAGCCTCGGCTACGATTTTATGCCGGAATCGGGTGCCTATTTGGCATCCGATTCCAGGCATCAGAAGGGAGCCATGTGTCCGATTATATCGGACAGCATCAGCTCCCTAAAAATGTAGTCTGAAAGCACCCTTACCCACTGCTGCATCGTTGTGTGTGACACTGCGATATGATGTCATAGACGACTTCGCCCATTCACAGCAATGAGCAGGGATTGTTCGCGGTGTTTGGGGATGATCTCTGCTCACATCGTTGTTCTCCACGTATGTAGACGTCTGACATCTCACCAGCGATGTTGCACAGGTGTCTAAACAATCAGCGGCTCCCGAGATCGCTGACAACATCGGTGCTAGGTTGGACCGTGTAACGGAACCATTAGGCTCTCACTAAGATCTCATAGGACGCGCGCTCGTTTAGGACATCTTTTTGACATCGTTGGTGAGATGTCACACGTATAGATATCGTGCCGACGCACAGCGATGTTGCGCGCAGCGATTGTTCACACAACCCAGTGAATGATCCTTGTTCATTGTGGTGAATGGGCGAAGTCGTTCAACACATCGTTATCGCGGTGTCACACTGAACGATGCAGCAGGTCGCTGATTGCAGATCTTCAGATTTATGAACATGTTCTCAAATCTGCGATCAACGATCCAATGATTGATCGTAGTCGTACTCGGTCGGTCCTAACGATGTAATTTGAACGACTACAAACCCGTGACGTTTCAGCGATATTGTTCATGATATCGTTGCGTGTAACGGTACCTTAAGAGAAAATAAAGCTCTGAGGTTTTGCAGCAGTTGAATAGGCAGGCTATAATACGCCATACCATGTCTATGGGGTTGACAGTAAGGAGGTCTACCCAACCGCCTCTGTGCCCTAGTCTCAGTGCTCCGGTCTCCCGGAGCTTGAACAGATCGCCGCTGCCCAGGGGGCAGGACTGCGCATCACTGGAAGCAGGAGCCCATGGGCCCGGTCTCCGAGGCATGCGCGGGACTGATCGTGGCCACAGCGGGGCTGGCCGCGTCACTTCCGGTCACACGTCTCGCGTGATCCAAATGTTACTTCCAGTTTCCAGCATACAAAACAGCCTGCAGATGTGAATGGGTGAGCAATACAAAAGGCTATAAAGAAGGTATGGCTGAGCTTCAGTGCTGCGCTCACAGGAAACACAACGTGTTCCCTGTTCTGTGTATATCAGGATACGGCGTATTAGATTAGATCGGGTTACTTTCTTCCTGATAGGGTATAATATAAGGAGGGTGGGCAATGCTCACCCTGTGATCAGTGTTGGTAAGAGAACGAATATGGCAGACAGGCTAGCTTATAACACCCGAAGGCGAGCCTGAGGGGACAGCAGAATATAGATGCAGGAAGATAAGGGGGAACCAACTAGAATCCCACTACGCAATGGGGAGAAGCGGGGGGGTCACATATCTCAGGGGGCTCTGCAGTCAGGGAGCATCAGCAGCCTTGTAATTTGAGGGAAGAGGCCTGTATGCCCTCGGCATTCGAGGCATGTTGGACCTCACCTGGACCCTCTTCCACCAGCCAAGGAGCAGCGAGGACGAAGCACGAGTGCGAGCCCCACCCAAAGAACTAAGGGCCTTGTCTATCCCGTCCTGCAAACCAGAAAGGAATACAGTGTTGGACAAAAGTATTTACACCCCTGCAATTCTGTCAGATAATACTCAGTTTCTTCCTGAAAATGATTGCAATCACACATTTTTGGTATTATTATCTTCATTTAATTTGTCTTCAATGAAAAAAAACACAAAAAGAATTGTCCTAAAGCCAAATTAGATAAAAGTTCCACCAAACATAAAAAAAGGGGTGGACAAAAGTATTGGCACTGTTAGAAAAATCATGTGATGTTTCTCTAATTTGTGTAATTAACAGCACCTGTAACTTACCTGTGGCACCTAACTGGTGTTGGCAATACCTAAATCACACTTGCAGCCAGTTGACATGGATTAAAGTTGACTCAACCTCTGTCCTGTGTCCTTGTGTGTACCACATTGAGCATGGAGAAAAGAAAGAAGACCAAAGAACTGTCTAAGGACTTGAGAGACCAAATTGTGAGGAAGCAGATGGAGCCTTCGGCCGGTTACTGGATATGAAAAGGGACTTTTACTTGGTAAGAGAACGACGACACGAGGATGATAGACCCCAACTTCGTTACCCGTGAGACATATAAAAAGGGTCCAGGCTGGAGTTTGCCAAAACTTACCTGAGAAAGCCTAAAACGTATTTGTGATACCAATGTGATAAGAATGGTGTGTGGATGTGGATAGAATGGGTATAGACATAATTAAAATAGTGACCACAGGCCTTTATCATTCATTCCCTAAAAATCATCAGTTCTTGGTTGAAATACAAACAGGGTCTCTTCTTCTCATTATGCCGTTATGATGAGAACATGAGCTGAGCTGAACTTCGTGGGACAGGAAGTTACTTCCTCACACAGGAAACCACTTCCTCAGCCAGGGAAACAGATGGGGGTATTGCACAGCCAATAACAGGGAAAATAGTGAATATCATGTCGTTGGGGTCACGTCCTAAAAAATCCTGGATCATGCCATCAGCACATGATCAGATATTAAAAGTATAAATGGAGCTGGTCACATTCAGTGAGGGGGGAGCTCTTCCAGGGCAAGATGGACGTACACCTCCTGCGATGCAAGCCTCAGTATTGCTCCCTTCTCACTGATACGTGTTCCCCGAATGGAGAAGGTGAAGCAGCTACAATATCAGGTAATATATATTGATGCTTATTCGCTATAATTAAGTCTAGGTATAATTAGTATACTTTATGTTAAGCCTGTATACAATTGATGACAATTCATGTGCTACTTTGTAAACAAATAAATTTAATCTTGCTATAAAGAATATTATTATTCATGCCTGATTTGTAAGTCAGTGAGCGCTACGTAAGTACGGGCTCTGCCCCGATCCAGGTAAATTTAGCAAGACAGTATTGGAAGAATGTTCTCTCTTTTTGGGCAAAGGCATCAACTTAGAGTTTACAGGAGAAAAAAAGAGGCATTCAAAGAAAAGAACACGGTCCCTACAGTCAGACATGGCGGAGGCTCCCTGATGTTTTGGGGTTGCTTTGCTGCCTCTGGCACTGGACTGCTTGACCTTGTGCATGGCATTATGAAGTCTGAAGACTACCAACAAATTTTGCAGCATAATGTAGGGCCCAGTGTGAGAAAGCTGGGTCTCCCTCAGAGGTCATGGGTCTTCCAGCAGGACAATGACCCAAAACACACTTCAAAATGCACTAGAAAATTGTTTGAGAGAAAGCACTGGAGACTTCTAAGGTGGCAGCAATGAGTCCAGACCTGAATCCCATAGATCACCTGTGGAGAGATCTAAAAATGGCAGGAGAAGGCACCCTTCAAATATCAGGGACCTGGAGCAGTTTGCCAAAGAAGAATGGTCTAAAATTCCAGCAGAGCATTGTAAGAAACTCATTGATGGTTACCGGAAGCGGTTGATTGCAGTTATTTTGGCTAAAGGTTGCGCAACCAAGTATTAGGCTGAGGGTGCCAATACTTTTGTCCGGCCCATTTTTGGAGTTTTGTGTGAAATGATAAATGTTTTGCTTTTTGCTTTATTCTCTTTTGTGTTTTTTCATTGAAAACAAATTAAATGAAGATAATAATACCAAAGAATTTGTGATTGCAATCATTTTCAGGAAGAAACTGAGTATTATCTGACAGAATTGCAGGGGTGTCAATACTTTTGGCCAACACTGTATGTCCAACCCAATATCATTCAGGTTAAAACCATCCTGTAATGTCATCCGTTCTAAGTCTGACTCTAATTGTAGGTTGCGGACTACAAACCCCCCTTTTTTTGTTACGAAGCGCGCTAGGCTGTGGTTAATCTTTCTCCGTGACCTGTCTAGGGCCAAGGAATCCCTGGCTCCTCTCAAAACTACTCTGGGCACTATCTCCGACCAGACTATGATCAACTTACTAAAGAAACTATGCATCCTGTCTAGGTCAGTCAGCATGATGGCTAACAGCTCAACTCTCCTTAAGCGTGCTAGGTCATTTCCTCCCACATGAATCACTAATACTACCGGGCCGCTAACGTTTTTAGAGATATTAACCGCTTCTGGCAAGACCTGTGCCCAAGTGAGCCCGTGTATGCCTCTCAATTCTATTTGTATTCCATTTAAACCAAGTGCTCTTCCGCCTGGACGTACTTCAGCACGACACGCTGACCAAAAAATGTGAGAGTGACCCACTATCCACACAGTTGGCCTTGCCGTATCTAGGAAGAGAAAACTGTTAGCAATTGACCACAGCCTGGTGAAAATTCCTGTAAAGCAGCTGGAATGGCTCTTGTAAATAGGAGAAAAACTCTTGCATTAGTGTTGTGTCCCACGAATGGAAACAACCTGTTGTATATATTTCTCTGCATTGTATATATTCCTCCAATCAGTAATTCTTTGTTGTTACCGGGTAGATTAGACTGTACTAAGTTTGTCCCTAAGTTGCTGCCTTAGTTGTGTCTGTACAGGACGTCCCCCCTTCTTCCCCAGTTAGTCTGCAGAAGCCATTGCTCAAGACACATGTGTATACCCCTGTACAGATTAATCCTTTTTACCTATAAATTATTGTGACTAATACAAGATTTGGAAGAAAACTACAGCGTTCTTCTGTCTTACTACAGCTGCAGTGGCGATCGAGTTGAAAACTGTCTGTTGCCCCTGATGGGGTAAGTACCGAGCATACAATTATCTAAGGGACTGGTAATTAGAGCGCTTAGATTTACAGCCATCAGATGGGGACAGAACAGTAAAAAGGAATATCTGTGATTGGGATCGTATACAGCTCACAATCAGTAAAAGAACCTGTTACCAGGAGCAGTATACTGCATGCAATCCAGAGACAAGATTGCCTAAATAAGACTGATAATAATCCACAGCATAACTGTACAGCAGTCTACATGAGCCTGCAAACAGAAACAAGCTCAGTGATGAGAATAACGTGTCACTAAGAACAGTATACAGGTTATAAATCCTGCCTGAGAAGTGATCCTCTATAAACCATTGTCAGGCTGCAGTGAATAGACTTGCAATACAACCTGCATCTATTATATAATTGCCGTAGCGACTTCCATTGCGAGCGAGCGTTCTCTCTCTCTCTCTCTCACACACACACACACACACACTCCGCTATACTTACCACCGGCCCTGCATCAGCAGCCTAGATCCTCAGTCGACATGTCGCCACCCCCGAACTACTGGATCCAATATAGCGTCCAAAAAGTCTCGCCAAACTTCCCGGACGCCATATTGGATCCAGTCGTCCGCGGGCGCCGACATGTCAACTCAGGATCCAGCCGGCAGGGAAGATGCAGGGTCGGTGCTAACTATAGCGAAGTGTCTGTGTGTGTATGTATGTATGTGTGTGCTGACCACTCTGCCCACAGCGCTGCGCTCAGCACTCTGCCCACGCCGATGCGCTGACCACTCTGCCCACGCCACTGTGCTAACCACTGAGCCACCGCACTCACTGCTAACCACTGAGCCACCGCACTCACTGCTAACCACTGAACCACCGCACTCGCTGCTAACCACTGAGCCACCGCACTCGCTGCTAACCACTGAGCCACCGCAGTCACTGCTAACCACTGAGCCACCGCACTCACTGCTAACCACTGAGCCACCGCACTCACTGCTAACCACTGAGCCACCTGTATACACACAGTTCATTTCACCCCACTCCCCTAACTATTAGTAAATATACTATGTATGGATTCGAGACTACCCGATTCTTTAGAATCGGGCCGCCATCTATATATATATGTGATTATATAGGAATTATCAGTATTATGTATGTGATTATGTATAAATTAGTGAGTCGCGCCTATTCTGCAAGGCATGGCGGCCATTGCGAGTGAGGCTTTGCGCCGGCAATGCTTCACAGGTCGCATGGATGCTGCGCTCCCACGCCCACAACGACGTGAACAGCGCCGAAACTTTCGGAAGTGCGTTAGGGAAAGTATATATTAGATACTGATAATCTATTATATAATTGCCGTAGCGACTTCCCTCGCACACGGCGCTACCTCCGTGGCTTTGTTCGTGGGCGCGCAGCGCCCACGCGACTCGCTCGCAATGCCCGCGAAGGGGGCGTTGCGAGTCGTTGCAGCAGCCCGAGCAATGCCCTATACACAGATTCTAGAATCCCGATGCAATCGCATCGGGCTCACAGCTAGTAGATTATATAAGCACAGAACTGATACTTTGTAATCCGTCTCCCTGACAACCAGGAGCAGAAAGCCCCCACCCTTACAATCCTGTGCACAATTCTTGAGATGCAAAGCTCTCATTCACTGCCCATCCTGAATCAACAAGGAGAAATGATGGACTCTCAGTCTACTCATAGTGAAAGTAATAAACGGTTAACCAAACCAACATGGAGAGTTAAAGAGAATTTAGAAACAGCCAGAAGTGAACAGCTTATCCACATAACACTACTTTGGCAAAGAGTGATAAAACAAGTCACTGTGTTATCTGTGCCAGGCGCTCATGAACTACCACCAGAGGGAGCCCTAGAACAACTGTACTCCGCATACCAGTCTTACAAGGACACTTAAATACATATTTACTCTGCTGAATGTAAATACACCCGAGTCTCTAAAGGAACTCCAGGACTTCCAACAGCTCGATGCCGAACGAGACAGCACCGTGCGCGACATCGTGAACCAGACTGAAGCAAACATGGCACAAATGTCAGAAGTGGCATCTCACAAATCCAGGTCTGTTAAGAGCTCAAGGCACTCACTCAAATCAGGGTCATCAAGGTACTCAACCCTCAGTGAGCAGCTTATAAAGGCGCGTGGTGAAATAGAAACAACAAAAGTACTAGCTGTCTTCGCCCAGAAGAAAGCAGTCATTGAAGCAGAGTCTGCGCGAAAGAAGGCGGTGGTGGAAGCCGAGTCTGCGCAAAAGAAGGCGGAGGTGGAAGCCCTACAGAAGGAATGTAAACATGCGGCAGCCATGGCCAGGCTAAAGGTCTTTGAGCAAGCTCTAGGTGGAAGCCAAGAAGGCAGCGTCAGTTTGTATGAACTCGACACGGAAGACCCCCTAAAGCGCTCGAGAGACTACGTGCTGAGCCAAGCCAGCGAACCACCAATCGACGCCAACATTCCGGTCAACAACAACTTGATACTTCTCCAGAGTATCAATACGCCGATCCACCTGCAGCTTCCAACTTCCCAGGTCAGTCCAATATGCCTCAGACATTCAAATCTGAACCACCTTCACACTTCAGTGCACAGCAAGACCCTGCACCTCAGCAACCTCTGTATGCCAATGTCCACATGCAACCCAACTTATCGGTAAGGCACTACACTACTGACAACTGTGTAGTTCCGGACCCGCATACAACTGTACACACCAAACCGGTCGCTAGCCTAAACGCCTATGCCACTCCGTACCTTCCCACGTTCCTGATTCAAGAAGCTACGGCCCACGCTAACAGCATCACTCAGCCAGCAAGTGTGCCTCCAAGGTCCGACTTTGCGAGGTACATGATTCGCCGAGAACTCACCAACACCGGTCTCACAAGGTTCGACGACCAGCCCGAAAACTACAGAGGGTGGAAGTGTACCTTCAAAACCGCAATCAGTGACCTCAGCATTACCGCTGCTGAAGACCTGGATCTGCTAATCGGGTGGCTAGGCCCACGGTCTACGGAGAGAATCAAGAAGCTCAAATCCGTTTACATCACCGACCCAATAACTGGTCTCGCAACCGCATGGGACAGACTAGAGAGAGAGTTTGGCAGTCTTGAAGCTATCGAAGATGCTCTACTCGAACAACTATATGGCTTTCCCAAAATATCCGGCAAGGATGCTTCAAGGTACCAGGAACTCAGCGACCTGCTGTCCGAGCTCCAGCTGGCCAAGACAGACACACATCTACCTGGCCCCAGCTACATGGACACCGCTTGTGGGGTGAAATCCATTGTCGCCAAGTTGCCTTACAACGTCCAAGAAAAATGGACACACAAGGGTCAAACTACAAGAGACAATACCAAGTCTCCTTCCCTCTGTTCTCCTTCTTCTGTGACTTCATCAAGGAGATTGCAGAGTACAAAAACGACCCCAGCTTCTGTTATGAAGAACCCAGCGGCCCTGCGTCATCTCCTAAGTATGAGAGTTCACACTCTCACGACAAAAACCACAGCGGTCCGGTGTCTGCAAAAAAGACTGAAGTTCTGCCTTCACCGACATCAGCGTCAGACAAAGGTAGTGAAGGCGAAAAGGTAGAAGACCCGAACCGCCAGTGTCCTATCCACAAACTGCCGCATTCCCTGAAGAAATGTATCGGCTTCAGGAAGAAACCACTTCAAGAACAAAAGGAACTCTTAAAGAAGTTTGGAGTATGCTTCAGGTGCTGTGCTTCTACTGAACACGTTGCTAAGGACTGTGTCATCACCATCAAGTGTATAGAATGCGACAGCGAAGACCATGTACAAGCGCTCCATCCGTCACAACCTGACTCAGCGTCTACGCCTTCTCCCACCACAGGCAATGGCGGGGAGGGTACAGACAAGGCAATTAACCATCTTGCGGAATCTTCATCCTGCACCAAGGTTTGCGGAGAAGGTCTTCGCGACAAGTCCTGCGTGAAGATTTGCCTGGCAAAGGTGTATCCCAAAGGTCATCCAGAGAAGGCAGTCAAGGTGTACGTCAGCCTGGATGACCAGAGCAACAAATCACTGGCCAGGTCAGAACTCTTCGATTTGCTTGACTTAAGGGGAAACACCTATTCCTACACCTTGGGCACCTGCAGCGGTGTGAAAAAAGCCACTGGAAGAAAGGCCAGTGGCCTCATAATAACTTCTCTCTCCAGCTCCAAGGAGATACCACTTCCCACACTCACAGAGTGCAACCAAATACCCTTCAACAGGGAAGAAATCCCAACACCAGAAGCGGCTCTTCAGTTTCCTCACCTCAAAGACATAGCCAGCGAGATACCGGCCCTTGACAACAAGGCAGACATCTTAATTCTCCTCGGCAGAGACATCATACGACTGCACAAGGCGCATCTACAAATCTTTGGTGAACTTGATGAACCATACGCTCAGCGCCTCGAGCTAGGCTGGGTCATCATCGGTGACATCTGTAGCGACCAGACAAAGAAGCCAAGCAACCTCACTTCTTACAAAACCGTCATCACATCAGATGACTACAACGTGTCTCTTCTGCCGTACCCACATCACTTCTGGGTAAGGGAGAAGCCAAACGACACTAGGTGGAAAGAGCAACCACCTGATAACCCAAACCTGTTTTGTCTTCAAGATGACAACCTTGAGTCAACAACTCTCTACCCCGCAAACCAGGTCAACGACTCACCCTCTCTTCCTGCAAAGACTGAGTTGCCTATGGATCCGCAGCAAGAAACTGCTAACTTTCCAATCTGTGACCCTTATAACCATCACAAGCCTGCCAAAGCCGTGCTAGAGTCCAGTGCTCACACTGAGAGCCCTTCTCTCAACTGCCTGCCCCTTTCTGAAGGTGTTAGTGTTCTCCCCACGCAACGCAGCCTCAATACGCTGACGGATGTCAAACAACGCACATTTACCGTATATACTTGCGTATAAGCCGAGTTTTTCAGCCCAAAGATTAGGCTGAAAAGTCCCCCCCTCGGCTTATACGCAAGTCATATACAGGCGCCCCCCCCCCCCATCGGTATACAGGGCCCCCCCCCTTGCTGCCGCAAACCTGTAAAGGCATACATCATCATACTTATCCCTGTCGCTGTCCCGCCACCGCCGCCATCGCGCTCCTCCGGCTTCATCTGGCTTCCTCCTCCAGTGGGCGCAGGCAATAACGTCATTGTCTGTGCGCCAGAGGAGGAAGCCGGATGAAGCCGGAGGAGTGCGATGGCGGTGACAGCGACAGGGTTAAGTATAATGATGTATTCCTTTAGAGGTTTGCGGCAGCAAGGTTGGGGGCCCTGTATACCGATGGGGGGGCTGTATACTACCACTAGGGCTGCTGCTGTATACTACCAATGGGGCTGCTGCTGTATACTACCACTGGGGCTGGTGCTGTATACTACCACTGGGGCTGCTGTATATACCTCTGGGGCTGCTGTATACTACCACTGGGGCTGCTGCTGTATACTACCACTGGGGCTGCTGCTGTATATACCACTGGGGAGGCTGCTGTAACACTGCTGGGGCCTGTATATACCACTGGGGAGGCTGCTGTATACCACACTGCTGGGGGCTGTATACTACCACTGGGGAGGCCTGTATACCACTGGTGGGGCCTGTATACCACACTGGTGTGGGCTGTATACCTGTGCTGGGGTTCACCCTCGGCTTATACACGAGTCAATAGGTTTTCCCAGGTTTTGGGGGCAAAAGTAGGGGGTCGGCTTATACACGGGTTGGCTTATACACGAGTATATACGGTACTTCCCAAGCATCACCCTGTAACGAACTTCCTATTAAACGAGGAACCTTGTCTGTTGAAAACAGCATCCACATTCCTCTCGGGTTCAAGACACCCATCGCAGTTCATGACAGGATGCTGCTGAGACAGCTTGCCATTGAGGGTATTGACAGGGACACTATGTCACCATTTCAGAGACAACACAGGCGGGAGACTGGGAAGAAGACCCTCAGACCAACCTGCAGTGCAAGCCATGTCTTCAAGGTGCCAGCACGGAAGCTGAGGTCCCATCACCCTGGACACTCTTCAAGCTGGTCAGCCATTGTGCCTGTGGACGTCCGGTCCTAGTACATTGCCTGGTGGCTCAGCAGTTACATGAACTGGACTTGTTGCTGGACTTTGTCACGGCGGGGAGTGCACCTCCTCCCACCCCTGACGCACCAGGACATAGAACTGTCAGTGTCCAATCGAACTTTGAACTTTTCCTTCGGACTAGGAGTTCTACTGTTGGGTTGGTGGAAGAGTTGGCACATTCCCCAATCTGAAGATGTTTTTTTTTTGTGTTGGACTCATTTTTTTTTACATTATTTTTTTATTCAAGGACTGCATTTCACTGCAAGCATGGACTTGAATACTGCATTAGCGTTTACATTTGGTGTTTTTCTCTCCTCCTTTGCAGGTTCATGATATCGAGGGACAGAGTCGACTCCTTACATCACACAGAACTTGTGAAATCGGACGATTTCAGACGAGGAGTGTTGTGTCCCACGAATGGGAACAACCTGTTGTATATATTTCTCTGCATTATATATATTCCTCCAATCAGTAACTCCTTGTTGTTACCGGGTAGATTAGACTGTACTAAGTTTGTCCCTAAGTTGCTCCCTTAGTTGTGTCTGTACAGGACGTCCCCCCTTCTTTCCCAGTTAGTCTGCAGAAGCCATTGCTCAAGACACATGTGTATACCCCTGTACAGATTATTCTTTTTTACCTATCGTTATTGTGACTAATACAAGATACGGAAGAAAACTACAGTGTTCTCCTGAAATGGGAAAGGAAAGGGGAGTGGTTCACTCACATGTCTCCAAGATCCTGGTCAGCTGCCTGGATGGCTGGTTCCATCCATATATAACGTGGTTAAAATGAACAGGATTGAACGCTGGATGCGTTTTGGGGGATAGCACCCCCTTAGTCCTCAGCATAACAAATAAAATCATTCACAAGTATTTAAACATAAAACACTGTTCATTTTACAGGTGATACAAATAAAGTTAGGAATTAGTTTAACTCTTATGGTGGGTTTACACACACCAACTTATCTGTCCAACTTCTGGGGTGACAGGTTCGCTTTAATAAAGGAAGAAAAATAGAAGTGCAGTCTCTGGCAAAATCATTTCTATATTATTACAGCGTTCTCCTGTCTTACTACAGCTGCAGTGGCGATCGAGTTGAAACTGTCTGTTGCCCCTGATGTGGTAAGTACCGAGCATACAATTATCTAAGGGACTGGTAATTAGAGCGCTTAGATTTACAGCCATAAGGTGGGGACAGAACAATTAGTAAATAAAGAAAAATTATAAAAACTAACACATGAGTACATGACCCTGTTCTTGTCTTGCCAAAGAATACCCCGGACTAGCAAGGATGTATTCCGTCTTGTATGTAAATCTTTTGTGTTACTCATCTATTTCACTTTGTGACGTAAGGCAGGGTACTTCCTTTTAATAACAACCTATCAAATGAGGAGTTTTTAGCCCAAATCAAAGGTATAAAAAGTCAATTTTATTGGTACATGATTAAAAATACATAATAAATACTATGATGAAAAACACAATGAAATACACATCCAATCAATAATAATAAAGCACTAATTGAGGTGGGGAACTGAAATTTAAGCATAAAATAATCATCTGGATAATGGTCACAGACTATATTACTTTCTCATTAAATGCCATACAGAATTATACAAGATAAAAAATACAAAATAAAATGGTCAAAATTCGTAGCTGTGTAACATTTAAACAAGAATCAGTCGGAATAAAGGTTGCTGCTTAATACAAAAATGTGTAAAAAACACAATCTGTGAAAAATATACACAAAATAATACATGCAAAAACAGATTCAATACCTTGTGCACAAGTGTGTATAAAAATCAATACTGCTGTTTAAACAGGATTGTAAAGAAAGTGCGGTCTAGATGAGCACATTACATATAAATCATAAATACCACAACAAAAATCAATAATATGTGCACAATTTAGTATACAAACCAGTGAAAGCCAATATACTATCAGTATATACTACTATTACATCAAGTGAAATGAAAAAACTGCGGGGCAGGATGTGTAATCACACCTAACAATAAATGTGCTAAATGAAAAGTCACACACCACAATTAAAAAAGCAGCAAGGTTACTCAAATGGAGGGGGGGGGGGGGCGGCTCAATATGTAGCAAGATAAAAGACCAGCAGGTTCAGTATAATATAGTCACAATACTAAAGGTGTCAATCACATAGGTGTATCTACTGAATCCCACCTTCAATTAGGGTTCGTATGACTATACATTAGAGACCACCTCCCACAAGTTACATAGATGTAAAAGCTACAGACCACTTATATTGCAAAAAGTCATGATTAAGATGACACAGAAGAATATCAAATCGTGCCTAGTATGGTAAGGAAAGGTCAGACCAGTATCACACTATAAGTGATTCACCATATACAATTCCCATATCACATTAGTATATATAAAGGACACTGTCCATGACATCATAAGACCTCAAATAGTGGTCATAATTACCAGTTCCTAATGGATGCCTGGGGTCACCCTGACGCGTTTCGCCTGGGGGCTTCTTCCTGAGGGTGTAGCTGAAGATAGGTACGCTCCTTATATAGGGGTATCACTGAATGAAGTGCGTGATTAATGGCGCTTTGCCCGCGACGCCCTGGCTCAATCACCGGGTCGGCGTCTGACCTCACTTCCCCAGAGCCTCCCCCAGACGCGTCATAAGGGAGGGCTAGGGAAGCGACGCGCTGGAGACGCGTCTCCACGGTAACCGGATGTGAGCGTCGCGCGCCTAGCGCACGCGCACTGGATCATTACATTACTGCAGGGAAACAAGCAGTTTGTGCGTGTAGTGAAGGATTACAAAGTGCCACTCGCATAGGACTTAGACGGATTTCCCATATGTCCACATTAGAAGTAGACAAATCAATCAGAGAATAGTGCAGTATAAAAAAAACTATATACTATACCAATAATACATATTAATACATTTTAGAACATATGTAGGACGCTGATCATACAAATAGGATAGAAAGTGTGCAGTGTAAAAACGAGTGGAAACATATGAAAAAAGAAACTCTTTATAATAGAAAAATAATAGAATAAAAATAATGAATAATAAAGATAAACAAAAATAATATAAATAAAAAATAAAAAATAAAAATTCTGAAAAAAATTATAATGTATAAATAAAAAGAAAATACTGACTATTTATTTTATTCAAAAATAAATAAAAAAATAATGAAATAAAAGTTAATAAATAAATATAAAAATATATAAAAAAAATGTGGAAATTAAGGAATTAATATTTATTAATATTTATAAAAAATATTAATGAAAATATATATATAAAAAAATCAAATAATCAAAATAAAAAAATAAATAAAATAAAAAATAAAATAAAAATTGAACAAAAAAGTGATATGTGCAAAAAGAGGAATCCACAAAAAATTTTTTGGGGATAGTAATCCAATATCACCATTACAAAAAAGTCAGCAGTTCTCATCATATACATAAAAAATTATTAAAACGTTATTTTAAAAATTTTTGTTCATCCAAAAAGCTTCTTAATCCCTGGTCAATGATCTAAAAAACAGAAGAAAGAGAACAAAATAATTAAAAAACATCCATGAAAAATAAAAAATAAAAAATAAAAAAATCATACCTAAACTCATAGGAATGAGGCAAAGCTGAGTATCTCGTTGAGTCCGTGCGGTCGCAGGCATCCTATTTTGTGTATCCATTGTGTTTCCAATTGGGCCAACTTTTTCCCCATATCCCCTCCACGTGAGTTTACAGGGATACAATCGATCCCAAAGGCTCTTAGGAGACTACCATTACATGAATGTTTTAATTTGAAATGTTTGGCCAAAGGTTTCAAGATGGTGAGGTCTTCTTCTTTACTGGCATTATTTATATTAAGAACATGCTCCCTAATTCTCACTTTTAAAGGTCTTGTGGTAAGTCCAACATAGACTAAATTACATGGACATACTGCCACATATATCAAATGGGCAGTATTGCAGGTAATCCGTCTGGTGATTTTGAATTCTTCTTTCTGATTTGCAGAAGTAAATCCGAAAGTCCTCATCATATTGGGGCATGCTATGCAGTCACCGCAGGGGTAAAAACCCCATTTGGGTCCTTTTGATCCAAAGTTATAGTTGGAATTCAATGCTTCATACTGACTATGTGTCAGTATGTCTCTCAGATTGTCGGCTCTCCTATATGTCATGGCCGGTCTTTCTTGAACATGTTTTGCCAAGACATCATCCGCACGTATAATATGCCAAAATTTATTCATTGCCTCATTTACTTCCTTCCACCTACAGTTGAAAGTTGAAATTAATCTCACCTGATCTTGATGGTTCCTCTTAGATCTTGCAAAAACCAAATCTTCCCTCTTCTTCGTTATTGCTCTTTTGTATCCCTTCTTGATACACCTTTTGGAGTACCCATGTTCTTCAAATCTTTCGGTGAGTTCCTTGGCTTGTTTCTGAAATGCGTCATCAGATGAACATATCCTCCTAGTTCGCAAGAACTGGCCTATGGGGATACTATTGATTAAAGATTTTGGATGAGACGAAGATGCATGTAGCAATGCATTAACAGCAGTATCTTTTCTAAAAACTTCCGTTTGGACATACCCGTTGTCATCCTTTTGGAGTTTAACATCCAAAAAATCCACCATTTCTGCACTAGATTTGTGTGTAAGTTTAATATTTATATTGTTTGTATTCAAGATCTTTATAAACTCCACAAGATCGACATCGGACCCTTGCCACACCATAAAAACATCGTCAATATATCTTGACCAAGACAAAACTTTGTCACTAAGGGGGGCAGGATTGCTTTGAAAAATCTCCCTTTCCCACAGCCCCAGGAATAAATTTGCATATGAGGGTGCGAAAGCCGCCCCATAGCAGTACCCTGGAGCTGTAGGAAAGGGACCCCCTTAAAAAGAAAATAATTATGGGTCAAGGCAAACTCCAAGATGTCAATTAAAAATGTTATGAATTCAGGTTCTAAGTTTGTGGAGGTCAGAAAGAATCTTATTGCCCTCAAACCATCTTCGTGTTTAATAGATGTGTAAAGTGACTCAACGTCACATACAACCATCTTCATATCTTTCTCTAAATGTAAGTCTGAAATCTTACATAGAAAATCATTCGTATCTTTGATGTATGAGGGCAGAGATTCCACAAGGGGTTTTAGGTAGAAATCCAAATACTTACCAATAGCTTCACACATATTCCCATTGCCCGAAACAATGGGCCTTCCAGGTGGGATTTTCGAATCCTTATGGATTTTTGGGAGGAGATACAAGCAGGCCGTCCTTGGTCTTTCAAGGTATAATCCATCTTTAGTCTCTTTATCTATGATCGATCTTTCATGTGCATCATCCAAAATCTTGAACAATACTGTTTGAAAAGTAGAAGTGGGGTTAAAGGTGAGTTTTTTATAACATTTCCCATCTCCCAACTGTTTAAAAGCCTCTCTTTCATATAAATTCCTTGGCCATAAGACTATATTACCGCCTTTATCCGATGGTTTTATTACAAGATTTTTCATCTTCTTTAGTTCACTAAGGGCCTGTCTTTGTGGTTTACTCAAATTGTCTCCCCTAATCCCTTTTGGGATCTTATTCAATTCCTGTGTTACCAGTTTCACAAATAATTCCACATTAGAATGTAAATTCATTTGTGGAAATCTCTTGGTTTTGGGGAACACAAACTTACTTAATCTTTTTCCATTTCCAGAATTATCTTCAAGTTCTTCAAGAATTTTACAAATGTGTTCTTCCTCGTTTTTGTTTTTATCCTGGTCGCCGAACACTGGTCTATCATGTATTTTTTTCAGGACCAATTTGCGTGCGAAGAGATGAAGATCTTTTACTGTAGAGAAAAGATTAAATGGAGTGGTAGGGGAAAAAGTTAGGCCAAGGCTAAGAACATCCTCTTGAGCTGCGGTTAAAACCGTCTCAGAAAGATTAATTACCTGCATTTTGAAAAAATTCCTTTTCTTCTTATCCTGCCCGTGAGGTCTGAATACTTTCCGCTTTCCTAGTCTCCTGTGAACATCCATCCTATAGTCTGATGGTTCACCTTCCTCTTCAGTGGAGGACATTGAAGACGCGGATACAGAGGTATCAGCCCTATTAGATCTATCCAAATTTTCTACCAAACGTTTTGGTGCCGGCCACCTATATACTCTTTTCAGTTTATAGTCTTGGACATCTCTTTGTAGTTTATTCATTTTCTGCTCTTTAACTTCCTTCTCCCAGGCGGTAAATTGCCTGTCCAAATCCAATTTAAACATGTCCAAAGCATTGCCTGACAGAGTGCGCGTGCGCTAGGCGCGCGACGCTCACAGCCGGTTACCGTGGAGACGCGTCTCCAGCGCGTCGCTTCCCTAGCCCTCCCTTATGACGCGTCTGGGGGAGGCTCTGGGGAAGTGAGGTCAGACGCCGACCCGGTGATTGAGCCAGGGCGTCGCGGGCAAAGCGCCATTGATCACGCACTTCATTCAGTGATACCCCTATATAAGGAGCGTACCTATCTTCAGCTACACCCTCAGGAAGAAGCCCCCAGGCAAAACGCGTCAGGGTGACCCCAGGCATCCATTAGGAACTGGTAATTATGACCACTATTTGAGGTCTTATGATGTCATGGACAGTGTCCTTTATATATACTAATGTGATATGGGAATTGTATATGGTGAATCACTTATAGTGTGATACTGGTCTGACCTTTCCTTACCATACTAGGCACGATTTGATATTCTTCTGTGTCATCTTAATCATGACTTTTTGCAATATAAGTGGTCTGTAGCTTTTACATCTATGTAACTTGTGGGAGGTGGTCTCTAATGTATAGTTATACGAACCCTAATTGAAGGTGGGATTCAGTAGATACACCTATGTGATTGACACCTTTAGTATTGTGACTATATTATACTGAACCTGCTGGTCTTTTATCTTGCTACATATTGAGCCGCCCCCCCCCCCCCCTCCATTTGAGTAACCTTGCTGCTTTTTTAATTGTGGTGTGTGACTTTTCATTTAGCACATTTATTGTTAGGTGTGATTACACATCCTGCCCCGCAGTTTTTTCATTTCACTTGATGTAATAGTAGTATATACTGATAGTATATTGGCTTTCACTGGTTTGTATACTAAATTGTGCACATATTATTGATTTTTGTTGTGGTATTTATGATTTATATGTAATGTGCTCATCTAGACCGCACTTTCTTTACAATCCTGTTTAAACAGCAGTATTGATTTTTATACACACTTGTGCACAAGGTATTGAATCTGTTTTTGCATGTATTATTTTGTGTATATTTTTCACAGATTGTGTTTTTTACACATTTTTGTATTAAGCAGCAACCTTTATTCCGACTGATTCTTGTTTAAATGTTACACAGCTACGAATTTTGACCATTTTATTTTGTATTTTTTATCTTGTATAATTCTGTATGGCATTTAATGAGAAAGTAATATAGTCTGTGAGCATTATCCAGATGATTATTTTATGCTTAAATTTCAGTTCCCCACCTCAATTAGTGCTTTATTATTATTGATTGGATGTGTATTTCATTGTGTTTTTCATCATAGTATTTATTATGTATTTTTAATCATGTACCAATAAAATTGACTTTTTATACCTTTGATTTGGGCTAAAAACTCCTCATTTGATAGGTTGTTATTGTGTTTGAGTTTGCCTAGCTTGATAGCGGCCTATGATCGGTATTATTACTTCCTTTTAATGACTAAACGCGCCAACAAGAAAAAACACACTGTGCTCTATATGAGTTCTAATCTAAGGTGTATTCAATGTTTTTTTTTTTAAACAACTAATAATACAACTAATAACTAATCACAAACATATGTGTTATACGAGCATGTCTCTTTTGTCGTGATTTCTGGTTAAAGCTGGCCTGATGTATCGTGCAAAACAGTTGGATTGCCAGCGTCGCACTCACTGTATTTCGTTGCTCTGTAAACCCGCGCAGGCTGCGTCCGTCGCTGCCCCAAACCGGAAGGAGTGGGTGCCGAACTCGCCAGGTGAAAGCCCCAAGGCGGCTAGTGATTTTTTTAACATGGCTGCGAATTGACCGACTGTTAGCGGGGATCCGTCTGCATGCTCAAAGAAAAACGTGCGTGTAGCTTTTTCACTCATGTAAGACTGAATGATTTGTACCGGGCACACTGGGTCGGGCGTTGGACAAATGGGAAACCATGTGCCGCGGGCCAGCTGATCCGTTTTTGACTGACGGATACGCACCCGTAAACCTCCGCTGCAGTAGATTACATCATCCCAGAGCAACCCAGAGGGGCGAAGGGGGGACTTGGTGACAAGCTTGCTGACCCGCAAGGCACCAAAAAACGATAAGGTGAAAGCTGCTGTAAACGGGGGCGTATCGCTGGCTGCGCTGCAAACTGTGGGAAGTATATCTAGGATTGCCCTGAGGGTCGCAAAGGAGATGGGCCTTTTCCGTTCACTGCTTCCAACTCTTCATTGCTTTCTCCACTTGAGAAAGACGCATACTGCGTTGAAATGCATCATGGTTAATGGACCCACGTGTTGTACACATTTTTATTAAAGCCTAAAGGTAATTTACTACTGGCCGTGGAGCTGTAATTATTCCCTAGCGCTTACCACATACTCTATCCTTTCTTCATTACCTTACATATCCTCCCTGCGGGGAGTGGGATGTGGAGCTGCTCTGGGCTACAGGACCTGGCCTTCGTCATTTAGATAATCCTCCTGAGCTGTCACGTGATCCTTGGCCACCGAGGAAAACGCTGAAGACGCCATTTTTTCACATCATTCCAGAAGAGTGAAATTCATTATTTAAAAGACCTCGCAAGTGTGCAAGTTAATCCAGTTGTGCGGACGGCACAACTGGTCAAGGTGAGCAATACAAAAATATACAGAGGGTAATTATTGCAAACACAGTATGGCGCAAATTGGATTTTATTTTTTACAATAAAAGTCTTTGAGACATCCGGCGAGCCATGCAGCCGGAAGTGGAAAGCAAGGCCCGTGAAGCGGTTACGTGCAACTAGGCCCGATGTGCCGGTGGAGCGCAGCTGTACGAGGTACTGAACTACTGCGTTGGTTAGCCAGTCTTTCGAAACTACTTCAGGTGGGGTGCCTGATAATACCTGCCAATCCTCCCAAGCTTTACCATAAGCTCTCCACGTTGACGGTGCCACAGAAGCTTGCACTATGGGCATCAGTTGGTCCCTGGAACGTCCCAAAGCTCTGCCGGACACCTGTGACCTTCCTGCTGGGCCTGCGGGCAGAGTTGCCTAAACCACTGAAAATTAAAACGAGACAAGGCATGAGCCACATTGTTATGTACTCCTGGGACGTGCCTGGCTTTGAACCAGATGTTATGGGTGAGACATTTCAGTACCAGGAAACGCAATAACCTAATAACTGGTGGCGAGGATGATGCAAGATGATTTATTCCATGGACAACGCTGATGTTGTCTGTCCAGAAGCATATTCGTCTGTTGCTTAGACGTTCGAATCATAACGCCATGGCCACTACTATGGGAAAGAGCTCCAATAGCGTGAGATTTCTTGTCCACATAGCATCATGCCAAGAATGTGGCCAACGTTCAGCAAACCAGCTGACTCCCAAAAGGACCCCAAACCCAATGGATCTTGCAGCGTCTGAAAATAGCGAGATATCCGCATTGGACATTTCCGACTCTTGGAAACATGTGTGACCATTGTAATTTTCCAAGAAAGATTTCCAGACCTGAAGATCATCCCGTAACGGTCTGGTGATGCGCAACCTATGGTAAGGGATAACTAAACCCCTTGTGGTGAGGCAAAGACTTCGGCAAAAGATTCTCCCCATGGGCTATACCCTGCATGTGAAAGCCAGGAGGCCCAAGAGTGACTGCATTTGCGCTAACGTGACGTTTTTCACCGTACAAAAAGCATCAATGAGTGAGGTGATTTTTTCTACCTTGTCCTGTGGCAAACAAAATAGCATGTTGCAGGAATCAATTTCAATTCCTAAGAAGGAGATGGTTGTGACTGGGCTCACTGTTTTCTCTGCCGACAAGGGAACGCCAAAGTTGTCTGCTGCTGCCTGGAAAGCCTGGAGTAAGCTGTAGCATTCGTTTGAGTTGGTGAGGCCAACGAATAAAAAATCATCCAAGTAATGGGTGACGGAACTTGTTTTGGCGGTGTCTTTTACCACCCATTCCAGGAAGGAGCTAAAGAGCTCGAAATATGAGCATATCAGCCCATTGGGAGACACATGTCGTAATAATATTTTCCGTCCAAAGCCCAACCCAACAAATGGTGACATTCTGGGTGAACGGATAGCAGCCGGAAGGCCGAGGCTATGTCTGATTTTGCCATGAGTGCACCAGGCCCGGCTCTGCGAACTAGTGCCACCGCTTTGTCGAAAGAAGCATAAGACACCGCAGCTTCCTCTGCTGGGATGCCGTCATTAACCGATTTACCTGGCAGGAAGGATAGGTGGTGGATGAGGCGGAATTCGCCTTTCTCCTTTTTTGGTACCACCCCCAGTGGCGATACCCGAAGGTTTTTAAAAGGTGGCGTATGAAAAGGCCCTGCCATGCGGCCTAGCGAGACCTCCTTTTGTATTTTGCTTGCTAGTACCTGTGGCAATTGTCGGGCTGACTTGAGGTTTAGTGCGAAAGAGGATTCTGGGGATGGGTGGAATGGTATGACAAAACCCGAAGAGAAGCCTTCTTTCAGGGTGACTGCAGCAGTACTATTGGGGTAACGTTTTAGCCATGGCTCCATCCTTGAAACGCTCACTGGAGTCTTTGGTGACCACCGCCGCAAATTTTCCTTGGGATTTGCCACGATTCTTGTTGCATCTAGGGGTTGGATGCTCCCCTCCACACGATGAACACTCATGTGTGTATTTGCACAATGCCTGGAACCTGCCGTGACCTTCGTTGAATAGCTAACAGCATCCCGGTCTTCTGAAGTGCGTGGGGCCTGAAGGGTGACTCGAGCGGTTGGCGGATGGATCATGAAAGGACTGGGCCTTTTGTGCCCTCATGAGCCTTAGCCATGCCTCGGTGGCCTTAACGTCCCAACCCAGTTGAGGACGGAGAGCCAAACGACGATGGAATTCCTCGTCATATTACCACCAGGCAGAGCCCCCGTGGGTTTTGTAAGAGTTGTATATTAGATCAAAGTAAGTAAACAACTCAGAGCAACGTTCTGGGTGTCTTTGGCCCATAATGCACCCCAAGACAGAAAATGCCTGTGTCCGATTGTTGATAGTCTTGGCAACTTTTGTCTTGCGGTCAAATGGCCGGTCCAAAGGCAGCCTTTCCCTGCGATGTATTCATCTCCGATGCACCTCCAATGGCTAAAGGACCTGTGCATCAGCTAACCGGGAAGAGGCAGGGCAATCCGATCAGCTTATGGGTCACATGACCGCATCAGCGCAGTTTAAATATTTAAATCGTGCTGATGTGGTCATGTGACCTATCAGCTGATCAGGTTGCCGCGCCCCTTCCCGGTCAGCTGATGCACAGGTCCTTTATCCATCGGAGGTGAATGACACAGGACACACGGCTGAAAGGTGAGAATTTTTTTTTTTACCATTCCTTTATTTAATATCACTTTACCAGTATATGTAGATACGCTACTAAAGTGAAATTAAACACATATACCGCGGGTACAGAGCAGTGCTCTTGTTCTGTACCCTGGAACCGGGAAGCAATTCTGTTTTTTCCCCAAATCCAGCTCCATAGGTTCCCATGTTTAGTGTCCCGGACCGGAACAGATTCGTTTCTGTCCGGTTTTGTCACCTAAGCCCAAAAACGGTGCAGACTTAAATTTTTGGGACCGGTGAAAAACAGAACAAAAAATTAATCCGGGACTGAATACACAAAACTGGATGGCCAAATATGGCCAATTCGGCACCATAAGGATACATGGGAGGCAAAAACGAACAGAACAGGATGGTAAAAAAACATAGTGTGAATCCAGCCAAACAGAAACTGATCAGTGTATATCAAATTTGGAGGACAACACAAAAATATTGGAGGAAAAACTGAACAGCTGGAAAAAGATATCACAAGTCTTCAAACTAAGGTTGACGACCTGGAGAATCGATCCAGGCGTAACAACTTAAAAATTGTGGGGCTACCAGAATCGATTCCTCCATTGGAACTGATCAAGATAACATCTGAATGGCTGCAAAAAATCCTAGACATCAGGCCCAATAACCATAGAAAGAGCCCACAGAGTGGGTCCACCTAGAAAAAGTGAGAATGAAAGACCTTGTCCAGTTCTGTTTAAAGTCCTGGACTACCGAGACAAAATGAGTCTTCTGGCTGCGTACAAAAAGAAACAGGTGCTTTACCAGGATACCGGGATCCGGCTGTTTCAAGATTACTCAGCTCCACTGATGGCCAAACGCAGAGTCTTCAACCCTGTCTGCAAGTAGCTGGTGCATAAAAACATCCGCCTCGGATTACAGTATCCCGCTGTGCTCCGATTCAGTTTGTCGGGCAAAAGCTGGTATTTGAAACCCTGCACCATGTAAAGGAGATGATCGAGCCATCAAAGGAAACACACAATGGCTCCTGATTGGTGTGATATTGAATTCTGCATTTGGTGATGTTAGTAATTCATGGCACTGATTAGTTATTTTCTCTTGACATAATGCTACATTCTGTTGAGCAACGACACTGGAAAGCTGCAGTCATTGCCACAATAATGTTGGGGAAATTTAGGGGGGTGGGTCTCTGCGTTCATAATTGGGGAATGTTTTACCTAGGGGGTTTCGTGCCTACTTGCTGGGATGGGCAGGAGTCCCGCTCTTATCTAAATGCAAATAATCTTGCACCTCCGTGCACAGGAGTAGGATAATGTGACTCAGGGCTAGAAAAATCCACCATAGAATCCCTGTATTGGTGCTCATGGAATGAACATTAATGGGCTAAATTCACCAGTTAAAAGGAGAAAGATTAAAAACTATCTAAATAGGGCAAATTAACATGTGGTTCTCTTGTAAGAAACACTCTGGTGAAAGGGAAATCACCCTGTTTGCTGGCAGGAAATACTCACTGTACGCGGAAGCGTCTTACTAAAAAAAGCAGAGAGGGGCGGCCATTCTGATTAACCGATGCATCAACTACGAGGTGGTGGACGTGCTAGAGGATCCCTCGAAGAAATTCCTCTTTGCCATATCAAAATAGAGGGAACACTTTTCAGTGTAGGAAACATCTATGCACCAAACACATCAGACCCACAAGAAAACGTCCTGGAAAATATTGCAGGATGGGATACATCACACATGATTGTGGGCAGGGACTTTAATGCTTTTTGGGACAAATCTAACCCTCAATCATCTCATCTTACATCACAGGGGTAGCTTCCGGCACTAGCTCTCAGAACACATGGACGTAGTTGATATTTGGAGAACATCCAGTAGAGAGAGATTTCCCACACTAATCTCATGTCCACAATGCTCACGCAAGAATCGATTATCGTTGATGCACTCTTCACTCTTGTTACTGGTTTCGCAGTCTGATACCCTGAGCACGAACATCTCAGAACATACACCTATAACGTTTAAATCTAAACTAGACCACCCTATTAGCTGCGATAGAAGATGGCGGTTCCCCTCTTGTCTTTACCAATTGGATGATTTTAAAAATTTTTACAAACCTCATGGAACCAATATAAGGGCGACAATGAGGAACACATTGAGAACGCACCCGTTTTGGGATACTTCTAAAGAGGTGTCAACAGTCCATATAAAGAGATAAAGACCCCTTGTACTCTGATGAACAAATAAGGTATTTACATCTAATATTATTGATGTGCATAATACTAATGACAATATACTGATATAGGTAATTTATCAGGTAGAAGGAAATGGAGTAATCATAGAAACTTACAAGGAAAGCCCGAGACCAAGAAGAGAGTTTCTTGATGATACAGGTAGCCGTTTTTCTCAATGTAAATTTTGAGCAGATAATAAGAGTGGAGTGGGAATGGATTTAGTATATATCCTTAGCAGGGGGAAGAAAGAAGAATCCCAACCCAAATCAAGCAATCATTAAAAGAATTAATGATACCTAAAAGGTAAAAAGGCCATAATATGTTAATATAGAGGCAAGCTGACACCCATAGGATTATACACTAATAAACTGTATATGTTTAGGACTCCACAGATGTCCCAAAGGAGACACACGGCCATCAAAGAAGATTCCAAATATCCAATCACAAGAACTAAATCGATTGCGGGATATGTAATCAACTAGCAGCCAAACCTATGGTTTTAAATTTTAGAAAAAACTTTATTAAAGTGAATTTTATTAAAACGAATTTTAGATATATTTCCATATAAAATCAAATAAAAATCTATCAATTAAATAAACATCCGGAATAACAGTTAATCAGCTTAATCTTGTTGTTTATTTGATAGCCATTGGTAAAGGGTTTTTGTTAGTGCTGGACCCATTACTCAGGACTCTTCAGAACCTAACCGGCATTCGAAGACATGTGTCACGCTTCTGGGGGAAGTCGCCCTAGAGTGGACCCAGTGGGCCGTGGTACCGAACTCCCCTGGGTGAGCTGGTCCTAGTTTAACCAACCCCTATACAGGGATTGTCAGGGGCAAGCCCAGGGGGTCTAAATACCACAGCTGCTAGTACCAGGAGGGCAGCTCGTAGGGTTAGCCTATACTATGGTATAGCTAGGG